>JANRMT010062841.1:58711362-58735277 GCA_026402145.1 Polypterus bichir lapradei | reverse complement strand
AACAGTATAACTTGGCGACTGACCTGGCCCCGACTTTCCCATTTACTTTATCTGTGTATAGGAGATTGGTAGCTGCACTGCAATAAATAACCGTGCTGTTCCTATTTCAAGTTGAAAACCTGGTTTTGCTAAATACTTAGACTCAGCTTCGTGATTTGGGGTGCAAGACAGGGACTCACGCATCACTATATACACACACACATAAATCTAAGCTTTTAGAAGTTATTACCTGTTATTTTAATGTATTGCTTTACTAGATGACTGATAACTCATAGAGTTTCAAATTTTCTATAAACTTTGAAAATAACCATTTAGCTTCAATAGATTTTACTTTATTTGCATTTTTTCAGCTTCTATAATTTTATTCCAATAGCTATAAATTTTGGCTCTTTAATTGCATTTTTATAACAAATTAAAAATATCTTTGGGTTCATCATTAAATATCCATTTGAATGCTTAGTTTAGAAATAATCATTGAGGATTGAAGAGGTAAATACTAATCAATCACAATTAACAAAACAATTTCTTTAATTTTCTTGCAAAAGTAAAATATCCTCATATGTTTTCATGAAGCACAGTGACAACATCATGTTAACATCATTAACACCAAGATTAACCTTCTTCTTAAGAACCTGTTTTCAGTATAACACTTTAGCTACTGCAGTCCTCCAGTAACTGAGTTTGAGACACAGCGGTCTGTGTAGACCATTTTGTAGCTGGTAGCTCTTGAAATGTAAATAATTCACAGCTGTCTAACTAGTCTCACATGCATGTTAAAGAGCACAGGTGTCATTTCAAAGACAATTTTCTTCAATGACAACTGGTCTCCTTTCTGTGATAGGCACAAATAACCAGGGTTTTATCCACAGAGATATTGGAAGGTGTTTCTAAATTAAACATTATGATCAGAACACCTTGCTGGTTGTCTCATTTATCACTCTCCACATGTAAATTAAAATGGAAATAACGGCAGATAGGAAATGTGTAACCACCAACAGTTATAGACTGAGACGAGCCGGGCAATAGTGCTTTTATTAAAACTAAACAATGTCTGCAGTGCAATGATTCAAAAAGTCAGCCAATAAATAAATGCTCCATTAAAATAAGGTGAACATGGATGTTAAAGTCCAAAAAATACATTTATAAAAACAGTTAAAACATATGGCAAGAAACAGTTCTAAAAACTCAGAGATGCATCCTTCGCCAGTCTTGACATCTCCTCTACATACTTCAAATGGGATCCTGCAGCCAGAGCAGGTGTCCTTCTGTCAGGCAGTGTGGTGTGGTGGTTAAGGCTTTGGACTTCAAGACCTCATCTCAAGTTAAACGTTCAAATCCCACCACTTATACTCTGTGACTATGAGCAAGTCACTTGACCTGCCTGTGCTCCGATTGGAAAATCAAAATAAATAAACCAATTGTATCATAAATGTTGTATGTCGCCTTGGATAAAGGTGTCATCCAAATAAGTAAAGGCACAGCCAACCTGACACAGGCCCCTACTGCCGTGATAGGCTGCTAGTAAGACTCCACTCATGCCTCTGATTCCTGCTGCCATTCCTCAGCCTTACATGAGAGCCCTGCAGAGCAATGGATCAGTCCAGCTCCCTTGAAATGAAGTGACCCACTTCAGGTCCCTCGAGCAATGCCACACATGGTCCTTCTCAGGGCTCACTACCTGGTTGACTGTCTCCTCTCTAGTGTACACTCGCACTTCAGCTGTTTAGAATACGTTCCTTTATTGTTTTGAGTGTAAGTCGTATTACACTTGTCTTAAAACTTTTTCATTAAACTGGTAATGCCTCAATCAACAATGCCAGTAGACAGAAACATTATGCTGAGACGTCCTTTTTTAATCTAAGAGGACAGCATAGACACTCACACACACACATCAATGCTCATTTTGATGGTGTTCTACACTGTACAGTAAAACATTCATGCTGTTGCGGGTAGTTGAAATAAACTGAAGTCACTATCAAGTTTATAAAACCACCTTGAGATCATGTGTGCTTGTGACATGGAGTATTAGCTTGCTGGAAGAATCCATTTGAAAAGGTAGACTAGGCCCATAAAGGGAGGCATATGATCAAGAACAATGCCTAGGTAGACAGTGGTATTCAGAGGTTGTTCAAATGGTGTTAAAAGGCCTAATGTGTGCCAGGAAAACATTCACAAATCATTACAGTTCCACTAAAAAGCCTGGAGTATTGACACAAGGATCCATATAAACATGCTGTTATGCGCCTTTGCAGCTGAAATCAAGGTTTCTCAAGACAGGCAACATTAATCATCCAGTTTGGTAATCATGTGTCCACTGTAGTTTCATCTTTCTGTCCTTAACTGGTAAGAGTAGAACCAAGCATAGCATTCAACTGCAGTAACTTGTCTACTTCAAGGTCTGGCATATTGTGAATTCATGGATTCCCTTCTGAACACCATTCTTGTAAAGGGCTGCATTTGATTATTTATTGTGTTTCTGTTGAATGGACCCCACTTTTCTCCTCTGAACTAATTAAAAGTGTTTTTATCACTTCTAATAGGTGGAGGTTTGTTTATCATATCATTCCCTATAAACTCTATATGAAAATCCAGAGAGAGACGTTTTTCTAAGATGATGGAACCAAAAACAACTTGTGCCAATAATCAACCCAAAGTCAAAGTTGCCCTTACTACTTTGTCCATGTCATTTGTAATGTACAGTATTGTCAGACACACACAAAATCTACTAAGACCTGCAAAATCCACTATACTGAGTAGCAGCTTCTTTAAATGAATATCTGTTACTGTTTTATAAATATATGATACATAATATATTATAAAATTTGCCTTCTACATCTTGCAAATGGTTGCAAGGGGTAGAAGTAGCATTAGGTAGTAGGTGATGGTAGAAGAGCACATCCAGGCTTGGTGAGACAGTTGTAGTAAAACCTACAGTAGCATTTGGAGATCTCCTCTTCTTGTCAACAGTCATAGATATGGGTCACTGTTGGCTATAAGTCTCCCTGTTACCCAGTATGCATTGTAAAGGGGCCCTCTAAGGGAATGCCAGTAGTATGGCATTTCACATGAATAAAGTGTTAACCTGATGCCTAGCAAAGAGCGTTGTCATATATCTAGGCAGTTTTAAAATGGGTCAGTGGTGAATATGTCTCTGAAGGAGGAGTGATCTGGTCATTCCAAAAAAAAACATGTACACCTGCTCCTAAGTCCAGAAGTGTCCAGAATCCACCTGGCTTGGCTGGGTGATGAACCATGGATGGTTCCCAAAGAGTTGTTACTGAAAAAAATGCCTCATTTGGGCTAAATATACTGCAGTGAATGACCCCTAGGGAGGATCAGGCCAGGTTTAGATAGATTCTGGTCCGAGATGTAGTATGCGGTTGGAAATTTCTAATTTTTGGCATTTGTGAAGCAACATTGTAGGTCAAATTATTAATATATACCTGGCTGAGTTATAAATACAGTAATTAAGATTTGCATTATTGTGTATCACAAGTATGCTCATCATATCAAAGTGTCTGGCCTACAAGTCTGGTAGAGTAAATTCGTTAGGCAAAACATTATTACTTCTTACTCGCACTAAATGTGCAGTGAGTTTGCATTTTAACTTTAAGTCATTCCAATTTAGATCCTCAAATAATGTATAATGTAACTTCTTTTTCTTTTTCCAGATAATCCTCCTTTTAATTTTCTGAGGATATAGTACAGTAAATGCATTTGGCCACAAATGAAATGGCCAAAGAAATCTTTAGCAGTTGCCACAGGTTCTTTTATGGCACCAGAGTAATTGTCTGCCTCATTATTTATTTTTTATACCCATACTGTTCTTAAATAATGATAGTGTTGACTTTTCAGTGCTCTTGTGTGATTGTCTGTTAAGGAAAGCATGTGGTTCCACCTTACTTATGAATAATATCATTAATTTGTGCCATCTCAATACATCCCTAACCATCACACATCTTGCTAAATCAAATGTCAGTCTTCAAGATGAAGTTTTTCAAAAGAGGAAAATCATATTTGAACTCGTAATCTCTCTTAAACCCACTGAATGTTTTACACCGGCATTGTCCAGCATCAATGGGACCAGTTGTTCATGACAGATATTTTAAGGTGGATCTGAATGAATGCATCAGATTGAAACTGAACCACAGGTTTTATGCACCATCAACTGGATCAGACATCAGTTTAGCACTCCTGCCCATTACAAGTACATTTGTCTAATAAGCTGGTCAAGAACACTTTATAGAGTTGCGAGCAGCAGAAGGAGAATGCTTCCTATTAGTGGCCCTATGAAGTCTTAAGGAATTGCACCAGTCATCAAAAGTTTCATGCTTTAAAGAGTAGGGAAAGTAGTAAAAATAAGATATGATTTATGACATTCAGCACAAGCTGGGATTTTTTTTTAATATTTTGCTTATGTAAAAGGTAAAATGCTTAATAGATGACCAAATTTTCTCTGGTATCATTTGTTTATTTCCCTGCCTTTATTAAATTAATCACATATCAGTACAGTATAATTCTTCAACATTACTTTTTGTCTGTTTGACAAACTTCAGTATTCTCAGTGCACTGGACAAAAAACAGCATGCAATTTGCCAAGTGCATGATGTAAAATATTAATGTTTTGTAAATTCTTTCATTATAAATATGTTAAAAAGTACTGCATATTGTCAGTCCAGGCTTAGTACTGACATTTGCAATATCCTGGTTAATATCCTACAAACAGTGTTCCTTTCAGGTATATTTTTTATTTAAAGCTGAACATGAGTAACCCATAAGGTAGACAGCTTTCATTTGAAAAATGTGTCAACTGCTTACAAAGCTACACTCTGGAATATGTTTAAGATTACACGTATTTTTGTGGATAATAAATTCAATAGTAAACCAGTAAGCAAGAATAACTTACTATAAACATTGAGATCCTAGGTATACACTGGAGAAAAACTTCAGCAATTGAACAGCTTGCATAATTTTGTGTTTGCACTCTGAGTGGTCTTGAGTGGACTTGGGAGCCTTCTGCATACATCAGTCCGTTTGATAGCAAAATATTTGGAATGGCAGCTAATGTAGAATCAGCCAAATCATTCCAGATGGTCTTAGCCAGAATACAGAGTTGGGCAAATTTGTGGCATATGAAATTTAATGTAGCCAAATGTACCCCCAATGAGAAGGATCTACAAGTCATGGTGGACCCATTACTATCAAAATTCAGACAATGTGCAGAAGCTATTAAAAAGGCTGCTTGGATGGTAGGTTATATAGCATGATGTGTAGAGTACAAGTTGAGGGAGGTTAATAACGCAATGGTGAGACTTCATCTGGAATACTGTGTGCAGTTTTGTACTCTGTATTCCAAAAAAGACATAGCAGAACCAGAAAAAGTACAAAAGAGAGTGATTAGGCTAGAATTCCAGAACCGAGAGTTATGAGCTATGAGGAAATATTAAAGGAGTTGAACCTTTTCAGTTTAAGCAAACAGATATTAAGAGGTGATAGGATTGAAGTCTTTAGAATTATGAAAGGAATGAATAAAGTGAATCCAGTCTATTGCTTTAAAATAAGAGATAGAGCTGGAATAAGTAAGAGACCGAGTTGGAAACTTTTAAGGATACATTTTGCACAAATGTTAAAGTTTTTCTTCACACAGAGAGCCATAGACACATGGAATAAGTTACTAAGTAGTGTGGTAGAGAGTAGGACTTTAGGGCCCTTCAAAACCCAACTTGATATTACATTGGCCATATTAGGTGGATTGGATTGGCAAGCTTTATTGGGCTGAATGGTCTGATTTTGTAGAAATATTACTTAATGATCATCTATACATACATACTTTCCACTTTAAAAAAACTTTTTAGAGCAGGGCTGGGCACAAGGTAGAAACAAGCAATGGATGTCTTGCTGATCTGTCACAAGGCACAGTCACACAAACACACACACACCTAACACTGGCTCCATTTGGAGACACCAACTTCTTTGGAAAAATGAGTACATGTTCAAAACTTACACAAACAGGAAGAGACTTTGTTAGCTTTACAGTGAGTGTGAAAAGGCAGACTTGAAGTTGTAGGTCAACAACTCTAACAACTGTGCCACCTGCAATCAGTCACATTATTTAAAAAAAAGGCTACATGGATATTTTTTATTTCCTATGTGTAAGATTTTACATTTACTCATAGTAAACCTTATTTGCCGTAAATGTGATACTGTATGCATTCTGTTGACTTTAAGGTATATGCTAATACATACCACACCCAATCATTGTCTATGTGGTGTTTCACATTTGTCTATGTGAGTTTTCTCCACAAACTCCTTTTATCTTCTCTGTTTTCAAAGATGTGAAAGTTTTAGTTTAGGTGGGAATGCCAAATAGGATCTATGAGTGAGTATATGAGAGATTAAGCCTTACAATGGACTAGCACCTTATACTCAGTGTTGCCATGATAGGTGGTGCCCCCCTTTAACCCTGAAATGGACTAAGATGCTTTGAGAATGTATTGTTAAAATATACATAAGAACACAGAACACAAGAAATATGACAAATACGAGGAGACCATTCAGGCCATAAAGCCTGTCTGTTTAGCTAGTACAATAGCTAAGCTGAGGGCGGCATGGTGGCGCAGTGGGTAGTGCTGCTGCCTCGCAGTTAGGAGACCTGAGTTCACTTCCCGGGTCCTCCCTGCGTGGAGTTTGTCCCCGTGGATGTTCTCCCCGTGTCTGCGTGAGTTTCCTCCGGGTGCTCCATTTTCCTCCCACAGTCCAAAGACATGCAGGTTAGGTGCATTGGTGATCTTAAATTGTCCCTAGTGTGTGTGTGCGCCCTGCCCAGGGTTTGTTCCCTGCCTTGCGCCCTGTGTTGGCTGGGATTGGCTCCAGCAGACCCCTGTGACCCTGTACTTAGGATATAGCGGGTTGGATAATGGATGGATGGAATAGCTAAGCTGAAACATACATATAATCCCAATGTGCATACTGCTTGCAGTCAAGTGTTAGAATTATCCTACAAAAGATTTCACACTGTTTAATGAATTAGCCTTTGATCTGGTCTCAGGTCCATTGTCATTTTGTAAATAAAGGAATTGAGTGGATCGTTAGTATAAAACAGTCTTCCATATTACACAGCCAGCCAGCCAATGATCATCAGTGAGACTGCCATAATATATCTTAAATGGCTGACAGCCTTAAAAAATTGCCTCCGTTGTAAAAGACATTCAACAAGTTTATGATAAATCTTGGAACAGCCTTGGAATAACACGACTTCCATAATACAACTTTTGAGCTAGAATAACCGGTAATAATTTGCTATTAATATTCAAATAGTTTTCTTCTATAATTGCAAAAACGCTTTCATTAGTTAATCAGACTGTATGAAATCCAAATTATTCAATTCTCTGTATCTTATTGTAACCAAATATCAGTATGTTGGTCTTGAGAGAGTAGGACTTCTTGCTGAATATTTGTTTATGGCAGATTTTTGAAAGGGGAGGCAATTTGAAGCTATTGTTACACAGGACAATACCTTGAGGCAGGTGGGTACAGTGCACAGTAGTAAGACTATGGTCATAAACCCCACCCACTCTGGGTGGCAGGTGTCACTAGCATATCTAAAGTGGGGAACATTACTTTAAATCTTTTATACCTTTCTTGAAAGGTTGTTTCTTTAATAAATACCCTGCCTTTAACACACTGTATATGCTAGATTCTTGAAAAAATCTACAGGCAACCTATCATGCAACAACTGAGGAGTTTAACCTGGCACAGAAGGCTTGACGTCTAGCAAGTACAACATGTTAACCTCTTCCTGAAGATTATTTGCTACCATAAGGTCATTCTGTAAATGTGAAATCTCAATTCTTTTTAGAACAGCCAATGTATTGCACATCAGGATTTGGTGATGAAGTTCATAGGTATGAAAATAACACTGTTTTAAAAGCAAAAAAGGAATTAGCATTATAAATTTCACTGTTTTTCAATTTTTTTTTGTTAAATCTGAAGAATTGCTTTCAAGTAGGCTGAAAATGATGCAATTTTAAAAATAATTATTGCTTCACTATTTAACAGACTTTGTTAGACATTTACCGTAGATCCCGGAATACAAGCCGACCCGGTATATTAGCCGATCCACTTCTCTACCGACTAAATTACATGTATTTGCCGATGACCGGTATTTAAGCCGACCCCCTTCTCCAAGCAAAATTTTCTAAATTTCCTTAAAAGTGTCTCTTCGGGTATATTTATAATGTTTATCGGCGAGAATTTGAGACTGCCGGCATTTTTGATGGAAACTAGGAAGTGATTGCGGAGAAGTTTGGTAAATTGGAACCTTTGTGTTGAAACTATATACGCAAATACGGTACATCGGCGGGTGGATTTCCAGAGACTTGTTATAAATTTGATTAACTTAAATACGCAATACAGTGGACCCTTGACTTACGAACTTAATTCATTCGCAAAGGCTAACCCATAATGCGTTCCAAACCTCCCACTACAACACTTACTTAACCTTTTCATAATAAAAAACACCAATATTTTTTCTAATGTACTAACCAAAAAGTTATAAAAAGTGCCTAGCCTACTTCGATTAGGCTAGGAGCGCAGCGGCTCAGGGCTCTCCTTTTCAGTGCACTTTTTTGTTGTTTTTGTACTTTTTTTTGTCCTTGTTTGTGCACGATCGGTTCGGCGAACATCCGCTACACCATTCAGAACCTTATAGACATCGGTGTCCAGAGCGAGACATCTGTTTTGAGTGTTTTTCATCACACGCACAACATCCCAGACAACATAGCGAGACCAGCGGGCTCTCTGTGGTTTGTTGTCGGGTCTAGGAGACGACACAGACGGAGGAGGGAAAGAAAGCAGAAGCGGGGACGCAGATACGGCGTTATGCTAAGGCTAAAAAACAACCATACAAGCCCTATACAGAACTTTTTTCTGCACTGAAGGAGCTGCTTTTAGTCTCATTGTAGATGCGTATAGACAGTAAAAGGCATTCTATTTTAGAAACAATTTCATACTGTACTCACCATTTAATTTGACATCTTTGGGCTGCAGGAAGGGAGGAGGAGGAGGAGGAGATATTTCCACACAATGTCCATCTTCGTTTCGAAATTACATCCACAAACACATGTATCTGGGCTCCGACTGACGCTACTAACGCTCTCGGTTGTTTGTTTACAATCGCGCAAGCGGATACACGTGAACGCATCCGTTTCGTAACGCAAGATGTGGATCGTGAATCAAAATAAATTTTATTTTAAACTTCCCGATAATTTATTATAAATTTTATTAATAAAATCAACAACTAAAACACTTTTTTGAATAAATTCTTTATTTAATTTAAAGTACCGGCATGCAAAGTTACTTCTTCATCTGAAAGATGGCTCTGTGGTTTCGTCATTATTTACTTCCGTATTCATCGGCAAAACCGGCATTGCGCTGGAAATCTGGAATCTGAAATGATACTCGTTGTATAAACCGAACCCCAAACTCCAAGCCAAAAATCTAGGACGAAATTCTCGGCTTGTATTCCAGGATCTACGGTACCTAAATATTATTACTTTTTATCAAATTAATATTTGTCTCTGTCATTCTGAATTTTTTTTCTATCTTCTTTCCTCCTCTCGGCATTTATTTCAAGTGCTGTCTTTTATTGAGTACTAGCTGTACCCCGTGACTTCGCCCACATAGTAATGAAACAGGACAAACTTTAAAAATCAATGGACATTGGCACTATATCTGATCATGTTCAGCTCTGACGGGAAAGCATTCCCCACGTGGAGAGAAAAGCACATGGCCGTGATACCTCTGGCAATCAGCAGCTACCCTCTAAAACACATGGAGCAATAATCCCTCTGTCAAAAACGTCAAACGTTATTCCTTAACAATCTGTAGATGATAATGTCAGTTGAACAAACAGGTACCGCTAGCTATGCGGAGGTCAAGGTGCACTCCAACACGTGGCAAGACATAGACTAACTTCAACAGAGGCTGGTGAGTGAATGAGGAAGGCCCCGCACCCCTGCTCTCGGTCCACAGCCACTCTGTTGAATTTACATAAATACATCAGTACTGTAAGTGAACTATGGTACTTAGTGTGATGAGAGAAGTTGCAAAATCAACCGGAAAGTTCTAGTAAATAATAGAAAACAACCAGATCTAAATCTGTTAAGTAATTCTCTCCTGAAAAGCGGACAGACATAAAGCGGACACACATACAGACAGAACACGCTTGGACAATGAAATTTTTAAAACCGTTTCTTAGCGAGCACCTATGGGCCAAGGGTAACCTACATTCAAAATTTCAAGTCACAAGTCCTCATTGTTCGGGAGATTTTGTGATGAGTAAGTCAGTGGGATTTGGCTTCTATATATATAGATTGAGTATAAACCTGTATATGCAAATCCAATGGAATTTCTGTAGATGATGAAACACATTCTCTCTTTCCAGTCAATTTCATTTTTAATCATACTATTGAACAAATATTATCAATGTTCATCAGTCCCTTGGGCTAATAGATATTAGGCTTCGTATGTTAGTTATTAACCATTTAATATCTAAAAGTAAGACTCACCAACATTGACTTTAAGCATTTTGCCACAGATTGCCATAATACTTTGTAGAGTAAAATACCACCCAATCTTACTTTCTAAAACTATTATAAGTTTTAATCTGAAATGGAAGCTTTTAGAGAACTGAAATAATTTGAGCATTTTACTAATTCTTTTTAAACTAAACTGAGTACTATGCTCAAAACACACCAAAAAATCCTTCTATATAAAAGCCGTCGGGATTGTCCTTCCGTCCCGTGAGTGCTACGCAGGCGCAGAGTTTCACACACGCCCCGTCCATTTTGCAATGCACGATGGGATTTGTAGTTTCGTTTTTCCAGGTAAAAGATGATTTTCTACTCCAGACTGTGCGATATCTTCTTCTTCTTTCTTACTATAGAAAAGCGGTCGGGATTGTCCTTCCGTCCCGTGAGTGGAAAGCGTAGCGGTATTCCGCTTATCACAGACTTACTACTTGCAGCTTGCGGTACGAAGCGACATGATGTGAGCAGAGTTCTGGTGCTCCCATCGTTCCCTTGCTTTTGTGCGCGATGCGCTGGAAAAATAGACAAAATTATGTCTCTGGAAATAATTAATGTTGATGGAGTACAAATATCAGCGTAGTAAATATCAGGGGGGTTCAAAAGGGCGACCTTAATATAGAAAAAAAGTTTAAATTTCATCACAAAAATAACAGAAACTACGAGTATTAAAGTAATACCGCTCAAATGCAATATAACCAAATTAATGAGTTTGTATAAAATATCAAATTGATCTACATATTGAATTGCCTTAAGAAGTGGTCAACTTAAAAGTCGGTCGCCTTAAAAGGCAGGTCAGCCTAGTTGTATTATAATATTGGTCTACTGAAAACCTCTTTTAGGAGCTCTTAGAAAATTAAAAACACAATCATAATTTATCAAAAAACAACAGTCCTATATGCTATCAACCATAGTTTAAATTTTAAAGCACTCCATATTAGAAGAGTATCTGTGAAACATACAGTTAAATAAGTAAGTTAAAGGGCACATGCAAAAAGTGCTGACAGTGCCAACATGCATTTTGAGATGAAAAATATGGAGTACTGCTAACCATTTTAGGCAACATAATGATGAGTACAGGCAGGAGTCCACTTCATCCATGTGAAAGAATGTCCTTTTGTTAATCACAGGAAATAATGACATATCTTATAACATGTACATGTGTCTATTAACCCATAATAATTTAAGAGTAATAAAATACATTACTTGTGTTAATTGCTGAGGTAGATTTTTTTTTAAGTGCAAGATAAAAATAAAGTAATTTAGTAAAAAAATGTATTTTTATTAAACACAATTTCAGCTGTTCTTTATCCAAAGAGTTTGTTTATATTAAAAGCAAAAGCTGTCAAAAATGTCCAGGGAATGAAGACTGTTCCCTGTCATCATTGAGGAAATTGGAATACTTTCAACAGACAGTACATGTTGTAAACCTGGCTACAATCCCTGAGATTCCATACAGATTGCAAAAGCTAATTATAATCTAATAACAGGCAGACAGTCTGTCTCAATATTATTACAGGAAGAGTTTGTTAAATTAATAGCTCATCATTGCTCTTGAAATCATTCATTTTACATATTGTTCTAATGATTCTAATTCTGTCATTAAATCTTAATAAGATGACATGAACTTAAAGGAATGCTGTCAATTTGCTGATTCTTTGAAAATGAAAGATAATTTAGCTCATCTTGTTTCCCTATTACTTCTTTGGAGACTGAACATTGTTAGCCTGAAGGTCTACTAACTCTCACAATTACTGCATCAGTATCAGTTTGCTTTAATTTCAGTTAAATGTGGCAAACGTGTAAATCATTTTGTTTCATAACTTTACCACATTAATTAAACCTTCTTCCAATAATATCCCATATAGATTCCCCCCCCCCCCCCCCCCTTTAAGCATATCTGCTGAAGGTTTTTCACTTCAACTACAGAAATATTATTTTACTGTTAAAAAAATTACATTTGTCTAAATATGATTTAAAACATTTTTATCTGATTATTGCAGGACACTGCACTTATTTCTTCCTTGTAAGCTTATATTGGTATTAATATCCTTTCCAGGCATTCTGAACTACTACTTTGGTAAATATTTCATATTGTAATATGTTTCAGATTATTTGGAACAAACTTTAGATTATTTGAAAAGTTTATAATAATTTACATAAACTATAAAACGTCTGTTATCTTTGTGTTTGTTTTCATTCACATATAAGTAACAACTGTAAATACATTTTACAAAAAAATAAGGGAAAGCTATAGTCTCTATTGTGCTGTAACTGTTTACAAATTTCCAGGTAACAGACACTGTAGATAGATCAATAGATAGTGGGTGGCACGGTGGCGCAGTGGTAGTGCTGCTGCCTCGCAGTTAGGAGACCCGTGTTCACTTCCTGGGTCTTCCCTGTGTGGAGTTTTCATGTGCTCTGGTTTCCTCCCATAATCTGAAAACATGCCGGTTAGGTGGATTGGTGATCCTAAATTGTCCATGTGGTGGGCTGGCGCCCTGCCCAGGGTTTGTTTACTGCCTTGTGCCCTAAGTTGGCTGGGATTGGCTCCAGCAGACCCCTATGACCCTGTAGTTAGGATATAGCGGAATGGATGGATAGATAAATAGAAATTTTATTATTACTGAAGGAAACTGCAGGGTTTTAGCAGCAGACAAAAAAGGCAAAAACTTACATATCACAAAAATGGTAATATTCTTAAATATGCAAGCAAGGTACATATTACACTGATAACAAGAATTATCTATAAGTAGATTAACAAAGTGTAGGTATTTGCTAAGTGTAAAGTGATTTGAATTGCATGTACTTATAATTTACAAACTCACAGTACTGGATAGTACTGTTTAAATGTCTTTGCCTGATAAAAAGTCAGGTAGACCAACTAGATAATTAAGTACCATTCAGCGCCCAGCGAACCACACCACTTTGGTCGAGGAATGATTCATTATAGTGTTTGATGGCTCAGGGTAGAAACAACCTTGGAGCAATGCAATTGTCTCAGCCCGTGACTAAATGTGCTCCTTTCTTTAGCCAAAACCTCATGCAAGGGGTGAGAGTCGTTGTCCATGATAATAAACAGCTTCCCGAGTAACCTATATTATACAACAAGATTGAATTAGTTCTTTTAATCTGTTTATTTAGTCTGCTGGCTTTACCTATACCAATGTGATTCCCTCAGCACATTATCACAAAGAAAACTTCACTGGCCATGACAGACTGGTAGAAAGCATGTAAGCATGTCCTGCATACACCAAACAACCTCAACCTTCTCAGGAAATAGAAGTGACTCTGACCCTTCTTGTACACAGTCTCTGTGTTGGTACCTCCACTCAAGCGTGTTGTTCAGATGTGCCCGAGGTATTTGTATGTCCTTACCATCTCTTCACCATCAATGAAAACTGGAGGCAGAGTGGGCTTGACCCTCTTGAATTGTACAATTATCGCCTTTATTTTACTTATGTTGGGCTGTAGGTGGTTAATGCTGCACCATTTAACAAAGCCCGTCATTAGTGGTCTGTAGTGCTCAACTGCCCGCCACTGATACACCTACCTATGGCGGTATCATTAGAAAATTTCTGCAAATGCCATGATGCAGTATTGTAACTAAAGTCTGAGGTTTATGGGGTAAACAGGCATAGCCAGCACAGTTTCCTGTGGAATCCCATTCTGCCTGTACATTACACAAATTGTTTATTTTAGGTGGAGATAGATGTTCCTTAAGATTGAAAATCTGAATAAAGATTGAAAACGAAGAGTCTTCAAAATCAGTAATATTTACATCAGTGGAGTACTGTATCTGTACCTGAGGATCTGGGTCGATCAAAATAATTGCAAACAAAGGTTCCAGGACATCATCTTGGAAGTCTCAGGCTCAAGTAATGAGAGCAATATTCCAGCTAAGAAGAACAAATGAAAAAGTTGAAAAAAATTGAAATCTTTTCAAAATGCTCAAAGAATGGGAAAGCTTTGCCAAATGATGTCGACACCACCCAGGCACAAGAAGCTGCTGAGCAAAGGCGGCTCCCACAGAAGGTAGGAACCATGAAACACTGTATTCACATCATCAATACAGTGTCCAACAACCGTAACTTTACCAAATATTTCATAATCAAAGGTATCTTAAATAATCTATATATATATAATTCATTAAGGTCACGCAAGACGCACGCAAGACAGAGAGCGCACGCAAGACAGAGAGCACGCACACAAGACAGAGAGCCACGCCCGCCAACTCACAGAGCCCTGCCTGCCAACTCTAACAGAGCCCTGCCTGCCAACTGTAAAACCATGGGATACTATGGGATACGCACAAAAGGGCCAGGCCCGCCAAGTCATAGATCCCCGCCCGCCAACTCTAAGACCATTGGATACGCTTGACAGAGCCCCGCCTGCCAACTCTAACCCTCCTCCCATGTCTACCGTTGACTTTTCATTGTTCTTTTCGGTTCCGGCTGCTTTTCTATATAGATAATCAACCAAGTCGCCCGACCATGGGGTACGCACGACAGAGCCCCGACCGCCCACTCTAACCCTCCTCCCGTGTCATGGGGAACGCACAACAGAGCCCCGCCGCCATTCACTAAGGGCACGCAAGATGCACTCAAGACAGACAGCCACGCCCACCAACTCACAGAGCCCCGCTAACCATCTCTAACAGAGCCCCGCCCACCAACTGTAAGACCATGAGACACCATGGGATATGCACGACAGGGCTAGGCCCGCCAACTCCTCTGATGGCCAATGAAGAGCATTGCAAGAAGTACATACTGCAGTAGGTAGGCCAATGTTATATTTCTTGGACGGGAATGGCGGTATCTTCTTGAAAAGCAGCGTAAAACTGAATGCGATGACTGTGCATGGGGTTTGCGAGTTGACACTGAAAGGAATTGGAAAGTTGTTTGGAAGCATTGCTGGCAATGTTCACATTGCATAATTCGTTCAGTGGAGTGTGATTTTAAATGTGTGTTGAGATATCTCTGCAGTCGGAACGTTTTCGAACAAATAGTGCATTGAAAGACCTGTGTGGAATGCGTTTGTTCAGTGGAGTGTGTTTTCAAATGTGCTTTGAGATATTTCTGGAGCGTGAAGGTTTTTGAGCAAATGTTGCATTGAAATGCCGGTGTGAAATGTGTTTGTAAATGTTTTTCAGTAAGAGGATAGTGGGAAGGTGATGTCACATCAGTGTGGCTGCAGACAAATGTTTGTGTTGAATGGATTTGCACATGGTTGAGGAGATCCATCTCTGTAATGGCACTAGACTTTCTGTTACCAGCATTCACCGCAATGTACTGGAGTGTAAGACTATCACATCTGCTACCTCACAAACTGTCTTTATTCCCCAGATTTCCCTGACCTCATCAGATTCAAATTTGCCTTTTACTTTTACACGCAGACAATTTCCTGTTAGACTGGCATTTGCAATGACAATTAATAAGGCACAGGGCCAAACTTTCAAAAAGATATGCCTGTATCTGCCAAAACCTGTTTTCAGTCACGGACAATTGTATTTTGCTCTCTCCAGAGTTCCATCGTTTCATTCACTGACAGTTGTATCCTCAAACCCTCCCCATTTGGACAACTGTGTCTTTCAGGAATTGTTCACACATCAGTAAATAATTATGCGGCGTATGCTACGCCACGGGTTGGCTAGTTATGTTATATTAAAATTACAAGTCCAGCAAATATACCTTTTTATTGTATTTAGTTTTTGTCTAAACATTCTTGATTGGTATTCTACCAGTTACAAACAAATAAGAATAATATACTTTTAATTTTATTAAGGTTCCCTATACAATCTCTTTTATAAATACTGAACAGTTTCCAAATACAAAAGTGTTTTGCACAGTAAGCACAGATTTATAGGATTAAGACAGAAAGCTCTGTAATTAAAAGAATAGACATAATATTTTCCTGCATGCTATTTTCAAGAGCCCTCAAGGTACCCTTCTTTCCAATAACTATTGTGTTTTTATTACATCTTTAAAGGTTTATTTTAACAGTAAATTCTAAGCTGAAAGCACAACATTCTATTAAATTGAATTAAATATATTGAAACTAATTGAAATATGAAGTAGGGGTGCTATTTAGAAGAAGCCAATTTGTGAAGATATTCTTACACTGTGACTCATTAAACCCACCGGCTTGTTTCCAGTAGGGTGCAGCCCAAAAAGGCTGAGATTAGCACAAGCAAAACATCAGGTAATGCAGCTTTACAAAATTTTAATTTTGTATAGGTGACATATTATGCAAAGAGTGGAGAGCAGATTTGGTCCTGGAGGCTCATAATGGCTGCATGTTTTATTTGTTGCTAATTAATTAATTCTTGCAAAGAAATTCCTTGCTTAATTAAATTCACTATTTACCTAGCTTTGCATTAAAACGTATCTGGCAATGTCAGATGGGCTTTTCAAGGAAATATCAGCACAGATGTGTGCGTTGTATTTGCGCATCCTGAAATATCTAGTTTGTGTTCAGACTTTTCAGTTTTACGTTGATTACATCATTAGAAATTGAATGATATACCAGGAATGTGGTCAATACTTCATGAACAACAAAAGGCATTGAAAAAGTATAGCATCTTTGACTGTCCTGACATTTTTAACACTGGAAGATAACGCTTAACAGATAATTTATGATCACTCTCAACATAATAAATTATTATGGATATTATTAGTTTATTTTGCGTAGACCTAATCTATGCATGACAATAATAAGCAAACAAACTAAGTTTCCACCTTCTTGATAGGCCATATATTTTAGTTTGGAATAGGATAGTATGCATATTTTTCCGTATAGTCAATTACACATTGGTATTTTTATGGTTTTAACTGAGAAGCTACAAATATTTTCCGAAAAGTCTACATCAATTGATCAATTTCTTTAATCCATATTGTGTTTTATAACAACAGTCACAAACAGATATCAGGTATAAATGGGACCCAGGGCTACCTCCAGCATATGTTAATAACCAGATGTAACAAGAGGGGGAGATTCTTACTTGAACATATACACCCAGAGAATTCAGAAAGAGGACAAAAGTAGTGAAAATGATCTGTTTATGGAATAAAACACACATGGGGAAGAAGGACACAAAAGTATAAATAAAGAGGTCAGAAACACAATCATGTTGTTAAGCTGTGCTTCTGTTTATGGGTCCTGAGCCTGTATCTAACCTGGAGGAATGGTTTGTTGAATTACCAGCCTCAAAGTATAACAAAGCACTTCCTTTATCTGCCTCCTTACAATACTCTTTCCATAACCAGCACTCCTTTAGGTGTTAACTTCTCACAATACAGAGATCTGACCAGGACCAATGATGGCTCTATGAATTCCCAGGGCCACAAAGCCACTGTACCTTTAGGTGGCCTATGAGATAACATCGACTGTGAGCCATCTGTATGACAGACTCTATAACCTCTCTGCGACAATGCACTTCCACTGAACAGGCTGGGGGGACATATCTGGCCACCAGTTAGTTCCAGCATGGGTAACAATGACCTTTTTCTTTCTATTTGGGAGCTGATCTTTATGTGTTCTGACCCTCCAAAGATAGTTTAGTTCAAGTTTACTGTTAAGTGCACAACTGCCAGTATACAGTACCAACTGCTAATAACAAAAGAACACAATGAACACAGCTTTATACACTGAGGATATACTATACACTGTAGGCCTACTGGATCCATATATTATATACTGTTATACTGTACTAAATTGTTTTCCTCTCTCTGTTACTAAAGCATCAAGTGTTAGTCAATGCTGGTAGCAACACATGGCTTCTAGCTGGTGGAAACTGTATAAACACCCTTGACCCAATAAGAAAGCCATTCATCTAATTTTATGAATATTAGATACTCATAAATATCAAATAATTGATTGTTAGTAATGAGCAACATGATTTGTGCAAAAACTGAATTTCCACTAAAATTATAGGTTTCACTTCAAAAAAAAAAATTTTGCTGAAACAACTTGTTTGGCTTTGCACAAAAATTTGTCACATTGATCCAAGAAGAACATTGCTTAGCCCTGTCTTGAAACATTTACATGTATTCTTTCTTCATATATGCATGTCATTTAGTATTAAAATAAAGATCTCAAGTAACAAATCAATTCAATTTCTATCACATGCAGACATTATGTTGAGCCACCAGACGGTTTCTGGTAGTATGATCCCTATGTTGCTAGTTATGATGACTGTTTTGATGATCGTAATCCAAAAGATTCATCATAATCTTATAAAAACGAAGCAGCATGTCACATTTTAAAGAACACACACACAGTGCTCCTCTGTGGTGATGTGAATGAGGGGCATAAAGAAAATGGATTTTACCGGGGTGTGATAGATTATATGCACTATGCACCTGCAGAAATGAACACAGGTAAACATGTAAGTGTGAACAAGGATTTATGGAGCAATATTCCTTGTTTTATCCTCCAAAGAAAAAAACCATAAAACTTCTAAAAAAAACTCTTAAAGAGTTTTTTAAATTAAGATATTGCCTGCAAAATGAGTTTTAGTGTCCGTTTCATGAAACTGCATGTGAATTGAAAGTGGTAGGCTTCATTCATCACTATTGATAATCCTTTCCTACTTGAAGTACAGAGACCCTTTGGTTTCATTGTTGATAGAGCAAACACGATTTTGAGAATTACTGAGAAACGTGCAGTGTAAAACAGCCACAAAATAGATCAAATCTAATCAAACTAAAAGCAGGCCATTATCTTTATAACATAGACAGATTAACTAGAGTACCCACAAGACAGACACACAATGGAACAACTGAAACTGTGCTTTTCATTTTTCTTTGTCAGTTCTCACATATTTTCATTATTTTTACCTTACACTCATGTCTAATACTAGACTGTGCACCTCTTCAATAGAAAGTTGTATGACCACTGAACCCACAGAATCACGTCATTTACTGAAAGCAACCTAGAATCTAAAGAAAAACTTGTTTTTGCAACCAAATTGAAAAAAAAACAAAAAAAACTGTGCAATGTAGAAAAGAAAAGAAACATTTCTAAATAAAGTTTGGTAGTTGACCTATTTGGCGTTAACTATAAGTGTGACTCATGCTCAGAATTCTATTTAATTACAGTTAAGCCCAGGACAGTCTTGGAGCAACGTTTAATAGTCAGCTTTGTAAGATAATGCCTTTTACTGTAAACAAATGATGAATATTTCTATGTGTTTTGCCATTCTAAGGTAATTCATCAATATTCATGAGTGGGCAGAACCTTTGACCAAAACTCAATGGTGTGAAAATGAGAAGCTGTAAAGACACTTTTAGAACAAACAAGTGATAGTAATGACAATGTGAATTGGTCATCAGAAATTGATATGTACAGTCATCCCTCACCTATCACGGGGGTTACATTCCAGAACCCCCCGCGAAAGGTGAAAATCCGCAAAGTAAAAACCATATGTTTATATGGTTATCTATACTAATAAAAGGCAAAGCCCTCACTCACTCACTCACTGACTGACTGACTGACTGACTGACTGACTCATCACTAATTCTCCAACTTCCCGTGTAGGTAGAAGGCTGAAATTTGGCAGGCTCATTCCTTACAGCTTCCTTACAAAAGTTGGGCAGGTTTCATTTCGAAATTCTACGCGTAATGGTCATAACTGGAAGGTATTTTTCTCCATTTACTGTAATGGAGTTGAGCTTGACTGCTTTGGGGGCGGAGTTTCGTGTGACATCATCACGCCGCCCACGTAATCACGTGAACTGACTGTCAACGCACTATGTAGAAAACCAGGAAGAGCTCCAAAATACGCTGAAGAAAACATGCATTATATAATTGAGAAGGCAGCGAAACAATAAGAAGCGAGCGAGTGACATATACTACCATATTCATCATTGCAGCTACTTTGGAAACAAAGCAAGGTATAAACCTAAACTTTAAATTAAGTTAATAGACAGGCTGCCGCTGGCGTTTTCCATGCCCACGGGTAATGCGGGATACAAGTTTAATGAGAGAACGCAGGATATAAACGAGAGTTTTGATCATTTTGTAACTAAGTTAAAATTGCAGGTGAAGGGGTGTGCTTATGCAAATTCCGACAGACTGTGTTTGTGGGGGATTGACAGTTAAGGCAGGTGGAGGAGTCACGTCATCATATCCCCTCCCATTTACCTCATTTCGCTCTGAGCTGAGCTCCGCGGCTAACGCCGTCTTCCGAAGCAACTTCGTCACACTGCCACCAAGTTAATACACACGCTGTCTCTAGACTTTCTCCACACTGAATCCTCCAGGCACTACTTACAAAAGGTTACATTGACAATCGTGTTACGTTATTTTTAAAATGTTTAATTTTCTTAGCACAAGCACAGCTGAGAAGCTTCGATGCATGTGCTCCATAACGCGTTAAAAAATAATGCATTTAATCACACTTTGCATTACAATCAAAGGGGAACTTTTGTCAATGCATGATTTCCTGGTACACCGATTACATTGATCAGCGCATCCCAATTCATTTTAGCCTCGCACCACCTTGGTTTGAGAAGAAGTATGAAAAAATATGAGGTTAACACAGAAAAACAGATCACCAATTCAAGCTTTATGAATAATCGATTCGCCATCAATAATTGTTTTGGTAAAGCCATACTCAGTGTAATCCTCCTTCCATTTTATAATTTTACCGCCACTAGCCATGATTAAATGAACGGTAAAAAAGTAAGAGCGAAGCGAGGGTGACTTATTTAGGTAGGCATATATATGACAGCAACACTCATGACAATGTCAATCATGTTACGTTATTATTAAAATGTTTCCTTTTCTTTTTCATTACTTCTTTAACACACTACTTCTCCGCTGCGAGGCGCAGGTATTTTGTATATGAATGACCTCCAAAGAGCAAGGAGACTTTTAATCATGTGAACGTGTCTGCAAAAACTGGCGTCTCCTGCCCAGCAAAAGTCGAGCAGCCGGCGCGCACGCATAGCTGTGCCGGCCTTTCAGACGCTGACTGCGCTTCTGCCTTAATTCAAAGAGAGCACTTTTAATTTTTTTCATCCTCCCCCTGAGCTATAGCCCAGACAAGTGCAAACACGGGACCCCTTTTCTACACCGCGGCAAAATAATATTAAGGCGCTTCGCACTTTATTTTGCACGTATATGATTATGAGGTCGTCAGCTCGGATTATGAAGACACGCACAGGAGTGAAGGACTGACAGTGCCATCACAGCTGATTAATAGCTGGGACGTCTCACCAGTCTGCACAAAACCCACCGCGACTGTCCCCAAAAGGCGCTCATATCGTCAGCGAAAACATCTCTCTACACTATATAAAAGAAAAAGGCAACTTTCCTTTCTTTACACCTTTTTTTCCTTTTATCCCAAACCAAAGCCTTTCTCTCTTAACACTGCAGAGGACACAAAACTAATTTTCTTTAATTGCTGGTAAGGCACATTACCAGAGGCAGAAATTTGGACTTTCACATAGAAAATGTAATTTCTATACCACAGCCGTCGTGTAGCGCCTTTCAAAAGAGATCTACTACCGAGAGATGATCCATATACATTTTAGCTGCTGTTAGTACTACTTATCTGTTCTGTTATACCGTCTTTAAAATGTAGTTTACCCGCAACCACTCCAGTAGTGCTCAATGTACCTTTACTTCTTAAAACGTTAATGTTTTACTGTTTAATAACTTATAGACTATATTTTATTATTTTTCCCTTGCACTCAGTGATCAAAGCTATACACACACATATAGACACATACATATATATATACACATATATTTATATATACCTGTGTGTATGTTTGTATGTATGTGTATACACACACACACACACACACACACACATACATACATACATACACACAAATTATATATATGTGTGTGTCTGTGTATGTATGTATGTATATGTGTGTGTATATATGATGTAGATAGGTATGCATATATATGTGTATATGTAGATATGTATATAGATATGTATATATGTATATAGATATGAATATATTTATGTGTATAGACTCAAACCCATTATGACAGCAGCAATCCAAGCTGTGAGAAAACAGTAAAAAGGAGGCGTGTCAGACGTCGTGGTACATTTTCTGATGCAGCTAGACGAAAACAACTTTGTGACGCTGCCGCCAAATACACAAAACAATTACTTTGACAATCATGTTACGTTATTTTTAAAATGTTTCCTTTTCTTTTTCTTTCCTTCTTTAACACACTACTTCTCCGCTGCGAAGCGCAAGTATTTTGATATATATATATATACACACACAGATATATATAGATAGATAGATAGATATATATATATATATATAGATATATATATATATATATATAATATGTGAGAAAAACACTCATATCAATGACAAAACAATTACATTAACAATCATGTTACGTTATTTTTAAAATTTTTCCTTTTCTTTTTCATACCTTCTTTAACACACTACTTCTCCGCTGCGAAGTGCGGGTATTCTGCTAGTTTTTATATATTTTAAGCCCTTATAAACTCTCCCACACTCTTATAAACAAGATTTGTTGAAATTATGTATGTAAACACACTGTTTATATACAGTAAAACCTAAATATTATAGATAAGATATCGAGCGTCTCCAATATCACATATGTTACATGTTATGTTACAGCCATTACGATAGACAGGCCACCAGCAATACAATACTTACAAGAAAATGCACAAAAGTTAACCCTTTACACAGTGAAACACATTGATGCTGAATGAGCGAAATGAGACATCCTGGTTAATGCAGCAGAATCGAATTTGGCGCTCCGTCGCTGAGCCAATCAGCACACAGGAACTTAACTGCGTGCTCTGATTGGGTAGCTTCTCAGCCATCCACCAATAGCGTCCCTTGTATGAAATCAACTGGGCAAACCAAGTGAGGAAGCATGTACCAGAAGTAAAAAGTATATATTTATATACAGCGGGTATGGAAAGTATTCAGACCCCCTTCAATTTTTCACTCTTTGTTATATTGCAGCCATTAGCTAAAATCATTTAAATTAATTTTTTCCCTCATTAATGTACACACAGAACCCCATATTGACAGACAAAAAAAAGAATTTTTGAAATTGTTGCAGATTTATTAAAAAAGAAAAACTGAAATATCACATGGTCCTAAGTATTCAGACCCTCTGCTCCGTATTTAGTAGAAGCACCCTTTTGAGCTAATACAGCCATGAGTCTTCTTGGGAAAGATGCAACAACTTTTTCACACCTGGATTTGGGGATCCTCTGCCATTCCTCCTTGCAGATACTCTCCAGTTCTGTCAGGTTGGATGGTAAACGTTGGTGGACAGCCATTTTTAGGTCTCTCCAGAGATGCTCAATTGGGT
>JANRMT010062841.1:58683711-58701946 GCA_026402145.1 Polypterus bichir lapradei | reverse complement strand
GGGGGGGTCTGGAACGCAACCCCCGCGATCGAGGAGGGATTACTGTAATACATAAAACAAAGACAAAACACATATAAAACCAGAACTCATAACATAACATTAAAAAGTTTGAGAGGTAACAAAAATATTACATAAGCAAAGAACATTCCAGGAACCATGACTGAAATGTACAGTAACACCTTTATTGATATATGTATCAGTATTTTGTAGTGCTGCTCTCTCAGCTGCTATTGCATAAACATTGAAAAGTCACTGGTGGAATAAGAAGACTTTATTTCTCTTCCAACGATACTAGGCTCTGTTATTTCTTCACCAAGTCTCACTTTTAGTGTCTGTTCCAAATACATTGCTCATATCAGTCTGCGATCTCTGAGATCATATGCTTTGGGAGCTGCCTCCAGCTCCCTATGACCCTGTACTAGAATAAGAGTAGCAAAAAAGACATAATGCATAGGTGGGTAGAAACCAATATATATTGTTCAGCCTAATAGCTTGTTTTTGTACATTTTTTATAAAATATAAAACAGTACTAAACTGGAGATAAACAATTAACCTGTTAGTTCTTTTCCTTATAAATACTATACAGCTCCTTAAAATGGAACTGAGATATTAAGTTGATGAAATTGTGTTGCTTGACTAGTAATTGAAAAAAACTCTTTTTATTTGTGTATGGTTTTAACTGTGCTTGTACAGTAAGTGCAATTTAAAAGCTGTAAATAATATACCAACCTGGAAAAGTGCATGTTTATTTTATTTCTCACTGTCTGTTCTTGTTTCCATCTATGTTACGTTTGCTCCCTTTAGTCTGCAAAGTCCAGTCACTTCAGTACACATGAATGAATATATTCAAACTGAATATTTATAAAGCTGCAGCATGTTTACACTAAGTTGCAGGTCTTCCACTTTATTTACTTTATTTAGTGTACCGTTTTATAGTGTTACCTACAGCATGAAACTGTTTGCTGGAAAGTGCAGAAGTTCTTGTAGATTTCCTTCTTCTTTCTTACTGTTTTGTCAACATTCAACACCTTACTGCTTTTGAAAAAGCTGCAGTGTATTCAGGTTTAAATACTGAGTGTACATAAATATGCAGCAGTGCCTGAAGCTTTAACTTAGCCTAGTGCAATTTTGTATATCATTTGCTGTGAAAAAATCACAATTAACCAGAGCTTGCAAGCCTAAAGAGTCAATTTAAGAGCACTGGGAATCTCGAATAAAATATCAAGAATTTACATGTTTATTCCCAGTTATTTTATTAATATATATACAGCATACAGTCTTTTGCAGAATTACTGTATGTAAACAGGGACTCTTTACGTGATTATTTCTCAATAACATTGTGTATGCTGCAGATGTGCTATAAGAGCCTCATAGATAGATAGATAGATACTTTATTAATCCCAAGGGGAAATTCACAAATATAGTGTCATGTGTACACTATATGCCAGCATCAAATGCAAATGTGTAAATGAGAGGTAATGGAAATGTCTTTTTATCACAAAAACCACAGTAATTGTAATGTGCTTTATCAACACCGTCACTTTAGCAACATTAGCCTGTAGCAAATAAATAGGAAACTAGTTGACATCCTTCTGCAAGGAAATTAGTTTTTTCCATGTTTAGTTTTTGCTTGCACATTTCTTATTGCCACATCAGTTCCTCATTATTTATTTAAACACTTCCTCTGTATGTGTTTATAAGAATTTCAATAATTTACTAAATAATTGACTTACTTTCTGCAAACTGTTTCATCCTTATTTTTTATTACAATTTATATCTATTTAGGTTTGTTGCTTTGCACCTGTTAATTTGTACTTTATGTTTTCTTTGTGTTCATCATTCCTATATTTTTATTTTTATGATAAACTTATAAAGCATTAAATGGCCAAGGTCCGGCTTAGTTGTCTGAACTTATCATGACTTACAAACCAGAGCGCACATTAAGATCTCAATATGCCAGTCTGCTTATGATTCCAAGGATTAATAAAATAACAGTGGGAGGTTGAGCTTTTAGTTACAGGGCCCCTAAACTGTGGAATGGTCTGCCTGCTACTATAAGAGACTCCCCTTTGGTCTCAGCTTTTAAATCCCGGCTGAAGACTCACTACTTCAGTTTAGCATATCCTGACTAGAGCTGCTGATTAACTGTACACTAACACATAAGTAATATTATAGTTATAATTTATTACTAGCCCTCACCTATTCTGTTTCTCTTCTCGTTACTCAAATGTGGCACTTGGTGCCATGGCCCACCTGCCAAGTTGTTTTGCCTGCCTAAGGTAAAGTCATCCCTGATGGAGGATCACAGTAATCGTGGGAGATAGGGGTCCTTTCATCGGAGTGGCTGGCCCAGTGCTATTTCAGCTGTGGAATGGCCAAATGGGGGAGACAGCTTGATCGATGAGGTCTCCAGGACTCTAAACAAATACAAATCATATTATGTGATATCATCTACCGTTAAATTCTGCTACGTACTTCTAAAATTTTTATTTTTATACCGTATTGAGGATTTGTTCTGTTCTGTGTGTTCTGTGTATTGTATTGTATTGACCCCCTTGTTTTTGACACCCACTGCACGGCCAACCTAACTGGAAAGGGGTCTCTCTTTGAACTGCCTTTCCCAAGGTTTCTTCCATTTTTTCCCTGCAAGGTTTTTGGGAGTTTTTCCTTGTCTTCTTAGAGAGTCAAGGCTGGAGGGCTGTCAAGAGGCAGGGCCTGTTAAAGCCCATTGCGGCACTTCTAGTGTGATTTTATCTATCTATCTATCTATCTATCTATCTATCTATCTATCTATCTATCTACCTGTTGTAAGAAGTAAAGACAAAGGTGAGATGATAAAGGGATGAGGCATCTTACCCATATATATGTGGTTAAAAAAATTCTTTTCAGACGCGAGTCTCCGTATAAACTGTCACTAGATGGTGGCGGAATCACATAGGAGGAAGACAAGGTGGAAGGGGACGGGAACTTCAGTTGCTCACCCATTCCCTCTCATCGAATCTGTTTAAGAGAAGGGAGGAAAAGTATTAGACAACACGGCCAATTCTTGACCCAGAGTAGGATTACCATTTGATCTGTTATATAGTTGCACAAACTATAGCAAGAAATATTGCTAAACAAACAGGAGTTTGGATAAATTCTGCATACATTTTTACTCTCAGGTATTAAAATAGTAGTACAAACTAGACACAACTGAACTCTGAAGCTAATGAGCAGGGTATAGTGATAGGGTAGGAAGAGTAAAAAAAGCACTTCACAGATAAAAAGGATAAACTGATACATTCCAGGTTGAGCTTTCTAGGCTAGCAAACCAGTTTAGAAACAATTTTTTTTAATAATTACAATTAAACATAATATATTTAACACAGAACTGTGTAAGATGTGCTCATTAAAATATGAAAATACTTATTTTTTTGTTTTAGATTTGTATTAAATAATGTTATTGAAGAATTATTTGTTTAATGGTAACATTAAGTATTTCGTTTTCATCAGTGCTTTTTCCCCTGTGTAGATAAAAAGCCCTAAACTGTTTTTGCAGGATGTTAAAAGTAAATGAAAAAAAGCTGCCACAAACATTTTCAATGAGCACTGATGACCAAATGCGGTAGCCTTGGGTTGCTTTCACTGCACCACAAATGCACTTTTGGAAGCCTTTTACTTACAGGTCCTCTCCACAGAAGCACTTCTCTTGACATTTAAAGCACATTCTGAGAGCTGGAGATTTGAATCCATTACAACCCCCAATATTTGGGTGTATTTTTAGAGCTGTTTAATGCATTCAGCTATGTTTGGCAGCAGTTCAGTTTGTCATGCATAGCGGCAGATATTTGGGAGATCCAGAAATCCCTAAATTTGCACTTTAGGCCTCAGCATCTTGAATTAAACCTTTCTTTCATGCTTAAAGATCAAAGCACTTCAAATTAAAAACCTGATAATATCTGTTTTTACACTTGAATCACCAGTATTGTGGAAAAGCGGAATTTAAAAAATATTTTCAATTTGTTTCAGAAATATAATATGGCCATGGCTTTGAGCAGGCAGCAGGCGCTCCATTTCACAAATACACTGCTGGCTTTTGGGCATGTCCAGACATTCATATAAAGTAACACTTTATGTTAGCTGTGGAACATCTGAAGCCACTAATGCTCTAAATTTGGAGTTTTTATTGGTCCGAGGCAGAAATAGCAAATGTCCAACTCATATGGAACACTGGAGTTAATACCAAACTATTTTCTGGTTCTGTGTTAAATGCTTACTTGGAAACTACATAAACAGTTTCAGCAGCCCTGGAAAACTAAATAGAGGGTTCACAAGTTGATAGCAGAGCAAAGTGGTCCCTCAAGGGATATGCTTTCAGAAACAAAATGGTGTGAAACTAAAAAGCTTATCATTTTAACAAGTTTTGGACACACTGAGTAAATTTGCACTATGCTGTGTTAGGTCAAGTACCATTATTTTTACATTTCCATATTCTTGCTTTCCACCTCATATACAGTATGTATGAATTAAGTTGCAGTTTGTTTGAAAATGACGTTAGACAGAAAAAAATCCTTATTGTTTCTCTTCATTTTTATAACATGCCTAAATCAAAGCAGCTTTCAAGAGGCCTACTAGGCTGTCTCTTGTTATAATTATTACATTTGTTCACAAATTTGCAATTGCAATTGGATTTAACCAAACTCCCCGCATTTTATCTAGCTCTTTTTATTAGAATATGTACTGCTACCTCAAGCTCAGTTGTCTGTAGTTGTTTAGCTGAAGATTTGCCATGCAGGTGATCTTAATATTTATCTAAGCCTTTCTTAAAATATTACATTTTTTCAATATTTTTTATTAATATTCCACAACTTACTCTAATTGACAGATCTTTACATTTACTTAGACCACAGTGCATTCTTAGAGCACTAAATTAATAAGAAAACCTTGATTCTTTACCATTCTTTGGATGAAAATGTTGAGGAATGAGTCCTATGTACCCTGCTTATTATACAGTTATTAATGCACACAACTTTTGTGTAAGAAATGTTTATACCAATTATATAGGATTTTGCCATTAATCATCCCTTAAGACAACACCCTGTCAGCATTGTTATCGGCACTTACCAGTCCCCCTAGTAAGTGTGAAGTGTTATTTTTTACTTATGAATGCCAAGTTCCAAATGAGAACAAGCAGTCAGTAGTTTTTAGGTGTCACGCATGACTGAAATGTCCTTCTGCCTGTTTAAATGTTGCAGTAAATCCATTGGACATGGATACTCCCTCACGACTAAATTGTACTTCAGAATTTAATGTAACAATTGTGTAACTCAAGAAAGTTAAGGATAAGTCCTTTGACCATCTTTATGTATTTTGATTTTGCCTTAACTTTCCTTTTGGTCTTCAGGCTGAGGATTGTGGCATTAACAGATCAGTGTTTCCTATCCCTAGCAATACTCTACGGCTTTGCATAGGGAATTTACTGTATATTGCAATGTAAAAATTGTTACTTTAGTTAAATTTACCAAAATGTGTTAAAATCTATGACATGGTTTTCAATAACTCTGCAATACAAACTTTATTGTATTTGCCACCAGTTTAAATACCTTCTAAGTGTAATACTTTTATTCTTTGTCATAATTCCATCTATTTCCAAAAGCAATTCTAGTGCTGCATTCACTCACATGCTATTGGAATTTTTTGAAGTCTGAGTTTATAACATTTCATATGAGTTTACATGAGTTTCTAGCTGGACTATTCAGAGAAACACAAGATCTCTATTGATGTGTTCAGTAGATCTGCAAACAAAATGCAAATATCAGCTGTATATTTTCATGGAAATAAACAGTAAACTAAATGTATTAAATCTACAGAAATTTTCAGATGACTCGTCCATCACAGGCTGCATTAATAATGGGGATAAATCAGATTACACGAAATTCGTGGAGTTCTTCATCTTGTGGTGGAGGGACAACAACCAACAACTCAACATTGGCCAGATTAAAGAAAGGGTGGTGGACTTCTGACATGCCAAGAAGCCTCTGAGACCAGTCACTATTCAGGGGGAGGATATGAAAAGTGGTGCAGAGCTACAAATATTTTGGGGTTAACATTAACAACAAACTAGACTGGTCTGACAATACAGAGGTGCTGTATAAGAAGGACCAAAGCAGACTGTACTTCCTAAGGAGACTCAGGTCTTTTGATGTGTGCATCAAGTTGCTGGAAATGTTATATCAGTCCATAGCAGCCAGTGTGGTGTTCTACGCTGCAGTCTATTGACTTATATATTGACTTGGCAAAATTTTACACCGGATGCCCTTCCTGACGTAATGCTTCCCATTTATCCGGGCTTGCGACCGGCACAAAGAAACACACTGGTTTGTGCATCCCCTGGGTTATAGAAAAAGTATAATAATCATGAAAAAGATATTTTGATGAATCTTGATGTTAGAGACCTCCCAGAGTCCAAAAATACAGTTTTTTGGAATTGTGTGTGTGAGCATGTGTGTGTGTGTAAACACGATAACTCAAAAACGCAGCTAGATAGATGGGTGAAATTCGGCATGTGGTTGTTACACCACAATTGTAGATCTGTATTAACTTTTGGGCCAAGTCCATCACCCGAAAGTGGTACTTTACATGAACACATAATTTTTTTTTTATTCATGCAGCTGCAGAGTCCAATTTATTCAACTTTACTTTTATAATAATTGTTCAATATGTTATTAATTTGATTTGATTTGTTGTTGATGGTTCCTTAATGTACATAATATAAAAATATAATCATTGTCTTGTGGTTTACTCCTCAAATATCCATCCCCATATCTGAGTATTCAAGAAAGTCTAGGGGGACCACTCCCGATTTTTTAAAATAAAACGGCACTGATCGAGAGACTGACTAGGTCATCATACAAGATCAGCATATTGTTGCTTTAAAAACATCATTTAACAATGAAGCAATACAAACAAAGGTAAGTAGGCGAAGAGAGTCTGCCAAGTGATGAAAAACTAAACATACTAATGGGTTTTTGTATTTATTATATATTTATTAATTTATCTTTTTTAGCTCATATTCACAACTCAAAATACCTGATATTGCCCCTAACCTTGACACTACATGCTTGTTTTTCTTTGTTTCCCTTAATACAGCTAGGTGGGGTCTGCACACTGATTCAAGTCTAAGAGCCCTGTTCTTCCTAAGCCCCCGTGATTTTCATGAGAAAATATTTTAAAAATGATGAAATTGTGTAAAATTGTTCATATTTAGTATCTAGTTTTGGTTATGCTTGTTTTTATCAGACAGAAACAAAACCAGATAGTAAACCATGTAATGTAGTAAGCTTCCACTAACATTAAACTTGTATCCAAATCTGTTAAGTGTGCAGTTCTGTCTGATCGTGACACAAAACTCCGTAGGAGCTCCATGCCATAATTACTAAAACTAAAACTGAAACTAATAGATATAAAAATAAAATAGAAATGTCTTTGTGAAATAATAACTAAACTAAAACTAAAAATACATGATGAAGGAAAACTAAAACTAAACTGAATTTCCAAGTAAGGTCAGAAAAAATATAGAAATAAAAACTAATATAAAAAGGCAAAACTATAATAACCTTGACTCTAATCGGAATTTACCTCTAATGTTAACAGAATAGGCTCATATAGGAAAAAAGTGAGTTTTATATTAATGGTTTTAGTAATGCTAACAGGGTTTGTGGTTAGAATTGGCTGAGCCTCGGTCATCACGAAAGGAAGGGCCTTAAATCCAGTGAAACACAATCTGAGACAGGGGGCCCGCCTGATGACCTCTGTGATTCTCCTGTGTGACTGATGTTCAGACAAGTCGTAACAATGGCATAATTTACAGCAAGTTGGAAAGCAAATCACATTCAGTTTCTTTAAGATAAGTTGGGGAGGATCTCCTCAGAGTCATCTGTTTGGTGCAATGCACTATGTGTGTGTTTAAATGAACAGAACTTATACCAGCAGCATCAGATGCAAATTACCCTGAATAGGATGCTAGTCCAATGTAAATAAGCTACCTTAGACATTTCACAAATAAGAGGAGTCTATTTCAACTATCACACTTGTTCAGTCAAGTAAGAGTGACATCATTAGCATCCTTAAGGTCTTCATTGGTACATGTAGGGCCATGGGAAAATTCATGGAGAATGTGGTCCATTGTTTGGGTGGGCTCACCACAGGGACATTCAGCGCTTGTTGTGAGGCCCCATCTAAATAGGTTGTCTCTTCTTTTGCCCACCTTTGACCCAGCACGTTTAAGTGCAACCCAGTCATTCCTAGAGAGGGATGTTCCATTGGGTAGATGCTCTTCAGTTAGCTAATTGCTCAGTGATAACACTATCTCACTCAGATAATTTATAAAAGTTGTCAAAGTTCCTGCTTCAATTTACTTAAATCAAAAGGTCATGCAAGATTCACCTTTTTTGTGCTACTTGGATACACCTTGAATGGACTTTCCCACAGACACACACAGCACAATCATGCACACAGCTAGACACATTCACTCTCTTTTGCAGCCACTCTATTATCGATCCCCAGAGTGGCTGCAAAATAAAAACATAAATGATCTGGAAATGGGAGGCACCAACAATACCTCCCTACTACAGTCACAAATACAGAACACGCCAACAAAAGTAAATGAAAGAATACATAATACTGCAAATTGTTATTGTACAGTAAATTTGGATAAACATAAAACCACAAAACTTCTTCTATTTAAGTCCTGCACTGCAATGTGCCCCCCATGTGAATAATAATACAAGACAATTTACAATAATCCAACAATTAAATAAACCAAGAATTATGCAGTTTTCGAGCAAGAAAAAAATCCTTTCAAAGGCAGTTTAGGAATAAGTTTGATATTTTTAGAGTCAAAGTCTTCACAATCATGATATATATTAATTTGCCACATTGCATTCTAAGGTGAACTATATTTTATAATTTAAAAAAATAACTAGTCTGCTCTTGCTTTTTATAATGCAGCTAGTGGGTACCAGGGACCCAGAATGGATAAAAAGCCTTAAAACTTACCAAATATGTCCACTTTGCGGTAGCAAAGGTTTTGATTTAAGAAAACAACCCTTCTGTATTTTTGAATAATGCTTGTGACAACAAAAATACACTGGAAATAATACATTATGTCACAGATTCTTGGCACTGTTTGTCTCAAGGTAAAGATACATTTTTTCAGGTGCTATGGGTGGAATGACTTCCCCAGTTCACCAAGTTATATTCTGCTTATTATCCTACTTTTGTTTTTGCAGTTTTGTTTCTTCAGTGTTTTATTCTGCCATGACTCCTAATAAGCCAAAATTATATCATTATTTTTTCTAAATGGTGCCCAATTATAAGAAATAAGAGTTTCATTGTAATTTGTGCACATTAACAATAAATATTAACTAAACAGATTACGCTGCATTGCATTTTAATAAAATCCTCCGAGTTTTCCAAGACCAAGAAACCTGCATGTCACACTTTCTGTGGCACATGCATGATAAAAAAAAAATCAGAAAATTAAAAAAGCAGATAGAGCCTACCCATGAGGAAACAGAGTGAACCACCACAGAACAATTATCAGATTATTGAAAGCATGCTGAGTTGTTCTTCTTGAGTATATGGTAATAAAAGAACAAGAGGAATAAAAGAAAAACAAGAGGACAAGGTTTTTGACCGAGTCAGCTCACTGAAACTCACTGATACTAATCAATCTATACATGGGGAGAATGTAGAAACTCCATCCAGAACTTAATGATGTGAGGCAACAATAACAGCACTAGGGAATCCATTCCCGGACAGGTTTATCCATTCTCGGGAATTCGGGAATCCCGCATGTCATTCCCAGGAATACCGGGCTCCCGGGGATGACACAGTGCACAGGCATTTCACATGTGAACGGTTTTAGAACGACTGACACTTATTTTTAATAAAACTACTGCAATATGTTGACACCAATAAAAGACTAACCTTATCTACAAGCAGTTCATGCTGTCATATAAGTACATGTATCTAGTTCAGGGGTGTCCACACTTTTTCGTCTGCGAGCTACTTTTAAAATGACCAGGTCGAAATGATCTGCCTACATTAAAAATGCTATATACATATATATATATATATACAGTATATATATATTGCATAGTTTTACTGTCAAATAATGCAAAGAGTACACGACACGTGTTTCGCCCTTTACATTGCGCCACGGCGTGTGGTTCGTTTACTTGACAGCATGTAGATCGGGGTAATTACATTCATGGCATTCGTAGTCTGAATCACAATCTGATTGTATGGGTGGTTACCTATCAGGTAATGCTTGTGTCAACAAACATCCACCACGGTGCCCTCTTCAGTTGCGAGAAGCAGATCATAGAATGTTGCAAAGTTTTACTGTCAAATAATGCAAAGAGTACACGACACGTGTTTTGCCCTAATTCTGGGCTCATCAGGCGTACACACTCACTGCACCTGCTCTCGGGAATCGAACCTCGGACGTCAGCATCAGAGGCGAAGCCACAGCGTGTGGTTCGTTTATTTGACAGCATGTAGATCGGGGTAATTACATTCATGGCATTCGTAGTCTGAATCACAATCTGATTGTATGGGTGCATGTGGTTGTTACCAGTGTGTTAGAGAAAAAGAGATCTCAGACTGGCCATCCTGTATGTCAATCAAGTGGCAAATGCCATAGGGAGGATATATGATAGACTAACGTTTAAAAAAATTTTTTTTTGAATGCAACGCGATCTACCTGATCAGATACTGATACACTTGTTCTAAACAACGCCCGCGCTTGCCGTTGCTCTGAAACACCGCCATTTCAGCTTTTACTGATGCATCCAGTTTCTTGTCATCATTCTGTGATGGCAAGTTTTTTGGCACAGATCATGCAGATGCAACAGACTGACGCATTGCAATTTCAAGTTGCTGTTCAAAGCTGTTGTCTGACAGATGTCAAGTCTGCCCTGTCCTGGCATTCATGAGTGCAGAGTGCAGACTCTTCCCAGTCCACTGTACTCAGTCTTAGTCAGAGCCGAGAGACTGACGATTGCTGCTGGTTGACTGAATTAATCTGCAACACACTCCACCGTGGGCCAAAAAACTGTGCCACTTAATTATTTTCAACTATAACTCTGTTACTTCTTGATTGATTTTTACACTTTTACATGCTATATATGCGAGCTTGGCCATTCCCAGTTTCCGGGGAATTACAGCAGTTTCATTCTCAGGAATGCGGGAATGAAAAATGTCCGGGAATCCCTGAACAGCACTGTGCTATTTCTTTGCATATGTTAAACATCTATATTAAACTTAAACCCAAATAAAACTAAATGTATGCTTGTAATGTCTAAGTTCTTGTCACTTGATTGCATATTCAATGTGTCTCTCGCTAGACCACCAAAGTACATTTACCAGGAGGCAGCAGGCAATATCTCAGTGAAATAATAAAATAAGCTTCTGTATAGTGAGAGAATGTAAGAGCTCATTTGATTTTTTCATTTATTACTGTCTAGTTGTCATCAGAACAGAGGAAGAAATTCACATCTGGGCATCAACATTTGATAATGTCTATATAGCACATTATGATGACTTTCCAAAGTGAACTCACTTGGAACCTGAAAGTTTACAGCAGAGAAATACGAGCAAGTGAAGCACACAGCCAGTTTCCTTTTAAATCGATGAATCTCACAACGTTTTTATTTTTGCTTTTTTATTGTTCTTCAGATTTCCACCTTAACATGGATATGTTGTTTTGCAATATGTGTGTAATATGAATATATGGATGAATGCTCAATAACATTTTTGGTTTGAAAAATTGATGTACACTAATCCCTCGCTATATCGCGCTTCGACTTTCACAGCTTCACTCTATCGCGGATTTTAAATGTAAGCATATCTAAATATATAACGTGGATTTTTCGCTGCTTTGCGGGTTTCTGCTTGGACAATGGGTCTTTTTACTTCTGGTACATGCTTCCTCAGTTGGTTTGCCCAGTTGATTTCCTACAAGGGACGCTATTGGCGGATGGGTGAGAAGCTACACAATCAGAGCATGCAGTTAAGTTCCAGCGTTAACCAGGAAGTCTTGTCTCGCTCATTCATCATCAACATATTTTGCTGTGTAAAGAGTTCAATTTTGTGCTCTTTTATGTTTATCTTTGTGCATAGTCAAGCTCTTCGTTATGGCTCCAAAACGATCTGCTCCTGCTTCTGCTTCAGGGGTCGTGCCCAAGCGCCAACGAAAGATGTTAACGATTGCCGAAAAGGTAAAAGTTTTGGATATATTGAAGGAAGGGAACAGCTACACCACATAATATTTAGGTTTTACTGTATATAAACAGTGTGTTTACATACATGATTTCAATTAATCTTACCTAATATCTAAGAGAATACAAAGGGTTTATGCTGTATAACTGTGCGGGAAATGTTCATAAGAGTGTGGGAGAGTTTATAAGGGCTTAAAATACATAAAAATGACCATATAAACATATGATTTTTACTTCTTGGATTTTCACCTTTCGTGGGGGGGTTCTGGAACATAACCCCCGTGATAGGTGAGGGATGACTGTATTCTGTAGGTTGTTTTTCACATTGGGACCCCGGTATCCATCAGCTAGATGAAAAAACACAAGAGAAGTCTTGTTATAGTTGCACATTTATAAAATATGCTTCACTTTAGAATACAATATTAATGAGGAGATAACTTCAACTTCCAAAATGCTAGATTTATCCTTTAAAACTACATTTGTACTTTCATGTTCCATAAATCATAGGACATTCCGAGCAGTGACCCCCTGCCTTCTCTTCTCTCCCAAATTCATCACAAGAAGAAAACTAAAAAAATCCAGTACCTCTTCAGGGGCATTTTTGTCATTCTCCTCAAATGAACTTGGGTTCACCTGTTGGAGTGTTACAGGTAGGTAGTTTCTCAAATTTCACAAGTGTGCTTGTCCAACTCTTCTGCTGGTTCTGTTCACCCCTTCTTCTGTATTTGCCACTCCACTTTAACTCTTTTCTTCCTGAATGATCCCTTCCTTGCTTTATTTCTCATTGGCTCCCCGAAGACATGCGCTCCCTTTATAATCATCCACAGTCATCTTCAGTTCTGACAAACTGTCTTTATCATTTACCAGAAATCCTGAAAGCTACAAACAGACAAACACCACAAAATAAGCATGACAACTGTTACAGGGTCAACTTAAAATAGTCAGTTTTAACTGAATGGAAATGATTTCGAATGAAGTATGAAAATCTAAGTTCCCAAAGGAAAAATCCATACACCCACAGGGAGAACAAATACAAATTGTGATCAGGATTTGAAACAAACTTTGCCTGAAGCCCTCTTAGCCATAAATTAAGAGTAAAATTCAACAGTTTGATTGAAAATGCACTACAACACCTCATTGTGTAACGTTTAGAATGTTTATGAAAGCAAAATGCACTAAAACAGCAAGAAAAACAAATACTTCAGTAAGAAGGAATAAATAACTCGAAGAGTTTCCTGATGCTGGTCTTATATTTGGATTTACATTTTGACATCTATTCAACTGGGTTATTATTGACATGGTCCAAGAAGTGTAATTTATATGTAAATATTGTTGAGCCACTTATAATTTAATTAGAAGCAACAAGGATTTCAAAACTGGAAGTTTAAAAACAGCACTAAAAATGATCTCACTGTCAAAAATACATTTTCTTCATTTTCAATGAGTAGCTTTCTATACTTTTCCCTAAATGTTTCAAAAAAATTTGCAACTACTTAGTGCAGAATGAAGAACCTTCAGATTATGTTTATATTAATAGTTCAAGTGAATATTGGCTTAAAAGACATAAAGCTGTTGTAGTTTTAGATTCAAGCGATGATTTTTGTATTCAGTGAGTAATTTATATATCTTTATTGCAATGGTCTGTTGGTAACAAGGACCCTTGCTGTACAATCAGAGTTCATTTTACACAAGGGCAAATGTTTGGACAGCTTGTTTACCAGGAGAAACATAATTAAATATGATAAAAAGTGTAATGTATTAAATAAATAATCTGCAGCAGGTGAACAATCAGTACAAAGGAGAGACCACAAAGCAGCCTACACAAAAAAATCACACAGTTCCAGGTGAGACTTCTGTCTCTCAGTTATCTCGAGCCCCACTTTAATGCATTTAAAGAAATAATCATGCAGTTGTAAAATGTATTTTACGGGTATTTTTGGACAGACTTTCCCTTTATTATGGCCACTTCTGTCTCAAATTTCTATCCACTCAGATTATGTATAGGAGGCTGATCATAAACTACAGTAAAGTATGTTGTCTGGCAAATGCTAGTCCTAACGTGCATTTTCCAATAACTGGCTCACGGTTCCAGTTCTTTGTAAGAAGAAGTCTCTGTTGTAGTGGTGATCATTATCTACAGAAGAATACTAGTAGAGACTTGCCTAAAAAAGCATAATATGCCATGTTATGATTTGATTAAAAAGTATAAATGTGGTAAAACATAGACAATTTACAGTAAAATGTGACAGTACAATGGCTGATTCATTATTTCTTCAAGTAAGAATTTATGTCTTTTTAAACTTGATTCCTGATAAGAGAATATCTGTATCACTTTTTTCTTCCCCTTTTTGCTTTCTTTATTTATAAGGATTCCTACATTCTCAGAAAGCGTATAGCTAAATGGGATTCTTACAATGCTTCTTTTTGGGGGAAAAAAAGTTTAAGCAGCAGCAGTCTAATTTTGGTGAAGATGCACAAATGCTCACTCAGGCAGAATAAAAGCTGAAGAAGCCATGTCAAATAAAACCTTTGAGTAGTGTACTGTTTCTCTGTGGCTTTTGTGCTTGTCCTAGCATCTCAAAATAACCCTTTTAGAGGCCAGTGAAGTTTTATTAATGTTTGTATTTAACAAAGAGAGCTCTACCACTGAAACTGGGATGAAGGTGACTGACAGCTGGTTTAGGGATTAATGTGAAGAGTACCACTTCAGGTCAGGGGTCACAAAAAGTGGGGTCTCTTCCAGAGGAAGCTTTCAATCAAGCACATTAAAATATTTTGATGTCACCTGACAGTTGCCTTTATAAGAGGTTTCTTCTTCCAAAAATGTCTGTTTATTCTGACCATCTGCTATAAAAAAATGATTCAGGGTGAAGTCAGCAAACCTCCATATTCTAAATGAAATGGTAACTTCTCAATTTTATTTGTTAACTTCTTTTTTTTGATAAATTCTTACTAAACTTAACTCTACAGTTTTTTATATTTTTTCCAAATGATAAAATCTAATATGTTTCAATGACATCATCGGGATCTCACAATAATATATTAAGACTTGTATTATAGCACTGTGTGGTGCTCACCAGCACAGACCCAGTAGAGTTTTGCTCATTTCATCACTCTTTTAAGTAGCTTGCTGTCTTTCGAGGGACTTCTTGCTGTAGGCATACTAGTTCATAATTGTGTGATTATGGCAAGTGTGCCCTTTTTATAAGCTCACCTGCAGTTAGCACTGAAGTGGTCCATTTGAATGATGGAACAATGGCTCATACCGCTGCTGACTCAGTACTAATGTTTTCCTCGACTGATGCCAGCACTATTACAATATTTATTATTTACATTGCAAATATTTCACATTTTTCACTTGAATTGTTTAACTTCAGTTAAATTTAGTTATTGCTGCTACCTCACAGATCTAAATCACTGTGTTATATCCCAGGCTCAGTTGTTGTCTATGCAGTGTTTGCACACCCTTCCCAAATTTGCATTTATGTAGAAAGGCCAAACTCACACTGGAATGAAAGGAGCAAGAGAGGAAGCAAAAGAAAAAAAGGAGAATAAGAAGGAGTGTCCAGGGGGAGAAATTGAGCATCATAATTAGGATCTTGTTTATTTATTTTTTTATCATGTTTCTTTGGCCATTAAAAGTTATTATGGGTCTAGGAACCTTATAGTCATATTTGTTTCTTGTAGTGACATTTGTTTCTGTGCCTGTTATTTTTTTCACCATGTGGAAAATAGTTAATGTCTTTCCTGTGATACCATGTTTTTTTACGTATGAGCTTTTTTGTTTATTGGTTGCTATGCCATTTCTGTGTAGGGTCACACTATCGGGTCACAGTTATAAAAGTCAACGTCAATTCCTGCTTGTCTATAATTGGATTCTCCATAGGAATTTTTTCTTGCTTTTATATTTGACTAGCAGAATACCCGCGCTTCGCAGCGGAGAAGTAGTGTGTTAAAGAAGGTACGAAAAAGAAAAGGAAAAATTTAAAAAATAACGTAACATGATTGTTAATGTAATTGTTTTGTCACTGTTATGAGTGTCGCTGTGATATATATATATATATAGCAAAATAACTGCACTTCGCAGCGATGTCGTGTGTTAAAGAAGTTATGAAAAAGAAAAGGAAACATTTGAAAAATAATGTAACATGATTGTGAAAGTAGTTGTTTTGTGTATTTGGCGGCAGCGTCACGAAGTTGTTTTCGTCTAGCTGCATTAGAAAATGTACCACGACATCTGACACGCCTCCTTTTTACTGTTTTCTCACAGCTTGGATTGCTGCTGTCATAATGGGTTTGAGTCTACATATATATATATATATATATATATACACATACATATCTTCATATCTACAGTGGTGTGAAAAACTATTTCCCCCTTCCTGATTTCTTATTCTTTTGCATGTTTGTCACACAAAATGTTTCTGATCATCAAACACATGTAACCATTAGTCAAATATAACACAAGTAAACGCAAAATGCAGTTTTTAAATGATGGTTTTTATTATTTAGGGAGAAAAAAAATCCAAACCTACATGGCCCTGTGTGAAAAAGTAATTGCCCCCTTGTTAAAAAATAACCTAACTGTGGTGTATCACACCTGCGTTCAATTTCCGTAGCCACCCCTAGGCCTGATTACTGCCACACCTGTTTCAATCAAGAAATCACTTAAATAGGAGCTGCCTGACACAGAGAAGTAGACCAAAAGCACCTCAAAAGCTAGACATCATGCCAAGATCCAAAGAAATTCAGGAACAAATGAGAACAGAAGTAACTGAGATCTATCAGTCTGGTAAAGATTATAAAGCCATTTCTAAAGCTTTGGGACTCCAGTGAACCACAGTGAGAGCCATTATCTACAAATGGCAAAAACATGGAACAGTGGTGAACCTTCCCAGGAGTGGCCGGTCGACCAAAATTACCCCAAGAGCGCAGAGACGACTCATCCGAGAGGTCACAAAAGACCCCAGGACAACGTCTAAAGAACTGCAGGCCTCACTTGCCTCAATTAGGGTCAGTGTTCACGACTCCACCATAAGAAAGAGACTGGGCAAAAACGGCCTGCATGGCAGATTTCCAAGACGCAAACCACTGTTAAGCAAAAAGAACATTAGGGCTCGTCTCAATTTTGCTAAGAAACATCTCAATGATTGCCAAGACTTTTGGGAAAATAGCTTGTGGACTTATGAGACAAAAGTTGAACTTTTTGGAAGGCAAATGTCCCGTTACATCTGGCGTAAAAGGAACACAGCATTTCAGAAAAAGAACATCATACCAACAGTAAAATATGCTGGTGGTAGTGTGATGGTCTGGGGTTGTTTTGCTGCTTCAGGACCTGGAAGGCTTGCTGTGATAGATGGAACCATGAATTCTACTGTCTACCAAAAAATCCTGAAGGAGAATGTCCGGCCATCTGTTCGTCAACTCAAGCTGAAGCAATCTTGGGTGCTGCAAGAGGACAATGACCCAAAACACACCAGCAAATCCACCTCTGAATGGCTGAAGAAAAACAAAATGAAGACTTTGGAGTGGCCTAGTCAAAGTCCTGACCTGAATCCAATTGAGATGCTATGGCATGACCTTAAAAAGGCGGTTCATGCTAGAAAACCCTCAAATAAAGCTGAATTACAACAATTCTGCAAAGATGAGTGGGCTAAAATTCCTCCAGAGCGCTGTAAAAGACTCATTGCAAGTTATCGCAAACGCTTGATTGCAGTTATTGCTGCTAAGGGTGGCCCAACCAGTTATTGGGTTCAGGGGGCAATTACTTTTTCACACAGGGCCATGTAGGTTTGGATTTTTTTTTCTCCCTAAATAATAAAAACCATCATTTAAAAACTGCATTTTGTGTTTACTTGTGTTATATTTGAATAATGGTTAAATGTGTTTGATGATCAGAAACACTTTGTGTGACAAACATGCAAAAGAATAAGAAATCAGGAAGGGGGCAAATAGTTTTTCACACCACTGTA
>JANRMT010062841.1:58622712-58681885 GCA_026402145.1 Polypterus bichir lapradei | reverse complement strand
AATAGGTGATCTGTCTTTCTGCGTTAACCGCATGCGTTTTCATACGTCTCAAACTAAGGGGATGCGAGGTTAAAATAAATCGAGAAGCGCGCGTACATACTTAGTGCATCCCCTCTCGGGAATCGAACCTCGGACGTGGGCGCTATAGGCGAAATCTCTACTATTGCGCCACGGCGTGTGGTTTATCTATTTGAGTGTAGCAGTGTAATTCGGTTTTTGTTCAGCACTCTTTGGAACTGTTGCTTTTTGTCTGCGCACTGCGTCAGTTCACGTGAGCCGCTGAATATGGTTTTATATGTCACTCGCTCGCTTCTAATTGTTTCGCTGCCTTCTTAATTATATAATGCATGTTTTCTAAAGCGCGTTTTGTAGCTCTTCCTGGCTTTCTACGTAATGCGTGATTACGTGAGAGGCGTGATGATGTCATACGAAACTCCGCCCCTCCAGCTGAACTCCATTACAGTAAATGGAGAAAAATAGCTTCTAATTATGACCATTATGCGTAGAATTTCGAAATGAAACCTGCCCAACTTTTGTAAGTAAGCTGTAAGGAATGAGCCTGCCAAATTTCAGCCTTCTACCCACACGGGAAGTTGGAGAATTAGTGATGAGTCAGTCAGTGAGTAAGTGAGTGAGTCAGTCAGTCAGTCAGTCAGTCAGTCAGTCAGTCAGTCAGTCAGTGAGGGCTTTGCCTTTTATTAGTATAGATTCTTAATCCCCGGTTTAGAGATTGTTGATCTGCTTTTTGGCTACGATTAACATTGAATGATTTTGTTCTGGTTACACATTTCTTTTTCAGTTTTTTGATTTTTTGGTCTCTTGTATTGTTTCCTGATTACTATTCTTGTTTCACGTACTGAGTTTCACGTGCCTGATCAATCTTCTCTTAAATTTCATCACCACTTTAAAGCTGTCATCACCTTATGCAGTTAGCACAGAGAGCAGAAACACCAAGGAAAAAATGATTGTAGCACATGTAGAATCTTATGTCATTGAACTTCCACTTCATCACAAATACAGACTGCTGGGGTAATTAGATAAAACCTTTTCATACTCCCTATAACTCAGCAGGCAGAGTCAGTTGAACCAACATTAATAACAGAACAATAATTGGAAGACATTCAGTGTGTCAACATGCACACATATTACCAGACTAAAGTGAATAACCCGGTTAAGGCAGAAACCTGTTTTTTTTCAAAATCCACATTTATAGGTGCAACTAGTCTCCTAGAGTTCTCTTTTGGCAAAACACTTCAACCTCATTAACGGACAAAAAAGAGTTAAGCATCATCATCAACCAATCCAAAACCAAGCATAAATCCTGTGATATTTATGCACACATTTAGAGACTACTATAAATCCTTATATTCTACTGAGTTTAAAGAAGACAACACACAATCTAATGTATTTCTGGATACATTACAGATACCACAAATAGATACTTTTAGTGCGGAGGAACAGGATAAACCTCTTGCGCTATCAGAATTACTAGATGCTATAAAGTCACTTTAAGGTGGGAAAGCAGCAGTCCCTGATGGCTTCCCTGCAGAATTTTATAAGACATTCTCTGCTCAGCTAGCTCCCCTCCTATTAGCGACATTTACAGAAGCTAGAGACAATCAAATTCTTCCTCAAACTTTTCGCCAAGCATTAATCACCATCTTTCCTAAACAAAATAAGGACTTATTTAAATGTGCATCATACAGACCAATTTTACTTCTGAATAATGATGTTAAGATACTCTCATAAATCATAGCTAGAAGGATGGAGAAAGTGCTGCCTTCGGTAATATCACAAGATCAAACTGGATTTATCAAGGGTTGATATTTATCTTCCAATCTTTGACGCCTGTTTAATGTAATATACTGACCAACAAAGTCAGTCACCCCAGAAATATTATTATCATTGGATGCAGAAAAAGCATTTGACATGATTGAATGGAAATACCTTTTCACTACATTAGAGAAATTTGGGTTTGGCCCGAACATTTATGCATGGATCAAACTACTGTATACCAATCCAGAAGCTTTAGTTTGTATTAACAACATTTGTTCAGACTACTTTAAACTAGAACTTGGTACCAGACAAGGATGCCCCTTGTCACCACTGCTATTTGCAATCACCATTGAACCACTGGCAGTTCACTGTCAAAATGCATATCAGATAAAAGGGATTATCAGAGAAGGACTGGAACAGAAAATTTCTCTATATGCAGATGATATGGTACTGTATATATCAGACCCACAAAATTCTGTGCCTGCAGTCTTAACAGAATTTACAGAATTTCAAAAGATCTCTGGTCTCAGAATTAATCTGAATAAAAGTGTACTCTTTCCAGTGAATTCTCAAGCATATAATATTAGATTAGACACTCTACCTTTTATCATTGCAGATCAGTTTAAATACCTAGGAGTAAACTTCACAGGTAAACACAAAGCTCTTTATCAACAAAATTTTCGCCGTCCGTATGGAAAAAATTAAGCAAGGCTTGCATAGATGGTCAACCCTTCATCTCACTCTATCTGGAAGAATAAATGATGTTAAGATGAATATTCTTCTTAAGCTTCCCTTTTTATTTAAAATATTCCAATATACATCAATAAATAATTTTTTAAGCAATTAGATTCAACAATAATCTCATTTATTTGGAACTCAAAACATCCACGTATCCAAAGAGTGACCCTACAAAGACCTAAGGCAGAAGGTGCCATGGCTCTACCCAACTTTCAGTTTTATTACTGGGCAGCAGACATACAAGCTATAAAAACCTGGACACAAATAGATGAACATACACAGGCCTGGGGCATCATGTATAACGTTGTGCGTAGAAGTCACACTATAACATGACGTAAGCACAAAAGCCGAAATGTGCTTACGCACAGAAAATTCCAGATGCAGGAATCTGTGCGTACTCCAACTTCCGCGTTCTTCCGCTCCATAAATCCCGATCAGCGTGAAAAATAACACACGTGCACGCACCTTCTGTCCCACCCCGTCTCCTCCCAGAATTACGCCTCTTTGAATATGCAAATCAATATAAATAGACCTTAAGCTCAGCGTTCTGTGAAAAGGCAATGGCAAAAGCAAGAGGGAAAATTTAAGAATTTCAGCGAATACCAAGTGGAGGCAAAGAAAAACGTACTATTTGTTGGTTTATACAGTGGTATAATCAACAAAAGGAAGTTGATTGAATGACATAACGTGTTGGAGAAACAAACAAGTCGCACAGTGCCCGACATAAAAAAGAAGTTGTCACATATGAAAGTCGCCATTAAAGGCGAGACATAGCCCACTGTCTGAGTGTCATATGGAAGCTTGTTAGGGTACAGTGAGAAAAAAAGATACAGAGTAGGAAAAAAGCACGAAATGTTAACTTCAATCTCGAAATATCCACTTTAATCATATAGTTTATTTTGTCATTAAAGTAGAACATAAACTTCATCTTAAAATCATTTAATTTACTAGTTTCTCAAATCCCATTGTAACTAAAGTAGCACGTTAAATGCTTTGTTTTGTATTTGATCTTCAATGTGCTGTATGTGTGTGAATCACTACGTGCTTCCGTTCTTTCTCTTTCTCCAAAAGGACACAGAATCCATTACATTTGTGATATTACAGCTCTCTGAATAAAATACTGAGATGTATACATGATATCATTTTCATGATGATTGGAATGAAAGCATGTTATTAAGAACACGATGGCGCAGTGATTGTTCATGTCTCATACAAGATGCTGCTGCGCCATGCACGACCTTCGATGAAATAATTTATTGTAGCAGTACTGTCTCTTTCAAATGTACTAACCTGCAATTCCTGTCCTTACTTTTCTTTCCCCAAAGGGGAAGGCAGGAACAATATGTGAACATGCAAGCGCTGCATCACCGTGTCCTCACATGTTTAATTATTAACAATACAGATTATTTAAATGAAGTTAAAGTTTTATCTGTATAATATAATCAACATATTTTGCTGCATTTCATCTTACAAATGATACCGTCATCATATGTAAATATGCGCTTTATAAAGTGGCGCAGGTTGTGTAATATTATAACTGTAGTGCAAGTTTACAGTGGGATAACTGTACTTATAAGTACAAACAGTTCTACAAGGAGCAATCGATTGAGTGCGTTTATAGTTCTTGTGATGAAACTGTTTCTGAACCGCGAGGTCTGTACAGGAAAGGCTTTGAAACGTTTTGCTGTGGCTGAGGCAGCGTGGGCTTGATGCTGTATACTGATAATTCTCTTTCCAATCAGCTGCTGCTGTGATTCCCCACTCAGATACAGTGATATAAATACTCCGAGTGGTGCAGTGAGAGTAATATGGAAAACGATGATCCACTGTGGCAACCCTTAAAGGGAGCAGCTGAAAGAAGAAAAAGAAGAAGAAGAAGAAGGTGCAGTGAGAGTAACAACGCTAAAGCAGTTATGGTATTTGGAATACTATGGCTATTCCCTGGACCATTATATTGTTAAAGTTAATTACAATCAGATGTATTACACTAATAAACAATATCCGGTTAGTTTCAGTGTATTTATAAAGCTGTGTCAGGAAAATAAGGAGTAACCACACAGGAACAGTGGCACTGCTTTGACGCTGGGTGCCGCCAGTCTGCAAAACCGACCGGAGAACTTGCGTACGACAAGGTATGAGGTACCATGGAAAAGTGCGTGGCTTTACGCCAAGTGTAGGTTTTATACATCACGATTTAAACGTGGAAAAGTTCTTACGCAACATTTTTGTGCGTACGCACTGCTCATACATGAGGCCCCTGGTCCGCAATAGAAGTAAAATCCTACAGTACTTTATATTCCCTGCTTTGTGCCCCAGTAAATGCAAGTTATCGGCAATATACTGATAACCCAATTGTGTTTCACTCACTCAGAATATGGAACCAAGAAAGTATTTTAAGATGGAGAATCTTTTATCTGTTGCACCTCTGCAGGAGAACCACCTCTTTCAACCATCGCAAACATATGCAGTTTTTAATATCTGGAAAAGATTTGGGATTAAATTGCTTAGAGATCTTTATATAGATAATATCTTTGCATCCTATGAACAATTCCATTCCAAATTTAACTTTCCGGCTACAAATTTCTTTCACTATCTTAAAATTAGAAACTTTGTTAAGCAGAACCTGTCCAATTTTCCTCATCTTACACCCTCGTCCATGCTGGAAAAAAATATTGCTGAATTTCAAAGACTTATACACCGTCTCTGCAATATATAAAATTATTTTACAGTCCCTCCCTTTCAAAGATCCAAGAGGACACTGGGAAAAAGATCTCTTAATCAATATATCAGAAAAGGAGTGGAAAGTAGCAATGCAGAGACTTCACTCGAACTCCATATGCACAAAGCATACAATTATTCAAATCAAAATTATATATCGAGCACATCTGTCTCGCCTAAAACTCTCCAAAATGTTTCCAGGGCAAGATCCAACCTGCGAACGCTGCAATCAAGTCCCAGCCTCACTGGGTCACATGTTTTGGGCCTGCACCAAATTAACATCATTTTGGATCAAAATTTTTAAGTGCCTTTCAGACAGCCTTGGTGTCACAATCCCTTCTAACCCATTAACAGCTGTGTTTGGGGTTCTTCCAGATAAGTTTAAAGTGGAGAAGGACAAACAAACTGTGATTGCCTTTACTACACTATTGGCACGCAGACTTGTTTTGCTAAACTGGAAGAATCCTAACTCTCCTCTTTTAAGTCAGTGGGAAACTGATGTTTTATACTATTTGAAATTGGAAAAAAATCATATATTGTTAGAGGATCTGTACAGAATTTTTTCAAAACCTGGAAGGATCTAATCAATAATATTTTAGAATAAGCTCTTAAAGCACAGAGGAAGCAATTATCTCCTCATTTCTTTTTCTTCTCCATTCATCTCTATTGGTCTATTAAGCTCATCAATTTAGGTATGCTTACAAGCCTTAAGTTTTACCAAGTTGGCCATGCTCTCTTTCTCGGGGTGGGGGTCGACTTGTTTTCAATCTCAATCCTATTTTTTGTAAAAATTAATCGATTTGTATGGAATGATTACAATAAAATTATTAAATAAATAAATAAATCCTGTGATAATTTTCTTGTTTTACCCGGTTGTACTGTTTCAACATATTTATAGAAAATACCTGGATTAAAACAAAACTGACAATTAATATATTTTTGTTCTAGATTACACATAGCATACTGTTTTTCTGCTTGGGTGTGCAATTGAGCCCTGCAAATGACCAGCAGATGTGCTTCTTGCCTTACACCGAGTACTGCTGAGATAATAATATCGCAGGTATTTTTAGTTCATTAAATAAATATTGCATTACATTACTTGTTAAAGTAACTGAGCTACATAACGCACATTACTTTTAACATGTTACTGTTCCAGAAATTGTGCTGCTGAACTCAGCACTGTATATTGAGATCTTCAATATAAATGCACTGATTTCTGAAATATTGAGAAATTATTCAATCAGGAGTAGGAATGATGTGATTGCCAGAGCATTTGCCTCAGTAAATTGGTCTCTAAGATGATTCTACTTGTGGCTGATAAATGCGTGTATGAAGCTAAACAGACAAACAAAGTTCAACGGACATGTGCAGACTACCAAATCCTTAAGGCCTTGTTCACACGGGCGTTAAGTTTTTGGATAAACGAACTTGCTCTGAACGTCCTAGACGTTTATGTTGCATTTTGTGGTGGCGATCGATTGACTTCTACACCGGCGCTCGTTTGTCTCTGTCTAACGCCAGCCTGCAGCCCAAATTGTAGTTTGTGTGTTAACCTGTAGAGGCAGTGTCGGGAACTGGATATGAAAGCCCTTGTCGTTTTATTTGAGGTGCTTCCTTTCAATATGGACCATTTTGCTATGTTAGATATTAATTTTCTTGTTTTAAAAATACTCGTAATACGGCAACGTAGGGAGAGAAAAAATCGCCGCCGCTACTGCGTTCATCCTCTGACTGCACAACGTCGGGTTAAAGGAAGTTTTTTTGTGCTTTATGAAGAAATGCGAAAATTTCCGCGCAAGTTTTTTAATTACTGTCGGATGTCGGTTTCCACTTTTGATTGTCTGCTGCAGCTGGTGCAATGCCACACTGCACGCCGATCAACCAATATGCGACTTGGTGTTAGCCCCGAAGAGAGACTACTTGTCACTTTGAGGTAAGGAAACAGTAGTCGAGTGTGCGCTTACACCGGTGTTATGCACTGAAATGCCCCCCCCGCCATGGATTGCCCCCCCTACATAATCGTTATCAAATATTATATTAGAACATAAATTAATAGGTTCATGGTTTACAAATTACATGAGACAATAAAATAAAATAAGCAATATGAAAATATATATGTTGTATATGAAAATATATATGTTGTATATATATATATCCGGTCCTCCGAAGCGTAAAATAAACGCGCAGAAAACAAACTAAAAGCGGTTTCCTTGCGTTCGTTGGGTTTTGAACGCCAAGAAAAAGCTGCATGCAACGTTTTTTTGATGCCGTATAAACGCGCAGCCGGACAAACGCACGTCACCAAAGCCCGTGTGAACACTCTCATTGACTCCTACGTGTAGAAAACACTCGGCGCTTGATCCGCGCTCACCGGACGCTACGAACGCAAAAAAACCGCTCGATTTTAACGTCCGTGTGAACAAGGCCTAACTGTAACCTGTTTAAGGGTTTACATGGCCACATGACCCAGTTATTCATGGGGAAAACTGAATGCCTGTTAACCAGCTCTCTCAGAGACCACCAGCCTTGATTCCCTAAACAGAATAACAGTTTACATGGCATTTTAGGAAGCAGGTTTCTGTGAATAACCTGGTTATTAAGGAGCATGTCAACACACCCATTGAATCCATTTGGAACAAGCCACATAGTTATTACAAATGTGGCAGTGAAAAAACACCGCTTTTCTTGTTCATCTGCCATGGTGATTTTACCCAGGAAAAAAAATGTATCTGCCCAGCAGAAGAGGGCCACAACACACCCACAGGAAGTGTATTGTTATTTTCTGGTTTGTTTTAAAGTTTGCTATGTGAAACAGAATAAAACTGGAGATTGAAACAAACTAACTTGTCAGTTCCTGATATGACTCAAAGCAGACAGACTATAATCATGAAAAGGCCATTCAATGTGTGCAGTTTAATGGTTACCACAATTTAAAGGAAGTTCATGTTGCACTGGTCTCACAGGTACTACACATTACACTACACTAATCTAGAACATGGTCCCTAGGAGCACAATCCAGCTCTTACAAGAAATACAGTATCTGAAGTAATCTGTCTGTGCAGCAAGATCCCCAGTATTAAATTAGTCCTTTTAGTATTCAAAAAAAAGAGTGCAGTAAGTTCATGAATTAATTCTTTTTTGATCTGAGTCAGCATGCCAGCCAGCCCACTCATAAGGGAGGACACACGTTGGATTTAGTCATTTCAAAAAGATTAAAAGTTGACATGAGGCAGGTCATGGATGTCGGTATATCGGACCATTTTTGCATATTATTTAATGTAGAGATACTGATAACTACAACTAATGAGAAGCATATCATTAAAAAAAAATATTTTGATAACATCTGCAGCTTCAGTATTTGTTATTATTCTGAACATTTAGTCCAATTGTAGTGCTCAATAGTGCTAATTGTGTTTAAAGTAAGTTGGAGAATTTTTATGCAAAGGTGAGAGCTGCAGTTGACAAGTGGGTCCCTTGGAGGACCCAAAGAGTGTCTGATTTAAAGTGAACTTGCTGGAGAGCTGAGCATAAATGGAGAAAAAGTAATGGATTGCCCACTAAGAAATATTGAAGGCTAAAATAACTGAATATAACAATGCAGTTCACCTTGAGAGGCAGTCCTATTTTTCTAAAATTAAAAATGATTACGGTAGTAATCACAGAGCTTTATTCTCGACTACTGATAGTCTTTTAAACTCATCTCACACATTGGAATGCCTTCATCAGCGTCACTTGAACCAGTACCAACAGGGTTGTTTTTTAAAGAAGTCTCTGATGTTCTGATTGATAGTGTACTTGATATAGTGAACTAGATATGGGGTCTTCCATGACTGCTTTAAGACAGTTGTTAAACCCTTGCTCAAGAAAAATAATTTCAACCACTCTGTCTTCAATAACTTTAGACCAATTTCTAACCTGCCTTTTTTAATAAAAGTCTAGAAAAGGCAGTTATCAAGCAGCTAAATGCTTGATTCAGCATTTTATTCTTGACAAGTTTCTGTCAAGTTTTAGAAAAAATCATAGTACAGAAACTGCACTAGTTAAAGTAGTAAATGATCTACGTGTTACTACGGTCAGAGGCCATACTTCTGTTCTTGTTCTGTTAGACTTGAGTGCAGCATTTGACACCATAGACCACAATATTCTTATAAATCACCTTACACAGTGTTTGGTCCTCTCCAGAAGCACCTTAAATTGGTTTCAGTATTATTTAACAAGTACAAAATTATTCGTAAGTTGTGGTGATTATACTTCAGAGACTCATGATATTGTATATGGTGTACCACAAGGATCCATTCTGCGTCTGCAAATTTTCTCAATCTAGATGCTTCCATTAGGTGAGATTATTTCAAAGCACAAGGTGATCTACCACAGTTATGCAGACAACACACAGCTTTATTTATCAATAGCACCTGATGACCCTGATGCTGTTGGTTCTCTGATCCAATGTCATAGCAGTATTTCCGAATGGATGATTAGTAACTTTCTCAAACTAATTAAGGAGAACACAAAAATCTTAACGATTGGCAAACATGGATATAGTGAGGCATAATAGAAATAAACTTAATCCCTTAGGTTTAAAAGTCAAGGTGGAGGTATAGAATTTAGAGGTATTCATTGATTCTGACCCAAATTTTATATCTCATATTAACTAGATTACAAGGACCTCATTTTTCCACTTAAGGAATATAGCAAAACTTAGAATTCTTATAATTTTACAAGATGCTGAAAAGTTAATTCACGCTTTTGTTTTTAGTCAGCTAGATTATTGTAATGCACTCCTAACAGGATGGCCTAAGAAAGACATCTGTCGACTGCAATTAGTGCACATTGCAGCAGCCAGAATCTTAACTAGGAAAAGAAAATTTGGACACATCTCACCAGTTTTAGATTTGTTACATTTGTTACCCGTGTCATTTAGAATTGACATTATTCTTGTTCCGTCCTATATTTTGGAAAGGCTATTGACTTCCAGTCCAAGTACATAATCTTAGATCTTCAAATGGATGTCTGCTTATAATTCCAAGAGCCAAACTTGAAAGAGGTGGTGAGGTAGACTTTTGCTGTTATGCACCTAAAATCTGGAGTACTTTACCAATAGAAATTCACCAGGCTACTACTGTGGATCATTAAAAAAAACTGCTAAAATCCATTATTTTAATATGGCTTTTTCATAGCTACATTTTGGTTGTATTTGTGGTAGACTTTATGGACATAGAATTATATTTTTCAGGCAACTGCAGTCTGTATTAATCTCTACGTTTCTCTGATGTCTTTTTCTGGTTCTTCTGTGATGGCGATCTGGGCCATCACCACCTGATCAAGGCACCATGCAGCCCCCTGCATTAATGAAATGAAGTTGGGTGCCTCAGCTGTGCACGATACCAACAGCATTAAACACTGTCATGTGAACCATGAAAACAGAGAGGATTGATTTAAGAACCCCTATGTTAGGTAGAATGCCCAGTGGTCTTTTGGACTTGGAACCCCTGCAAACTGGAGCCTAACTGGAGTTTTTTTGTTTTTTCTGTCCTCCTGGCCATCTTATTTTACCTTGTTTTGTTGATGCTTATTCTATAATATTATTGCCTATTTCTATATGTTTTTCTTTGTATGTAACTTTCTCTTTGTCATCTTGTGAAGCACTTTGTGCTACAATGTTTGTGTGAAATTGTGCTATATAAATAAATGTTGGTTTTGTTAAATTAACCATTACAAGTGTATATACCAGACTGTTGTTTTCATATACTGTGTGCTTTCATGTATTATTTTAATAATGTCAGTTTGCCATGTGAGACTGGTCCATCATTCTAGTATTTTTATATTGGATGTTCTGGAGCTTTGTAAAGAATAATCGTTTATCTTGCTTAAATGTATCCTTTACTTGTACTACAGTGTTTCACAGCTATAATACTATGATAGCTGCTTGTCTGAGTGCAGATTTTTCACACAACTTGTTTGATTTCAGTATAACACAGATGCAAACTATGCATTGATTTGGATCACAAAAAGAGCAACTTGTGTAAAACGTACCATGTCACATATTTTCTGCAGTGGTAAGTTTTTTAAAGCAGATGCTGAACTATGATTAGGCAAAGAAACGTGATCAGGATTTTATATAAAAAAACAACTGTACAACAATATAATGGGGATGAAACAACAAAGGCTAGTTACCCAAATATCATGTGCAAAAATCTTATAAGTACCCAAATGTATGAAGATACAATTTTACAGAAAATGGTATTTTTTATAAATTAGAAATGGTCAGGCAGCCACAGAATTATCTTGCTTGTAAAAGGGAAGTTAAAAGTGTGGAAAAGATTGTGAGGAAGGAAGTAGCGAATAAAGACAAGGAAACTGAAGCTGACTTCAGCTCTTAGTTAGCAGATTTTCAGCTAAAGAGGAAGTCTCTTTATCTATATAAAACACTTGTGAGGACATGTTTTGTATACAGGGTGGAATCTTAGTATTCCTGCAGTAAATCATTACAGCAGAGAAAAATTCTGTCCGGCTCATTCCAGGACCCAGTAAACCAATTTTCTCATAGTATAGGGAACAGGATAGAAATTTTCAAAACTGCAAAGATAATAATTCAGGTACTATGGGAAAATAACACTAAACTGCTTATTTTGTGACAGCTCTACATATTGGAGGCAAATGAATTCTAGTAATTTAAATGGTGTAAATATCAGCATTAGTAAATGGTTGTAAATATCAGCATTTGAGAGTCCAGTCACATCTGAGTTCTGTTTTACAAAGGATTCAAAAAGTGTCCAGATCCCTTGACTTTCTGAACACTTTATTGTGGGGTAGATTTAATTTTAAGTTGACAAATGTGCCATTTTTGCCCATCAATATATGCTCAATAATCCATATTGACAAAGTGAAAACATTTACATAAGGGTTTGCAAATTAAATAAAAGTGAAAAACTAAAATCTGTCATTCATATAAGTATTCAGACCCTTAATTAAAACTTTTGTAGATGCACCTTTTGCAACAATTGCAGTTTTGAGCCATCTTGTATAAGTTTCTACAAGCTTTCCACACCTGGATCTGGTCAGTTTATCTAATTTTTCCAGGCAGTTCATTTTAGGCTGTGTTGGATTACATGGGAAGACTATGTAAACTGCCATCTTCAGGTCTTTCCACAAATGTTCTTTGGGGTTTAAGTCTGGACTTTGGATGGGCCACTCAAAGACAGTCACAAACTTGTCCCTTAGCCTCTCCAGCGTTGTTTTGGCTCTATGCTTGGTCATAGTCATCCTGAGAGATGATTTGCCCCAGTTTAAGATCACATGCAATCTGGAGCAGGTTTTCTTCAAGGTCTTCTCTATATTTGGCTGCATTAGTTCTTCCCTTAATTCTGAACAGTCTTACTGTCTCTGGCACTAATAAGCACCATCGTAGCTATGCTTTTTACTGTAGGGTTGGTATTACACAGATGTTGAACAGTATCTGGTCTTCTCAAGGAATAGTGCTTGGAGTTCTGACCAGAGACTTAAATTTTTGTTGCGTTAGACCAGATAATCTTTTTCCTCATGCTCTCAGACTCCTTTAAATGTCATTTGGTAAACTTCCATTAGGAGTCAGACAGTCTACCATAAATTCCTGAATGATGGAGTGCTACTGAGATGGTAGTCCTACCAACAGGTTTTCCCATCCCAGCAGAGGGCTTTTGAAGCTCTGTTAGAGTGTCCATTGGGTGCCCTGTCACCTCTCTGAGCAAGGCCTTTCTTGCCAAGTTTTGTTTTTTTTAGTTTGGCCAACTTGTGGAATAGTTCTGGTGGTTCCAAACTTCTTATATTTCAAAGTTGTCGAGTTTACTGTGCTCCTGGGAACCTTCAAAGCTTGTGCAGTGTTTCATGACAAGAACCTAGCAACTCATATGCAAAAAATGGGGGGAAAACCTTCAAAACAATGCATTAAAGTGTTCACTAGGTCAACATAGTTAATGTACAGTTCATTTGTACAATTACAGATAATTTGCCTTGTATGTTCTACATTAAAATATAGTGACGGATATCAAAACAAACTGACATATGGGAGGCCGCAGGCAGCATGGGGAAGGGTGTGGAAGAGGAGAAATAAGAATTGAGAAATATCGTGTGAGCTGCGTGTGGGGGACACCGGGTTTGAAGAGGAAGCAGGATGAACCAGAAGAGAAATATATATAAGAGACTTTCTCACCGTTTTCCGTTCCTATTCTTACACCACCGTATGCTACGGCGGGCGTCAGCTATATAGCTGTACTGTTGTGGGTATAAAGGTGCCCCAGTAACGTTTCTTGACACACTTCTGCTGAATGGCTCTTTGGATGAAAGTCCTCAGTGTTAGTGTGTCACAGAGAGGACATGATGCATTGTTCATAATGGGACTCTTTCCTTTGTTACAACCTAAAGGGATCCAAGTATGTTCCATAACTGAGCCTGCCCTTTTAATGAGTTTGTTAATTCAGTGGGCCTCTCTTGAAGTGATGTTACCAGCCCAGCACACCACAGTGTTGAAAGTCACACTGTCCATAGATTAAAAGAATGCAGTCTCCTAAGGAATGAAGAGTCTGTTAGCCCTTTCTTATATAGTTCCTCTGTGTTACAAGACCAATCCATCCTGCCATTAATGTGGACCCCCAAGTACTTGTGAGAATGCACCACCTCTATATCCAGTCCTATTGCCCAGACACAAAAGGTCTTTTGTGTGGCGAAAGTCAATAACCAGTTCCTATGTTTTGTTAACGTTAAGATGCAGACAATTCACTTTGCACCAAGAAATAAAGTTGTCAACCTGACTATTATACTCTGTCTCATCCTCCTTAACAATACACTCCATAAGTGCAGAATCATCTGGGAATGTGTGCAAGTGACATGAGCAGGTGTTATATTTATTGTGTGAAGTGTACAGGATGAAGAGAAAAGGAGACAGGGATGTTCCTTGTGGTGCTCACTTCCACATCAGAGAGATAGTCCTTGAGTCTCACAGACTGTGGTGTGTCTGACAGAATAGTCCATTATCTAGGACATCTTAGGCTCATCCACCTCATCTTGATTCAATCAAGTTGAACTTATACAACAAATGATTTCATATTCAAACTAGAAAAAAGGGCTAATTCTTTACTTACCCTTCCTAAAATATGGCACTGTAGAAGTAGGAAAAAAGAAAAAGAGAATTAAAAAGTGAAATGCTATTAAACCGCTTGATTATGGTAGGGGGTATCTGACTGATAAGCTGAGTGGGGCAAGAACACTATTAGAGCAGCGCAGAGCAAACCTCTGGAAAAAAGAAAAAAAAAACACAAGTACAGAGAGGGAGCAACTAAGCATTCCACTTTAGTAAGGCTGCCACTCTCATAAGTCCCATGTGTGCAATGTAAAGCCTGAAGGCCTGTGGTGGCTTGACTGAACATCCTGGTTAACAGGTTGACAACACTTAGTCCCTAGCTGGACACACCAGATCAAGTGAACAAAAAAATGAGAAGTTGAAGACCTGCTCAATTATAGACTACTGAAAGCTCAAGGGTGAAATAACCCTGAGGCCAGTGAGGTCAGCTGTAGTTTGGTGTTCTTGTAACCAAAAATGGACCCTGAAAGTGATTCTAGTGTTTGGCCTGAACGGATACTGCCAGATAATTTAAAGACATTTCAGGCTAGAGATTCAATTTAATTTAAATACTTTCATGAACTAAGTTTTTAGAATTATGAGGGGATTACATATGGCAAATGCCAGCCGTTGTTATAGGAAGACTTCTTCAGCTATAGTAGAAAAGCTGCTGAAGGGTAAGAAAAATTTCAGAAGCCTGTTTGACATTGCTTTTCAAAAATTAGGTGAGTAGCATATGATGAGCTATTTAAGGATAAATGGCTTGTTCTTGCCAAATCTCTTCATGTGTTCTCATAATTTAGCCACTGAAGCCATGTCACATTAGAATACTAAACTGGCAATTTTTAGTCGTAGCCTTCACTTAATAATATCTCAGAGGCAGTCAGAGGCATGCTTCCATGAAGCACTCATGTAAAGTGACATGCCCTGTGACTAATTCCAACCAGTCCACAACTTGCGATTTTGTCTTTGGTCGTAGGGGCAGGTTGTGTTTGTTGGAGAGCTGACAACCAACAAATACACATAATGTGATAACAAGGAATAAGAAATGCACGGGTTTTGGATATCACAAACACATGAGAAGCTTGTCTGTTTGATGTTTCATGTTTTACATGTCAGAATGAAAAAAATAAAAAAGGGCAGAGATTGTGGCAGAGCTTACCATCATTGTTAACCCTTCATTAAAGGGGCTGTGCTGGAAAGTTGGCACACAGTCCCAAAATTTGACATAACTAGCGATTTTCAGTCATGTAAATTGACATGGTCCATTGACAAGATCAGCAACGGCAGTCTGCAAGTCTGACATGCTCTGTGACTAGAAATTGCATAATGTGACATCGGCTTTAGATAAATAAGGATCATGCAGAAACTACAGGGTATTATTTTTGTTTGGAACATAAGCTTGAGATTAAAGTGACATATGAGCAGAATGCTGTTTTATTGATAAAAGCTGCGAAAGCACATCTTCTGCCATTATTGATTTGCCATCTTTTTATCCCAATAGCTTGACATCGGAGATTAAATACTACAAAACAAAAGGAATTCAAGAATCCATGGAAAACCACAAAAAATAAATTAGATAAATACAGGCAAGAACTATCAAATATTAAAGCACAGTGAACACGTTTAAGGAATTGTCAATAAAGATAAACATTAAAACATAATGGTTCAAATGTTCTTCTGCATAATTTATTTGAAAGTACAATACCATACAAAGAATCTGAATTAAGCTCATAAATGACAATGAACACTTTGTACAAAGAGCTTTATAGTTACTTTTAAAAGCTTAAATAGAATCTTTCTTTGACATATTTAAAAGAGACTCGGTTAATTATTAGCTGATGGATAGATTTCCTGCTACACTGTAACATTATTTTAGCTCTGCCCTTTGATGTGAACAGTTTTTACTTTAAGTAAAGGAAACAAAATTCTAGAGGTATATAAATGTAACCCGCGGCACTTTGCAGCCTTTGAACTGGTTATGCATCATATATGCAAAGCCACATATCCTGATTTTAATGGTTTAATTTTATCTGTTTTGTTTTTGTTTAGTTTTACAATGTATTGAGGATTGCAGATTAAAGGGGAACAAAGACAGCGAAAGCAGTGCAGGACAGGGCATGTGATTTGAAGTATGAGGATATGCAGAGAAGCCTGATGTTAAAAAGAAGAACTTGAGACACTTTCACATACAGTTTGGCTTAAATGCCCATCCTAACATTTGTTTGTAATTGTATTTTTTTTGTCTTGTGCAAAGTTGCTTCCTTCTTTTTATCTCTTTGTAGTGGAAAGTCTGACTCTATGGCCCAGTGATCGATACCGGCATTGACAACTATTCTGAGGATACAGTGATTTGGACTTACCAACAATTATGATTACTTGAGCTCCACAAGCTAATTGTCATGTCATGTAATTTTTTATCCCACCTAATTTAGACCTTGGGTGCAGGAGCCAATCACAGTTAGCTTATGTTGCAAGACAGGAACACTCCCTGGACAGGGTGATAGTCCATTTTAGGGTGAACACACACCAGACACACACTAGGGCCAGTGTAGTATCACCAAATTACCTAGCCTGCAAGACAAGACCCACACAAATACAGGGAGAACAGACAAAATCCATGCAGTAAGGATCTGGGACACAAACCCTGCAAGGCAGCCACTGCCCTACACCACCCAGCCGCACACAAGTTAATTGTACTTCATGAAAAGGACTGCCTGTTACTTTAAACTTGATCCACATATGTATCACAGACTCATGGGTTCAACACAGCACAGTTGAGCTGCTGCAACGGCCATTCACTTTGTCATTTTAATAACTAACAGTTATTGACCTAGTCTTTCCCATTTCTTTTTTTTAACACATTTTTCCTCCCTTGCTGGCAGTGGATGTGTTATTGGAGTGTCAGACCTTCAAGGCATTACGGCATTAAACTGGAATTGTAGATTCTGGCAACGTCATGACGTATTGCAAATTCCCTAAAGTGGGCTGGCTCGATGACTGACATCGACTCAAGGACTAAAACTAGGGCAGTCTCCTCCTGGTCTTATATGTATAATTATCCTTTATTAGAATAAACTGAAATGAAAATAATTTATCAAAAAAGTAATTTTTAATTAAAAATTGAAAAATATCTTGACAAAAGGTATGGTAATGGTTACACACTTGCTGAAAGACAAAGCTAGGAGGAGGGAAAGGCCGAGTGAAATAATGTCAGTCTACTTCTCACTTTTATTGCAGTTATCACATTTTATATTTAGCAGCACTGTTTGATGACAACTTGGCAGGTTTCACACATTTCCTGTTGGTGCCTTCAGGAAGGAAGCGTGATCAAGCTCAAATCAAAGTGTTCCGCGTGGATTCTTGCTCAAAGGTACAGGCTGAAGTAATCCAAAGTGTTTATTAGCCAGCAATGTACTTGCTAGTTAATAAAGGTGCCATGAAAGACCCAAATCTCGGTTTGGTTTGCTATTGAAAAGGGTGGCTGAGTCTTTGTTAATAACAGTGTGACATCAGCATGTTTCAGGCAATACAATTTGTAGCTCTCACAAGAAGAGAAATGTTACAACTGTTTTCGCTTTTGCATTCTTCTGATTATTTGTTAGCTTACTTATTGATTTCAAATATTCAAATATTTTTGACTTTTTTAATATCATGCCATAAAGTGTGTAAATTCTTGTTGTTTCTTGTGATCTGAATCGTACATCGTGAGGAGCTCTCTGACTAATTTATTTCAGCCACACAGCGTCTTCCTGTCATTAAGCTTTGCCACCGCTCATTAGCTGTTCTTGACTGCTGTCATCAATCACACCGGAACTTATGCCACCTTTCAGCAATTTGCTGGTAAGTATGCTGGGTTGATGGAATGTGTGAACAAAGCCAGTAACAATTTCCCAGGTCAGGACATTATATGAAAGGCAGTATACCATGGGATGTGTTTATGTGCAAGCAAAGCACTAGAATTGTAGGGTGAAGCTCACAAAAATGTCACAGTGACCACATTAAGCATGGTGATGCTAACATGAGTGAACCAACTGTATGTAAGACATTAGGGTGATATGTGGAAATCTGCAACTAGCTTGGTCATTTTGTAAAGTTAACTATTTGAAAAGTGTTTGACATTCTGATTTTGAAATAAGGAAATGACCCTCCATCCCAACTTAGAGGGATGCACTTGAGCTCCATGTACTGCTCAGTTTGCACCCAACATCCACACTGATAAATAAAAGCATTTGTCACAAGCGACAGAAGTGATGCACTCAGACAGAAGGTACGCAGATGCAAAACAAAAGTCCAACTCTTCTCACCCAACGGAAAATGGCCATTATCCAAGTTTCAATAATATTAAAAAGGCAGTTTAAAAAGTTTACATCTTTAGATTCTTGCTACTTCATATTTAGTTACGTTATCTTTTCAACTTCCAATTCAGTGTTTTTAATATCTCAAACACATATGTTTTTGAGAGGAATGTGCAAATATACCTAAATACATAATTTGCATGGAAACAATGGAGATGGAACAAAAGAAGAACTTGGCTGTTGCTACTTATGGTTTTGTTTTCTTTAAAAACCAGCAATTTCAAGGGTCACAGACTGTTTGTCTCCTTATCTGTTCCTATCATGTTTATTTTACTATTATTATTATGATTGTTCTCTCTTTATCTATAAAGCACAATTTTTGTTTGCTTGCTCTTTATGTACATTTTGTTTTTCAAAACACAGACGTTCGGTACATATGAACTTCTCACCATTAGTCACGTTTTTGACAAATGATTTTGGGGTTGCTTCAGGTTGGAACAAATGACTTGAAATACTACAGTGTGATCTATGAACAGAGAAACAGGTTGTGGTGGTGGTGTAATGATTAGCATAATTAACGTTTCAGGATGAGAATTCTAGTTTGATTTCTCCCTTTCATGTACAGTATCTCACAGAAGTGAGTACACCCCTCTTTTCATGGGACAACACTGAAGATATGACACTTTGATATAATGTAAAGTAGTCCGTGTACAGCTTGTATAACAGTGTAAATTTGCTGTCCCCTCAAAATAACTCAACACACAGCCATTAATGTCTAAACCACTGGCAACAAAAGTGAGTACACCCCTTTGTGCCCAGTTAGCCATTTTCCTTCCCCGGTGTCATGTGACTTGTTAGTGTTACAAGGTCTCAGGTGTGAATGGGGAGAAGGTGTGTTAAATTTGGTGTTATCGCTCTCACACTCTCTCATACAGGTCACTGGAAGTTCAACATGGCACCTCATGGCAAAGAACTCTCTGAGGATCTGAAAAAAAGAATTGTTGCTCTACATAAAGATGGCCTAGGATATACGAAGATTGCCAACACCCTGAAACTGAGCTGCAGCACAGTGGGCAGCGGTTTAACAGGACAGGTTCCACTCAGAACAGGCCTCGCCATGGTCGACCAAAGAAGATGAGTGCACATGGTCAGCGTCATATCCAGAGGTTGTCTTTTGAAAATAGATGTACTGTATGAGTACTGCCAGCATTGCTGCAGAGGTTGAAGGGGTGGGGGGGTCAGCCTGTCAGTGCTCAGGTCATATGCTGCACACTGCATCAAATTGGTCTGCATGGCTGTCGTCCCAGAAAGAAGCCTCTTCTAAATATGATGCACAAGAAAGCCCGCAAACAGTTTGCTGAAGACAAGCAGACTAAGGACATGGATTACTGGAACCATGTCCTGTGGTCTGATGAGACCAAGATAAACATATTTGGTTCAGATGGTGTCAAGCGTGTGTGGCGGCAACCAGATGAGGAGTACAAAGACAAGTGTGTCTTGTCTACAGTCAAGCATGGTGGTGGGAGTGTCATGGTTTGGGGCTGCATGAGTGCTGCTGGCACTGGGGAGCTACAGTTCATTGAGGGAACCATGAATGCGAACATATACTGTGACATACAGAAGCAGATCATGATCCCCTCCTTTCGAAAACGGCCGCAGAGCACTATTCCAACATGATAATGACCCCAAACATACCTCCAAAACGACCACTGCCTTGCTAAAGAAACTGAGGGTAAAGGTGCTAGACTGCCCAAGCATGTCTCCAGACCTAAACCCTATTGAGCATCTGTGGGGCATCCTCAAACGGAAGGTGGATGAGCGCAAGGTCTCTAACATCCACCAGCTCCGTGATGTCGTCATGGAGGAGTGGAAGAGGATTTCAGTGTCAACCTGTGAAGCTCTAGTGAATTCCATGCCCAAGAGAGTTAAGGCAGTGCTGGAAAATAATGGTGGCCACACAAAATATTGACACTTTGGGCACAATTTGGACATTTTTCACTTAGGGGTGTACTCACTTTTGTTACCAGCGGCTTAGACATTAATGGCTGTGTGTTGAGTTATTTTGAGGGGACAGCAAATTTACACTGTTATGCAAGCTGTACACTGACTACATTGTATCAAAGTATCATATCTGCAGTGTTGTCCCATGAAAAGATATATTAAAATATTTACAAAAATATGAGGGGTGTACTCACTTTTGTGAGATACTGTATTTCCCCTCACTATTTTATCATGGTTCTATGCCACACAAGCTGGAGCCATATTGTCTCTGGAGTAATTTAGCATAATCACTCACCATTACCCACATATTTAATTGCCATAACCATTGCAACCTGCCTGGTGTTCCACCATGTTTTGTAGCCTTATCACATTTTGCTGCTGTTGGTGTTAAACACAAGGGAAGCAAATTATGGCAGATAGAGCTGACGGCCCAGCCTTCCTTATCGGATTTTTCTGCCTTCACAGACAGAAATGGAAAATGCTTAGGGACAGAATTAAAAAGGCACAAATGGAAGTTTGGGAATAATTGGCATTAGTATACTATGATTTAAATGGCAACATAGTAAATGTGTCAGATTTGCTTGTCACATTTTTCTACTCAGGATCAACTCTAAGATATGTTCAGTCTGTCCACCGGCTTATTTATACAACCACATAAAATTCAGTCATTTGAAATCAATGGTGTTAATATTGAAATACATAAAAATCAACTAAGCCGTTGTTTACACATCAGAAGGAATTATAATAACGTAAAGCCTGACTGATGAGATACAAACTAAATAACAAACTATAAAACAACAGACTGGATGCTGCACCTATAAAAAGCATTAATCATAATACTAAATAGTGTAGCAATTTTATATTGAAATCAAGAAACAGAAAGTCTTAAAGAAAAGTAAATACCCTTCGCCCAAGTCATAAGGGGTTAATGTTGTAAATGGACTTTTCACTAGTCTCATTTCTGTTGCATACATTTTTAAAACCTAAAAATGCACCAACAATCACAATGAAGTAAACAGCAAATATGAAAATTACAAGTAAAAAATGCTTTATATCCCAGAATAGAAAATTATAAATCTTTGGCTCGTTACATTTTTTTTACCTTAAGGTGTATTAACATATAAACCACAATTGGAATCTCCAGAAAATCACAGTAACAGACAATATCTGGAGATACAGTACCTTCAGAAAATTTTCAGACCCATTCACTTTTTTTCATATTTTTTTATGTTGCAGCCTTGTGCTGAAATTATTTAAATGTATTTTTTTTCCCACCTCAATCAACATTCAGTACCCCAAAATGACAAAGTGATAAAAGGGTTTTAGGGATTTTTGAAAATGTAAAATTAAAAAAAAGCTGAAATAAAACAATGACACAAATGTTCAGACCCTTTGTTATAACACTTAAAATTTGGCACAGGCGCCTCACGTTCTTTTGATCATCTTTGAGATGTTCCTACACCTTTTTTGATTCCACTGTGCTCATTTCAACTGAAAGGACCAGAATAGGTTAGATTTTCAGTGTTACTGTTATAAAATCAGACTACAATCATGTATAGCTCTAATTGCACTAACTACATGCTCTTGAACAATTTTTGATTTTCGTAAGTACTATAGGGCAATGTTTAACTTTAAAATTGCTTCGTTATACTTTTAGCACTGCTAGTGAAGCCCAAGTTCTCATTTAACAGCCTTGTGTCTGCACCTTCACCTTCTTTAGCCCTTTTAGCGCTGTTTCTCATCCATAAACACTCCTACTCTCACTTTACGTCAGTAGCATGTTGTTGTTCAAATGACTCACACATATTTACAGGAAAAAAGTTGACACAAACCTTCACTGTAGCATTTTACTCTGCTATTGCCAGAAAGACAATGCTAGCCCATACTTTTCCTGGCACTTTTCACTTCACACTGTCTCTATGGGAAGGAAGGCTGACACTTGTGCTGCTTCTGGCAAAACATTCCTGGCACTGCCTCTATGCACAGTGTTGCAAAAGCATCACAGTGTCTGCATGCATCACAGATACATGGATGTTTAAGGTTATTGAGATGTATGCTGCCTTCAAGAAGCATGGCAGTGGTCTAAGTGTGTGTTTCCAACAGGAAAATGAGAAGAGGGAATGAGAAAAAGAGATAGAGAATAGCAAGGGAGAACCCAAGTAATTGTAAGGCAGCATATTCTATCACCATAGGCAAATCAGGCAGAGTAAGAGACAGCCCTGGTTACCAGCTTGAGTGGTAGAATGTCTCAATGGACATGCTCTGGGTGACAAAGTGTAAAGCCAGGAGTGTTTCATCACAGTATCTGGCCTATTGATGCTGTGATAAAGGGCAGACACCTTTTTCCTTTATAGTCAGTGCCAGTGCTTCTTAGATTGTGGGTTCTGTGGACCTCATACTGTATAGTCCACCAGTGTGAGTCTAGTAGTATGCATCTGAGCAGTTACTCACTAATTAAAATTACTGATTTAATACTGAATACAAAAATGTTGCGTACGAACGTTTCCACATTCAAATCACAATGTATAAAACCTAAAGTTGGCGTAAAGCCACGCACATTTTCACGGTAGCTCCAACCCTGGCGTACACAAGTTTTGCAAACTGGTGGCACCCAGCTTCAAAGCAGTGCTACTATTCCAGTGTGGTTTCCCTTTCTTTTTTAGATCCACATCCCTGATGCGGCTTTATAAATACACTGAAATTAATCGCATACTGTTTATTAGTTTAATGTATCCGATTGTATTTAACCAGTAACAATATAATGGTCCATAGACTGGTCAAACTATTCTAAATACCATAGCTGCTTTAGCGTTGTTACTCTCACTGTACCTTTTTCTTCTTCTTTCAGCTGCTCCCGTTAGGGTTTGCCACAGCAGATCATCTTTTTCCATATTACTGTCACTGCACCACTCGGAGTATTTATTTCACTGTATCTCAGTGTGAATCACAGCTGTATAGCAGCTGACTGGAAAGAGAGTTATCAATATACAGCATCAAGCACATGCTGCCTCAGCCATGCTGTCTTTTGAACTGCTCTCATATGGCAAACGTTTCAGAACCTTTCCTCACGGTTCAGAAACAGTTTAATCCCAAGAACTATAAACACACTCAGTCAGTCCATCAATTGCTCCTTGTAGAACTGTTTTTACTTATAAGTACAATTACCTCACTGTAAACTTACGATGCAGTTATAATATTGCACAACCTGAGCCACTTTATAAAGCGCGTATTTACATATGATGACGATATCATTTTTAAGATGAAATGCAGCAAAATATGTTTATTATATTATACAGATAAAATTTTAACTTCATTTAAATAATCTATATTGTTAATAATTAAACATTTGAGGACACGGTGCTGCAGCGCTAGCAAGGAGCTGGCGCTCCGTTCACAGATTGTTCCTGCCTTGCGCTGTATTCTTGCTGGGACTGGCGCAACACTGGATGAATAGATCTTTAGAATAATTAAATATGTACTACGAAGATATTTCAGTATTTTAATTATTCAGAGAGCTGTAATATCACGAATGTAATGGATTCTGTGTCCTGTCAGAGGAAGAGAAAGCCCGTTTAAGAAGCACGTAGTGATTCACGCACATAGAGCACATAGAAGATCAAATACAAAACAAAGCATTTAATGTGCTACTTTAGTTATGGTGGGATTTGAAAAACCAGTAAATTAAACGATTTTAAAATGAAGTTTATGATGTTCTACTTTAATGACAAAATAAACTACGTGATTAAAGTGGAAATTTAGATATTAAAGTTGACATTTCGGGCTTTTTTCACCACTGTGTGCCTATTTTTTTTTCTCTGTACCCTAATAAGCTTTCATATGACAATCAGACGGTGGGCTACAACTCGCCTTTTTACAGCGACTTTGATATCTGACAACTTCTTTTTTATTTCGAAACACTGTGCAACGTTGTGAACTTGAGCTTTTGAGTTTCTCTGACACTCTATGTCACTCATTCAACTTCCTTTTGTTGTTTATACCACTGTTTAAACCAACAAATAGTACGTTTTTCCTTGCCTCCACTTGGTATTCATTGAAATTCTTCTATTTCCCCCCGTGCTTTTGCCATTGCCTTTTCACAGAATGCTGAGCTTAAGGGCTATTTAGATTGATTTGCATATTCAAAGAGGCATAATTCTGGGGCGGGACAGCAGGCGTGTGCACATGCATTACTTTTCACGCTGACCGGGATTTATGTAATGGAAGAATGTGGACGTTGGAGTTCACACAAATTTATGCATCTGGATTTTTTTGTGCCTACGCACATTACCGCTTCTTTCTGCTTCTTCGCACGCCGTTATGCATGAGGCCTCTGCTGTGTAACATTCCATACACAACTTTAATCCTATTCCATACCATCATGTTCCACTTATATTTTTAATCAATCACCTCCACTTCTTCACCTCTACGTCATTCTCTCTCTTTTTTAACACTTTTTCAGACTTGCAGTCTCTCACTCTCTTCCAACCAGCCAACCCCTGTGACCACACAGGATTCTCTTTTAAATCCAAGTTGATGTCAGCCTACAGAACCCAACCTTGGTAAAGGCAATCCTTTAATTCCGTGTGGACTGTGATGCACACTGCTCCTGTTGTGTTAGTGTTGTCAGTGTTCCACCAAAACACTTTGTTCAGGCTGGGGTGTTATTATGGATCAGCAGCTGAAATCAAGGATTATAAATTCAAATCTACAATGCTGAATTTGAATGAAATTTTTGACATAAATACAGGTACTTAAAATGGTGTAAAAAAGAATAAAATGTGTTAGCTATAAGTGACTGTTGGTCTTACAGTCATGGCCGAAATTATTGGCACCCCTGGATTTTTCCCAGAAAATGCACCATTTCTCCCAGAAAATTGTTGCAATTACAAATGTTTTGGTATACACGTTTATTTCCTTTATGTGCATTGGAACAACACAAAAAACAGAGAAAAAAAGCCAAATCTGACATCATTTCACACAAAACTCAAAAACCGGGCTGGACAAAATTATTGCCACCCTCAACTTAATATTTGGTTGCATGCCCTTTGGAAAAAATAACTGAAATCAAGCGCTTCCTATAACCTTCAACAAGCTTGTGACACCTCTCAACTGAAATTTCCGACCACTCTTCTTTTGCAAACTGCTCAAGGTCTCTCAGATTTGAAGGGCGCCTTCTCCCAACAGCAATTTTGAGATCTCTCCATAAGTGTTCAATCGGATTTAGCTCTGGACTCATTGCTGGCCACTTCAGAACTCTCCAGCGCTTTGTCTTCAACCATTTCTGGGTGCTTTTAGAAGTATGTTTGGGGTCATTATCCTGCTGGAACACTCATGACCTCTGACGCAGACCCAGCTTTCTGACACTGGGCCCTACATTGCGTCCCAATATCTTTTGGTAGTCTTCAGATTTCATAATGCCTTGCACACAGTCAAGGTATCCAGTGCCAGAGGCAGCAAAACATCCCCAAAACATCTTAGAACCTCCACCATGTTTGACTGTAGGTACTGTGTTCTTTTCTTTGTAGGCCTCATTCTGTTTTCTGTAAACAGTAGAATTATGAGCTTTACCAAAAAAACTCTACCTTGGACTCATCTGTTCACAAGACATTCACCCAGAAGGATTTTGGCTTCCTCAAGTACATTTTGGCAAACTCCAGTCTGACATTTTTATGTTTCTGTGTCAGCAGTGGGGTCCTCCTGGCTCTCCTGCCATAGCGTTTCATTTTGTTCAGATGTCGACGGATAGTTCGAGCTGACACTGTTGCACCCTGAGTCTGCAGAACAGCTTGAATATGTTTTGAAGTTGATTGGGGCTGTTTATCCACCATTCGGACTATCCTTCATTCAGTCTTTTATCAATTTTTCTAATCCGTCCACATCCAGGGATATTAGCTACAGTGCCATGTGTTGTGAACTTCTTGATTATGTTGTGCACAGTGGACAAAGGAACATGAAGATCTCTGGAGATGGACTTGTAGTCTTGAGATTGTTTTGTGTTTTTTCCACAATTTTTGTTCTCAAGTCCTCAGACAATTCTCTGCTCTTCTTTCTGTTCTCCATGCTTAGTGTGGCACACTCAGACACACAACAGAAAAGTTGAGTCAACGTTTCTCCATTTTAACTGGCTTCAGGTATGATTGCTATATTGCCAGCACCTGTTTCTTGCCACAGGTGAGTTCAAACGAGCATCATATCCTAGAAATAAAACGATTAACCCACAATTTTGAAAAGGTGCCAATAATTTTGTCCGGCCCATTTGTGGAGCTCTGTGTGACATGATGTCAGATTTGCCTTTTTTCTCTGTTTTTTTGTGTTGTTTTAATGCACATAAAGGAAATAAACATGTGTATACCTAAACATTTGTAATTGCAACAATGTTCTGGGAGAAATGGTGCATTTTCTGGGAAAATTCCAGGGGTGCTGATAATTTCGGCCATGACTGTAAGTGGTGGCATGTGGTATCTTTGACTTTGGCAAAGTGGTCCTTTGAGAACAGTTACCCTGAAAACATGGAGGTCAGAGGTTTTCAAACTAAGTCCTTGGAACTGCATGTGGCTGCTGAATTTTGATCCAATCAGTTTCTCTTTTTTAATTGGACTCTTGCTGTTATTTCTTTTTTTCACTTTTTTGGAATCAATAGAGAAATTATAGAACTAAATGGTCATTTTTGTTTAGAAAATATCAAGCATTTGTGTATGTTACTGTTGTGAACAGGAAATACAGACATGTGGAAAAGGATGATAGGCCTTCTACAAAGCAGGCCAGCACTTTACTGGGCAGCACAGAAATAGGCCACACTCCAGGCAGCCTGACCCCAGACTCCACAGGCAGGCTTTGAGTATGACACAAACAGATAACACAACTAATAAAACTGAGCACAGCATGCAGAGGGGCTTCCTGCTAGCTCTTGCATAGGATATTTTCTTGTGCCACTCTATTTAAGGTAAAAATGTTTGTTTTTCAAAGTAGTAAAAAAGTTACTTTTAAAAATAATCCGAAAAATCAGGACATTTAAGATGTCTTAATGTGAGCTCTTATTTGTATCTTAACAAGAAATAGCTTTACTATAATTATCTAGCATCACTCTTCTTCAGAACAACATCACAAAGTTCAGCCGAAAGGATGGAGAACACATAGTGGTGGACATTGTGTAACTGTTGGTGCTCAATCAACTTATTTGCAGGGAAAGTAGAATTGCAAGTAGTATAAAACCTAGAAATGACCAATTTTCCTTGAAAAAGCAGTTTCTAGAGCTTTCATTTCACTTGCTTTCTTCCTGTTGTGCTTTCTCAAGCTGCATCACTCTGCTCAGAGCCGTTTTGAACTGTCTTCATTGTAAGTGTTCTTGTTTGGGAGATCCCCATATTTGATGTAGGCATTTTTGTAAGTTCCTTTTGTATTTAATGAAGTATCTCGTGAGCTAGAGAAAATAAGTTTTTTGATATAAGAAATGGAATGTGGTACTGCCTCACTCTTCTATTCTTGATTATTTTTCTTGGAAAATTAGTTTCATTTGGATCTATTTATCAGTTATAAGAGTACATTTGTTTTGGCAGGAACCTGTTTTGCAGTGTCATCTCTTGATCTCAGCCTTGCTTACCTAACTTGTGTCTGTCTGCAAGTGTCAGGTTTCAAAATAAGCAGCAGCTTGTTGTCTCTGGTTTAAACAAAACTTTAAGTTGCAAAGACAAAAAGTATTTCTTCACGAAACTATACTTCCCTTAGCTTTTAATTGTGAACTTGTGAGTATGTGCCATTTTACAGATTTGGGCAGAGACATAAAATGTCAAGGTGACCACTACATAAGCACTGGCATAGTCCTCCTTTGACTGCTCTAAAGAGTAGGAATCAGTTCAGGTTGCCTTGCTCTAAGTAGAGCTACACATGGAAACACTAACTAAATACAAGGCCTAATGGCTCTGACCTAAGATGGATTTGCCTATGACTCAGTTGACATTTTCAGCTGTGATTAAAGGTTTCTGACTTGCAAAACATTTGCAAAAAGCTTTACTCATGGAGAAAACTACAACAAAAACAAAAAGTAATGCTCTAAATGATTCTATTTTCTAATTTTAAATATCCCGCAACAAAGGTCAAATAAACAATGTTATACAGTTGATGTCAGAGTGAAGTGATGCTTTTGTCAGACATTTTCTTTTGAATTTGTTGAGTTGTGGCTAGAAATGTAAATGTGGAAGATATCCTTTGCTGATGACTCAGTGATTGTAAGCCTACTTAATGAGAATTAAACCAGTCATGGCCAAGTGGTAGGTGATTTTGTTAACTGGTATAATGAGTCTTTTCTACATCCAATTGTTACACAAGCTGAGGAACGTATTATAATAATAATAATAAGAAGAAGAAGATTTATTTATGTGGCACCTTTCATACACTTAAGGACACTTTACAATTCAACAAAAACACATTAACAAGACTGTAGAAGACAGATACAAGAAAACAAATAATACTTATTGAAAAGATGTGTTTTTAACAAAAATTTGAAATGAATAATAGATTTTTCCTCGCGAGGAAGAGCATTCCAAATTTTAGGGGCCATCACACTGAAAGCTTTGTCACCCATAGTTACTAACCTGTATTTAGGTACAGTGAGTAAGTTAACATCCAATGATCTTAATGCACGGGCAGGAGTGTAAGGAAGCAGTAGCTCAGACAGATAATGAGGGGCTAAACCATAAAGGGCTTTAAAGGTGATGAGAATAATTTTATATTTGATTCTTGAAGAAACTGGTAACCAATGCAAATCATGAAGGACAGGAGTGATGTGAGCAGATTTTTTAGTGTGTGTAAGTTCAGTTATTCGGTAGAGACTCGGAGTAGAGTCGCTGCTCCTCCACATTGAGAGGAGTCAGTTGAGGTGGTTCGGGCATCTGGTTAGGATGCCCCCGGACGCCTCCCTGGGGGGGGTGTTCCGGGCATGTCCCACTGGAAGAAGGCCACGGGGCAGACCCAGGACACGCTGGAGGGATTATATCTCCCGGCTGGCCCTAGAATGCCTCGGGGTCCTCCCAGAGGAGCTGGAGGAGGTGGCCAGGGAGAGTGATGTCTGGGCTTCCCTGCTTAGGCTGCTGCCCCTGCAACCCGACCTCTGATAAGTGGTGGATAATGGATGGATGGATGGATGTAAGTAAACGAGCAGCAGAATTCTGAACATATTGTAATCTATTGACATATTTAGTCGGGAGGCCATAAAACAATGCATTGCAATAGTCCAGATGTGTAGTAATAAAACCATGAGTCAGTGTTTCAGTATTTTTCACACTGAGAAAAGAATGCAGATGAGCAATGTTATGGATATGAAAAAAAGCTGTCTGTACTATTGAGCTAATGTGTGGTTGGAAAGTAAGGAGCTGATCAAAGATGACACCCAAATTACGGACTGATGCTGAGGGTTCAACCAGGATCCCATCGATATCAATTTTTAGCCCATGAAGGGTAGAAAGGACAGATTTGGTACCAACCAACAGGATTTCTTTTTTATCAGGATTAAGTCGTAAAAAAATTAACCAATGATTGGTTTCCCGAATGCAATCAGTCAGTGCAGCTGGTGAAGATGTTGCAGTTGCATCAGCACTTATATAACGTTGTGTGTCATCGGCATAGCAGTGGAAGCTTAGACCATACCGACGAATGGAATGGGAACATATAGATGTTAAACAGGATTGGATCTAGAACTGACCATTGAGGGATATCTTGTATGAGTGAAGTAGTGGCAGATTTGTATTCCCTAATGAAGTCATAATGCTGATGATCACTGAGGTATGATATGAACCAAGAAAGAGCAGCACCAGAGATACCAAGAGCTGAAAGCTGGGACAGTAAAATGTTATGGTTAACTGTAACAAATGCTGCACGAAAATCAAGGAGAACAAAAACAGTGGCCGTCCCAGAATCTCTTGGCACAAAGTTTCATCTCGCGGGACTTGAAAGTATCTCTCAGAAAAAGTCACGTCTCGTCCCAGGCTAAAAAGTCTTGTCTTGTCCCAGGATTTTTTGTGTAATAGAGATATATGTTTGACCTAATATTATAAAATAAGTATCAAGCTCACTGCTACATTTAGTTACTATTGCTAAGTTTATGTTTGATGGCTGGATTCTTTGTGATGTGCTTTTAATTTTATTTCATGGTCTCCCTGTAAAACCTGCTGACAAACTAAACGTTCCTCTTTGGAGAAGAAAATTGACATGAGTTGATTTGAATCTATTTTCTAAACCTGCTTTTTCCATTGTAAAGTCAGGGGGAAAGAGAGTTGTGTTTTTTATAATATTCATCCATCTATCTTCACATCCTCTGGCTCAAATTCATCTGGGATCAAAAACCTACCCTGATTGGAACACCAATCCACTGCAGCTTGAATAATGTTTTCAAGTCAATTCAGTTCATTTTGGTACAGCACTCTTCACTGAATAAAGCCTCAGTGCATGTTTATAAATCCACATCTACAAATGCATTAAAAGAAAACTGATAACCCTTGCAACATTTGCATACATGGAAACACACAAACTAGATTAAACAGCATCATACTTTTTGAATGTCTGATCAAAGTGAATTTGAGAGCAAAGAAAGAGAAGAGAAATCAGATAGGCCAAGTCACTTAATCATTAAAACAGTGAAACTTAAGAGAGTGAGCGCAATTCCTTATCTTTTACAGGCATCAGATCCAAACTCTGAAAAAAGCAAAAGAAAACTGCCACAGAAGTTAGTCTTCCTCCATTAAAGAGTCTTATGTTTGTAATCAAAGTGTAGACACTACAACATACAATATAAGCCCATTGGTATTGTAATTAAGATATAGGCAGTTGAAAACAGAGGGAAAAGAAAAACAAAAACTATAGTTAATGACATTTTTGGAGAAAATAAACATCTTGGAGTTCCATGATTTGTTTCAACAAGCATGGGCACAGTTAAAATCAGACAGTTTGTGATGACAAACTGGAATAATGTAAGTTCATGCCAGTCAATGTAAAACACACATTAATGCACAGCATTACATGGGAAACAATTTCTGGTGTAGATAATGAAGTATGGGTGTTGCTATTTTATGCTTTACATTTGATCTCTCTCTCTATTTATTTATAAGCTATAATGTGTGTTATGAGACTTTTCAGGTAAGAAAGGCAAAAGATTTGCAGTAAACAAGTTCTACTCACTGATGTTAATATCAGAGAATAGCAACATGTTGCATGTTGATTAGCCCTTGCCCTATACTCTCTACATTTGACCGCTATAATAAACCTGTAAACCTTATTCCGGCCTGATTCCTTTCTTATGTTCTGTTTTACTGGAATAATCTCCCACAATCATTATTTGGAAAAATGAATCTGTCTAAAAATAGTCAGGTATAACTCTGTGAAGAACATTATCAAAATCTTTCATTTCAGGCCACATCTGACATTGTCCCTGTGGTTTACGTTTATAAATACACATTACAAATTTACCTCTTTGTAGGCACTATAGATGTTTTTAGATGACCTCCATACTGTAGTTTATAAATCATAATATTACACTTGTTATCCAATAGAGATGGTTTTACTTTAACTGACCCACGCGGCTAATTCTTGACCTTCGACCACATAGGCTTGGCACTGGACGGTAAACACCAAGGCTACCGGTTGCACTCCTGCTATTAACTCCATCTGTGAAAGGGCCTGTGTTAAAAATAGGAAACTGGGTAGAATATAAATTTTAATTTTTGAGATTTCACATTTTTGTGTTAAAATATTGATTCTTAATATATTAATTTATGTTTTTATTAGTTATTAACACAAATAATTCACACTCATATTGTCAAAGTGAAAAGCAATACCAGTATACCTTTAAGTTAATTTTAATTTTGCATCTGGCGCTTTAGAACATGAGAAATTTGACACACAGAGAAGACTATTCAGCCCATCAAGCTCTTTTGTTTAGCCCAGTGCTTCCCAAACTTGGTCCTGGGGACCCCCTGTGGCTGTGGGTTTTTGTTCCAACCAGCTTCAGTTTGTAATTAAACTCATGTGCTAATTACGTGAACTGTTATTTCCCAAGTTCTGTGTTTTGGGAACAATATAAAAATTAGAAAACTAAGTTTGATAAAAAAAAAAATTGTATTAAAATGTACCAAGCAGTTATATGGGAATAATGTTTTTTTTTTTCTTTTTAACAATATTTTCATCTAGATTTGCATTCTGCTTTTCCAGGTGTTCTAGTTGTTTAATTAACCCATTATTTACTAATTATTATTTACTAACTGATGCTAAAGTCGTTACAGCCTTTCATGATTTGGTGTTGTTTGATTGCTGTCTGCTCTGCTAGTTTTTAGTTGTCATTATTAAGATACAAGATGGATGGAGCACTGCACAGAGAAAAGGCAAATTATATTGAAATCAGCAAAATAGAGTTCAGCATTTAAATCTATCGCAAAAGCAGAAATATTTCTAAATGTCTTATAAATGTAAAACTCATGCAGCCGTGCTTTCTGAATGGAGAATAAGTGAAAAAAATACTAGCTAATTAAATGAGATCAGTGTTATCAGGTGTTGTCACTGATTATTAGTCTGGTTGGAACAAAAACCTGCAGCCACAGGGGGTCCCCAGGACCGAGTTTGGGAAGCACTGGTTTAGCTAATATCTAAGCTGTCCCAATATTTCAACCAGTTACTTCTTAAATGATTTCAAAGTTTCTGCTTCAACTCCATGTCTCAGTAGTTTGTTCCAGAGTCTCATAACTCTTTGTGTAAAGAAGTGCTTCCTGGCTTCAGTCTTACATGCTCTTCCTCTTTAATCTCCACTATGATTCACTGTTAAGCTGAAATAGTTCTGCTCAATATATTTTATCAATGCCTTTTGAGAATTTTGAAAACTTGGGATTAAGTCCCTAAAAAGTTTAATTCTCTGAGTCTGTTGGAGTAGCTTCCTCAGCACAGCTTCAAGTGCTTCTATGTCTTTCTTGCAGTGTGGTGACCAGGACTGCACACAATACACCAAATGTAGTCTCACTAGTGCATTATATAGTCTAAGCATAACATCCCTTGAATTAAATTCAACAGTTTTAACAATATATCATAACGTTTTGTTTGCTTTTTTAATCACCTCTGTGTATTTTTTAGATGATGGCAATGTTGTGTTAACATAAACCCCTAAATCCTTGTCAGAGGTTTCTTGCTTTAGGTCATTGTCTCCCATCCTTTGGCCCATGTGTAGCACTTTGCACTTTTCTGCTTTAAACTGCATTTACTAAATGTTTGCCTACTTCTAAAGCTTGTCCAAGTCTTTCTGAATTATTCTTACTGCCCCCTGAGCGTCTGCTGTTCCTCCATATTTAGTGTCATCTGCAAATATCACAGGTTTACCAACTCTACTGGAATCTATGTCATGAGTATAAATCAGAAGAAGTAACAGTCCCAGGACAGACTCGTGAGGGTCTCCATTGATAAACTTGCTCCACATGGAGTAGTTTTTTGTTGCCACTTCTCCTGTATAGTGAGGAGGAGCTTTTAAAAATTCAAATTGTCATGCTATTCTTGGGTCGTAGCATTCTACTAATGGGCCAGATAACCTCCATATCCATCATATGGGTTTGGGGGGGTTTGGGGCAGGGAGACATATACAGTCAACCCTCGTTTATCGCGGTTAATCCATTCCAGACTCTGCCGCGATAAATGAATTTCCGCGAAGTAGGATTCTTTATTTATAAATCGAATATTTATGCAGTTAGAGCATAAAAAACCTGTTTACGACCTTCTAAATACGTTTTTAACATTATTAGAGCCCTCTAGACATTAAATAACACCCTTTAGTCAAAAGTTTAAACTGTGCTCCATGACAAGACAGAGATGACAGTTCCGTCTCACAATTAAAAGAATGCAAACCTATCTTCCTCTTCAAAGGAGTGCGCATCAGGAGCAGAGAATGTCAGAGAGAGAGACAGAGAGAGAGAAAAGCAAACAATCAAAAATCAATAGGGCTGTTCGGGCTTTTAAGTATGTGAAGCACCGCCGGAACAAAGCAGCTGCAAGGAAGGGAGCAATGTGAAGGTAGTCTTTCAGCATTTTTTAGTGGAGTGCCCGTAACCTCTAGGCCAGTGTGCGAACAGCCCCTCTGCTCACACCCCCTCCGTCAGGAGCAGAGAATGTCAGAGAGAGTGAAAGAGACAGAGATAAGCAATCAAAAATTAATACGTGCTGTTTGGGCTTTCAAATATGCGAAGCACCGCGCGTGAAGCATATCGTATATCATTGAGGAGTTTTATTTAATATGTAATACGTGCTCTGATTGGGTAGCTTCTCGGCCATCTTGCAATAGCGTCCCTTGTATGAAATCAACTGGGCAAAGCAACTGAGGAAGCATGTACCATAAATTAAAAGACCCATTGTCCGCAGAAATCTGCGAACCACCTAAAAATCCGTGATATATATTTAGATATGCTTACATTTAAAATCCGCGATAGAGTGAAGCCGCGAAAGTCGAAGCGCGATATAGCGAGGGATCACTGTAGTAGATAAAAATTCTCAAAGTCTCTCTGCTACCACCTAATAGCATGGATGACTTCAGACATGTTTCCCATTATCCCACAGTGTAGTGGTAATTCATATTTGTGCCCTAGGAGTGAAATATTAATATTTACATTTCCCTAACATTAATGTAATAGTTGTTAGATGTACATTTGGCAGAAATTTTATCTGTGACACATGTATTGTAAGTCTCTGGCAGCTTTTTACTCAAATTTCCTCATGTATGAGAGTATTGGTAAAAATCAATTTGTGACTCCAGACTTGTGTTCCTGAGTTGACCAAGATCTGGACTTTCACTTAAGTGTTTAATGTTCATTGAAGTGCATGGAAATAAAAATTAAGGAAATGCCAGTTTGAAAGATCTTTTAGGCAAGTCCTTCATTTTAGTTCCAAACATTTTAGATTTTTAAGTCTGATCTTATTTATGTAATTCATAAAATTAATATTAACTATTGACCCTTTAGTATTGATATTGATGTTAATGTTAGGCAAGATCGCAAAGTGGAGCGTTGGTTTACACAAAAGCCCAGCTCCTGATGCTAATCTAACCAGAGTCCAAAAGCAACCAGCCATCTTGGTGTAGAAATCAATACATTATTAATAAAAATGCAGGAGTAACTATACACCAATATTTAGGACCATTTGTAAAGTGACCTCTGCAGTTGGGCAATAGAGGTACACACAGCGAGACTTGTGCTGCATTTGGGGACATTCCCAGGAAAACTGCCTCTGTAGTGTAATATCTTGAATCAGTCCTACAACAAGGAGCGGCAGCAAGTTAGAGTAAACCTTATCTGATCTAACCAGAAGTTTCCCTCAATGCCTGGGAATCCACAGAAACATGTCTTCACTATCTTACAATCTGATGTTCTAAACTACTCTTTTAATGATGTTTATGTTACAATTTAGTAGTCTTTGTAATTTATTTGCAGCAGTTATAAATTTGCTTGAAGTTCTTAATTGGTACTCTGATAGTTTTTAGTCACAAAGAATCCGGATTTAGCATTGCTTCTTCTGGGAAATCAGTCAGAAAAAGTGTTATATTTTTTAATTCTATGTTCTGGGCTTGTGGAAACCATTGGTGCCATAATCTATGTGAAGACTTTTAAACCAACACCACGTTATTTTACTTGTACCGAAATTCTGGTTAAAATCCTTTTTGCTTCTGTATTAAACTTTGTATTTTTGCCTAACATTTTGGTTCTGACGATTACCTTTCTGATTGACTTTTGTTTTCCTTTTTGACTTCTTTCATTTCCTGGTTAATCCTTATTTTGTTCTAATAGTTTGCTTTATTCTGGGGTGGGCTGGCACCCTGCCCGGGGTTTGTTTCCTGCCTTGTACCCTGTGTTGGCTGGGATTGCCTCCAGCAGACCCCCGTGATCCTGTAGTTAGGATATAGCGGGTTGGATAATGGATGGATGGATAGTTTGCTTTTTTCTAGAGCTTGGCAGTACAGTTTATTTGATGATGCTTAGAGCCAGGCTGGTATTTATTGTATATATTTTTGTATTTTATGGTCACAGAACATTAAACCTACAGAATTTAATTTTGTTAATAAAAAATGAACAGTTATCCCCTGTGGTCTATAGTGTGTAATTATAAAAATATACATTAATATAGGACATAAGACTTCTGTTTGTCCGGTCATGCAGGAGATAAATGTAAAAAGCTCTTTAAAGGGATAAAGGAAAAAAAAAATTTGGAATCAGTATTGGAATCGGCTGATCAAATGACATAAAGCATTATTGGCATTATGCTTAAAAAGCCTGATTGGAGCATCCCTAGTCCTAGCAGCCCATTGAGTCAGCAGATTTTCATCCAAACCAGTTTCTCCTGTTAGCTGGGCTCCTAACAATTAAATGAACAGTAATTTCAAATTTTTGTTTTGGCGTCAATCCAGAAATTGCAAAATTAGATTTGCTAATTTTTTATTAGAATGTGTCAAGCAGGTGTGTATGTTCCATGGTGATAATGTTTCATTTTTAAGTTTTTCATCACCATTTTCATGAATTTTCATTTTTTCTCTTCCAGGTATTCTGGTTATTTAAACCTTTATTTACAAATGAGCACACCAAAGTGTATGACACTGAAGTCAGTGCAGCCTTTCAACATTCAGTGTTGTCTGTGCCACTTGTTATTTGTTGTCATTAAGAGAATACACTTAAGGGAGAAAATTCCACAGAAAATGTGAATAAATAAAGAGCGACAAAAAAAATTATACAAATAGAACTACATTTGTTATGAATATATATCTCGCTCAAAAATTCCTTTCTGAGTAAAGAAAGACCAGCTAATTAAAAATGAGATCAATTACAGATTAAAATGACTCACTCAGTGTTTGGAACAAAAGCCTGCAGCTACAGGAGGCACCCAGAAGATTAAACCATGCCCATAATGCTGAGTCCTGCAATAGTGACCAGCAAAAAGTATGTGTGGTATTATTTAGTAACAGTGTTGTATAGTAATAATGTAAAAACACTTCATCACTGTGCTTGAATATGTTCTGAGAATATATCTATCTTCACTTGTGCATAAAATGTTCTGACTTTTCCTTTTACTTCACTACATTATCAAACGTAAATGGCTGCTTACGTAGATATTTTTTTTGGGCACACTTGTTACTGCAATAGTAAACCAGAAAACAGAAGGGCTATGCAAATACACATGGTCAAATATGCAGAATACAGGGTTCCAATGCTTTGTGTATATGAAGAATCTGGGACAATTTTCAAATGTGTGCTGCTAGTGCTAACAACATACCATGTACTGTATGCAGTCATTAATAGTACACCTTGCCACAGCCTTTGGCTACTTCCACACTACTATGTTTTCATTGAAAAACAGCATTTTGAAATGAAAACAATCTACTTCCACTCTCTCAGGTTTAAATTGTTTATGAAAGCATCTCCACCCACACTAAAACACCCAAAAATGCTTATGACGTAGCTGTTCGCCTACATTGGGCATTCACACATTTGACAGGCAAATCATTGAAGAGACGATAATGCTGTTTGTCACTGGATTTATTGCAAAACTGTAGCAAGCAGTAAATCATTCGCCTTTTCCACATGTGTGCAACATTCCATCTGTACAAAATGCAATTTATATGCATACAAGTAAGCAACACAATATGCAACATTGAAAGTAACTCTTCTTTTTCCGCTGTATTGGTGTGTGGTTTTCTTCCGTGAAGGGTGAACAGTCAGGGAATGAGACATTATAATAAGCAGGAAAAGCTATATAATAAGCGCAAACAAATCACAGCACAATTAGTGTCAGCATTTCCAACACTTTACGCTTTCAGCCATCCACACTGAAACACCAAAGTGGTGTCTTTCGAAATATATTTCTCTGGTCAGCATTTTCTAAAGTCTTCTGTTTAAAAATTAAAGTTAAAAATGTTAAGGTAGTGTGGACGAAAGATGATAATGGTGACTAAAGCCTGAGTTTTTAAGTGAAAATGTAGCAATGTGGATACAGCCTCAATTATTTCTGCAACTGGTGCTGCTGCATTCAGACACTGTCCTCATGGAAGCCTGCCAGAAGTCTGCAGTTAGTTGTACTTGTATGTTCACATGCTGTGGTTCACTCACCTTGTTGTCACTTGGGGCTTCTTACATTATCCTGGGTATCATGGCTTCCAAAAAGCTTGTGAACTAATTAGAAAATCCCAGGAAAAAACAAAGTGTCATTCCTTTGAAAGTGAAATTAGAAGTGCTAAAGTCCAGGTAAAACACTTAATTCAACATTATTAGGGTTTGTTTTCATGGATAATATTATTGTTAACCTGGTTCTGTTAATTTTCAAATGTTTTTCATTTAAATAAATTGTAATTAGGTGTTTGAGTTAAGAAAATGTACTTAATGAAGATGTTTTCAGGAATGGATTAGCTGCTTCTTCAAACAGGGAACCCAAACATCTTTCCTATTAACACACTGGCCAATAAAATAAGATGCCATCATTTAGATGTTGTGCTAAATGTCATTGCATCAAGTTGCAGTTACTTGACCCATATTTCAGTGATTCTAATATATCTCAAATTCTAAAAGAGGGTGGTTTGAATTATAGGAAAAATCTTTTAAATGTATCTAATAAGGTGGGAGTGGCACAGTAGTACAGTGGAAGCACTGTCTTTTCACAACAAGGAGACCAGGATTCAAGTCCAGGGTACTCTCAATGTGCATGTGAGTTTACTCAGGGTGCCCAGGTTTTCCTACTACAGTCCATAGACATGCAGGTTAGACGTGTGTGTGTGTGTGTTCACACTGCAGTGGACCGGTACCCTCTCCTGGGATTGCTGCTGCCTTGTGGTCATTGACTATGGGATAGGCTCCAACCCTCCGTGACCCTGATCAGGATTACTGGATTTTAAAAGTGGTATAATATGTTTATTACTTATCCAGTTATTGTTCATGCCTTGCATCTGATTATTGCTGGGAAATGTTGTGGTTTCTCTTCAACCCTTCTCTGGATAAGCAGGCTTTGAGATAAAGATGGATGGATGGATATGAGACAGGGAGAGATAGGACATTAATAGCAGGTACTATCAAACTTCTTCTTAAGTAGTTTTCTCACTGGCCACTTTTACTTTTTCTTCAGTCACTTTCTAGAAGAGTACAGGCAGTCCCCGGGTTACATACGAGATGGGGACTGCAGGTTTGTACTTAAGTTGAATTTGTATGTAAGTCAAAACAGGTACATTATTTTAATAAATGCTGTTGTTGACCAACTGTAACCAAGTGCTCTGCCATTGAAATGATGGAGTTTCACCTCTCTCTGACCTTTTTATTATTTCTACTTTATTTTCAGTGGTGATGGTTTTTCTCTTCTTTACTATATCACCAGCACTTGCATCAGATTTGTGTTTCAGAGACATTGTTGAAGGGTGAAGACAAAAGGTTAAGATGAGCTCTTCTGCACAGCACTGTACACGCTATCACAGCAGGAAGGCACCCGTCATCAACACGTCTGATGTACTGAAAAGAGACAACTTCCTGCAATGTGCGTAACAGTATAAGCAGGCTTGCTATTGAGAATGAATGGGGGCGGCTAGGGACGGTTCATCACCAGCCCACTTCACAGTCACCTCCACTACAGTATGTTGCCTGCAGTGTCCGTCCACCGAGAATGAACATGGTGTGGCCAAAGGTGGGTAGTGAATCGCCCCCATTCAATAGGCAGCCATCCGATGCACACTACAATGCTACACCCCGCCGCCCCGTTCACCCTCATTGGCCTCCGTTCAGCCACAACACGGTCACCGCTTGCAGCACTACCAGCCGCCCATCAAGAACAAACAGGACAAGCCATGTGTGTTGGGCGGGCAGTGAAACTGCTTACCGCCGGGAGCCGTCCGGGGGATACTACACTGTGCAAGCTGCGAAATTGCCCCCTTCCAGCCTCCGTCCAGCCACCGCTTGCAGCATTACCAGCCGCCCACCGAGAACGAACGGGGCAGCCGTGTGTGGTCGGCAGGCAGTGAAACCGCCCGAAGGACACTACACTGCATGGGCAGTGAAATCGTCCCCCTCCAGCCTCCATCCAGCCACCACTTGCAGCGTCCCCAGGCCGAAGATGACGGAGCAGCAGTTACTGAGGCGCATGCGTCGCAGCTGCGGCCCCATTCGTAAGTCGTAGGTCAGATGTCCGTAACCTGGGGACTACCTGTATCTCTGTTTTTACATAAGATTAGCTTTTGAGTAAATTATATAACACTGAGTAAAGAATATGTTCTGCTCTTTTGTTTTTGCTTTTTTATTCTTTTTATCTTTTCATTAGTTACTTAGTTATGGGGGAGCTAGTGCCCATACGTGTGTGTGACTTCACCAGGTAGGTCGTGTAGTCATTGAGGCCATCTTTATCAGAAGGAGTTGTGCACTCAGAAAGCATATGCTTTTTGTTTCTAATAAAGAAAAGATTCTAGCACAAGAAACTGAGCAAGTTCTTTTTGATGTTTTGTTGTTTTCTAAGTTTGCCTTGTTCTAACTATAAACATCATCTAGTCTTTTTGATTTAGTAATTAAATACAGTCCTCTGTTTATGATAATAGCCTAGTCCAGACTACTCACTCTTTTTCCTTTTAATTAGTTTACTCTGCCTTGCTCATTTAACTTTTATAGAAAAAGATCTAAATGGTTGCACTGATATATACTTGGATATCTACTTTTATAAGTAAGATTGGGTAAGAACTTCATTTTGAACACTTTGTCAGCTTCTGATTTGAGTTTAGTAGCCAGGGAAGAGGAAACAAGTTTAGATTGGATCCAGTGATGGCAGTCACTTTTATCTGTGCCAAGTAAGAAATTCAAAAAGCGAACTATGGATTTCCTCACTGTGGCTCAGAGACAATGAAAGATCTGTTTTCCTCTGCCTGGATTCACTCTCTTTGGAAGGCACGTTAAAAAAAAAAATAAAAAAAGATGCTCTCATAATTTATGTCATTATGCCTTCAAGCAAAAAATGCTGCAAAATATAAGTGCCTAGACAAAGAAGGAAAAACTGAAAAAAGAAGCAAGTGAGGAAAAAAAATGTCCGAAACTGTGGTCCATCAGATATTTACTGTACAGGCAGGCTGAATAAAGGCACAATGCTGGCAACCCGAGGGCAGGAGCCGATGCCTCAGACTTGATATAATGGAGGATCAAGGCAAGGATTTCCGACTTCACTTCTCATAAGCCTTGTTTTTTGGGAGATGCACTTTTTTTGCCTGTATGCTCAAATTTATGTTAACTTTTTCTTGGCAGAGAAATACTAGATACTGTTTCAAATCATGGCAGAGGCTTTCCTATAATAAACTACAAAGGTGAACTTCGCCTAATACTCCAGAAAAAAATCCATCCATATATGAAACTGACAGCATTTGGCTCAACAAACTGATTTTCCAGTTTTAAAATCTGTATCTTTGGCTTCTTTTTGATTTGGAGGAATTTTCAAATAATAAACCCTATCATTAAGAATGAGATACTGTATGTTAGGTCTTTATGATAAACACTGAATAAGGTCTCTAAAAAGGCATTGGAGTGCTCTGATGCCTGGAGAGAAGCACTTCTTTAGCAGATCATTATTGACTGTTTTTTTTTCCTGTCTGTAGGGTGCTGATGGAGGTAGCGGAAGCTAAACTATTGTTTATTTACTGCACATATTGTAGCTCACAGCAGCGGTCTCTCTGGTGGGCAAACACAATTCCTGCTTTATTTCTTCTGTACGTGCTTATCACATGAATCACACATTCACAAAGCTTGTCACAGTAGAGGTTCTAAAAGAAATAAAACAGTGGAAACCACAGGAAAGCACATAATGGCACCCTGTAGGTTTCTTAACACCTAGGTGATACCATGTGGGCAAGGGCACTGTATTAATGTTTCATCTCATTTTCTGAAAAGAGTTTTATTTGTGACGATCATGAAGGCAACAGGCCAGTTAGCTCATTCCAAACTTCCTTGATGCTAGCTAGAGAATTCCCAGATGTTCCCAACCCATTCCTTCAATGTGCTTTGGGTCTTCTTCATAGGGGCATCCTTATGACTTGCCCAAACCACCTTAACTAGCCTCTCTTGATCCTGAAGAGCACTGACTCTACTCTGAAGCCTATCATGGATTGTCAGTCCACCCTACTTCAGAAGAAACCTCATTTCTTCAGGTTGTACTCGCAATCTCATTCTATTGGTTGTCATCCACAGCTCATGATCATACGTAATGACATGAATGTAGGTCATCCAGTAAACCAACAGTTGTAGCTCCCCCTTCACAACCACAGGCCAGTACAACATCCACAGAACAGCTGCCACTGCTCCAATCCACTTTATGATCTCATATTACCTTTTTCCATCGCTCATGAACAAGTTTCTGTTATACTTGAACTCCTCCACTAAGGGCGGTTGATTGTCATTTCACCTGAAGTGAACAATCCACTCTTTTCCATCTGAGAACAATGACTTCAGACATTGAGGTATTAATCCTCATCCCAACTGCTTCACACACTGAATCACTTGAGTAGGTGCTTAAGATTATAGTCAGATGAGGCAAAGAGGACATCATCATCTGCATAAAACAACAATGCAACCCCTAGACATCCCCATTGGACACACTCATATTCTTGGCTATGCCTTGCTATCCTGTCCAAGTAAATCACAAACAGAAGAACTAACAAGACACAGCTTTGACAAAGTCCAACACCCACAGAAAATGAATTTGACTTAACACCAGGTATTCAGACACAGCTCTCACTGTATGACTGTTTACATAACATAACATTCCTTAATCTACTTAATTCAATTCGGTATCATGGAAGGTCAGAGCCTATCCTGGCACCATGATAGTCAAGGCAGGATATAACCCTGGTCTAGCTTTTAGAGATGTGGCAGAGAAGTCCACACAAACATGAGGAGAATGTACAAACTCCAAAGAAGTAGGGTTCAGACTTGAAGACAGCCTCAAAATGGATGAAGCATAGCTAACCACTGCACCACTGTGTCTTCCTTTGGGATTTTCAGTTCCAGTATAAAACTAATAATGAGAGACAAATACACTTACATGTTGGACAATGTCTAGTGCAGTGGGGATATACAAGAACTTCATCATATGTCTGTAATTTTTAAGTAATTCCAGCAGTTTTTGTTTTTCTGACTAATGTAAGAAAGGAGACTTAACTACTACTCAGAACACTCACCCTAAATGTCTGCTACATGTCACAAAGGGAACAAAGCTGAGAGGTAGGTGCACTCATGAGGATCTAATGTGGCCTAATTCCCAAGGGCACAGTCGAAAGGGTTTATTAAAGCATCCCTAACTTCCCGATCATTTATGTTTTCTCACACTGAAGTTCACAAGATATTTTCAATTTAATAGCACTTTATTTTCATCAAAGGCTCTGTCATTGTTGCCACACAATCCATTTCTGTGCGGTTTTTATGGAGTTAACAGATTTTACCTAATGATGCTGAAGAAAATGGGCAAAAGCTGTTCTGTGAATGCACACATACTTGCTGTAATGGAAATAATCCATGGGCAGTCGAGTGCTTTAAATTCTCGACCATTAATTATATATGGGGTATTACCATTTATTTCATTCTGCAGCTTGTATATTAGGATGAGGTATTCAAAAAGGGCCTCTGCTTTATAATGTTCAAGGCTGACTGTGTGATGTGAAAAATGGTGTAGGCATTAAAACAGCAAACATTAAGACCACCATAGGCCCCAAGGCTATAATTCTTTGAAAGGCCCCCCACTACGTTGCACCTCTTAAACAATATGTGAACACACTTGTGTCTGCTTATAAATATGTTCAATAGGTATTTTAGACACACTTCATCCAAACCTAACATGTTCTAGAAAAATGAAGATTGAAATGTATAGCTGCATCTGACATATTAGACTCAGTGGTTGAATATTGCAAGGAGGTGCCCATCTGGCAAGAAGTAACAAGGGGCACAGGCACCACCAGAATACCACAGAGCATTGTTAAGTCCCTTAGTAAACCGACATGCAGGAAAAACCTCAGGAGGGGCAATCCCAGTATGAAAGTGCAGTGGCTGATAAGGGTTTGGTTAGCCAAATGAATGTGCTGGATGCTCCAGGAGGGCAATGGGTAGACGTACCGTCATGTGTGGGACAGATAAAAATAACCTGGAGGGACAGATATTACTTCCTTGCAGGGTGCTAGAGAGAAAGCCGCCCTACCATTGTCATGGTTTCAAAAGAGACAGAATTTTAGGTCAAAGAGGGAATGCTAGAGGGCATATGGTCCCAGAGAACATATGGGATTGAGCTCTCACTGAAATAATACAGGCAGCTTTGTGCTTTGAAGACCATTAGCTCAGGGTTGTAAGAACAAAAGTAGCTGGTAGTCCAACCATGTTTGTCTGGTGCAAATTCAGAGTTGTCTTTGATTGCAGAAGTGACCTCATTTATTACTAAAACATGAAAAACGTTTCTGTTTCAACGATGTGTTTACGTAGATTGTTGTAGACACAAAACACATCAAATTATTTCCTTTTACAATTCTGGGTAGCTCACTCCCAGATAATCAATCAAGGCAGGAACTGGGAGAACTTCTTGCTCATTCTGAGGCGGTGGGTGGGATGGTAAAGCAGGCTGCTTGCTGCTTGGGCTTATCGACAAATTTAGAAGACAAAAGACGTTGACGGAGAGGTGCAAAGGGATTTAAGGTGGGCCGGATTTACGAGTTTTTTCGTTGGCTCTGGTAATTCTAGTGTTAAAGCCACCTTGCTAGCAGAGGCCAGTTGAATGCAGAGCTGAAAGTATTGTGAACAAGCATGGAACTCGCAGAAGGAATAATGACCAGAATATGGAGCATAAGTGTCTGTGGTGACAGATGGAGTGATAGGTGCTATACTGAGTTGTGTAAGTGGGGAGTTAGGTTGACATCACATTGCAGGACTTAACACCACTTCTGGTTGAAGAACATGTAAAATGTAATGACTGCAGTTGTTGAAGCTTGCTTTGTCAAGGTTCCAAATGCCATAATGTGCTTTGAAAGTACTACAATGTCACCTCATTTTGACAGGAAAACAACATTGAGCACACCAGACTGAACTGTAGTCTCAGCCCATCTTTTTTGATTCTCTTTCTATATGGGTATGGCAAACAAAAAACACTGAGGAGACATTTGTGTTGCCTTTAAAGTATGATGAACATCTCAGTTTGAGGCCTAGAATGCCATAAGTGAGTTGCTGAGGTTGTCACACACAACTGAGCAGGTGTGGACCTACAGTATTCCACAGCTGACTGATTTTCTTAAGATTATGTAAATAAAGGATCAGTAAAAATGGGAGGAATTGTTTGTTATTTTGAGTGGCACAGTGGTAGCGCTGCTGCCTCGCAGTTAGGAGACCTGGGTTCGCTTTCTGGGTCCTCCCTGCGTCGAGTTTACATGTTATACCCCGTGTCTGCGTGGGTTTCCTCTGGGTGCTCCAGTTTCCTCCTACAGTCCAAAGACATGCAGGATAGGTGCTTTGGCAATCCTAAATTGTCCCTAGTGCGTGCTTGATGTGTGTGTGTGTGTGTGCGTGTGCCCTGTGGTGGGCTGGCACCCTGCCTGGGGTTTGTTCCTGCCTTGCACCCTGTGCTGGCTGGGATTTGCTCCAGTAGACCCCTGTGACCCTGTGTTAGGATATAGCGGGTTGGACAATGACTGACCGACTGTTTGTTATTTTGCCACATTTTTTCTTTTGTACTGTGTTTAATTCACATAACCATTCCCTTCTCTTATCATATTTATTTAATAGACAATTTCCAGCATTTTGGCAGCTCGGGCTCTCTTATGTTATTTGGTGGTTGTGTATGGCTCTATGACCCTGCATTTTTTTTCCACAGCACAGGCAAACTAAACAGGCCTACTAAATGTCAGTACCACAAAATCTGAAACAGCTAGGCAACATCAGCAATGAATGTGCAAGAGTTCGTTGCCCCAAAAAAAAACAAATATGTAAGTTGGTTTGCCCGTGACTATCACGTTTGTAAAATGTTTTTATTTTGTTTTAAAATGTATCCAATATTTGGACAGTATATACTGCCCTCTTACACTTTAATCAGACTTGGGCAATGACGTGATTAGCAACAGATGTCTTCGCTATAAACAATAGTGTTGCTACTACAGAAATGCAGAGAAAACCCAAACCAACACTGCGTCAAGGTGACGTCACTTTTCATAACAATACAGTCAGTCAGTTGTTTTCTAACCCACTTTGCCTTGAACAGAGTCGTCGGGGTCTGCTAGAACGTGTCCCAGCTAGCATAGGGCATAAGGCGGGAACAAACCCTGGACAGGGCACCAGTCCATCGAAGGGCAAGCACATACATACACACCCCAACCACACACTAGGGCCAATTTAGTACTGCCAATCTACCTAACCTGCATGTCTTTGGACTGTGGGAGGAAACCGGAGCACCTGGAGGAAATCTACACAGGCACATGGAAAACATGCTATCTCCATGGAGGAAGGACCTGTGAAGTGAACCCTGGCTTCCTGACTGTGAGGCAGCTTTGTAACAGTACAATAAACAAAAAATTCAAAAATATGCATCAAAAACAGTTTGTTTTAGTGTAAGATACATCACAAACACAGGTTGTACAGTGAGGTACCACAAAATGCCAAACACAAAACGGCTCGTTAAATGCACTTTTACCCATCAAGGACCACTAGCTGATCAGATCATCTCTACAAAGGCCTCCATTTAAATCTTGAGTCACAGCAAGGCAAAGGCATCATCACATAGATTGCTGCCCATTCCATAATGTCACCAGTAGCCAGGCAGACAAGCAGTGATATGCTGCAGTCAGACGGATGAAGTGCCAGGGAAGGTTTCAGCAGCCTGGCAGGCCATCCAACGCATTGGTCTGTTCCATCTTAGAGATCATTACAGATCAGATCTCCTTAGTGCTGATGAACTACGGACAGACACAATATCCCCATCAGTGACAGGTCAGTAACGGATGGGCTCCATGCTGTTAGTTGCAGATCAAGTTTGTCCTCTGCCTATACCTCCTACATAACATGACCCTATAGGAGGACAACGTCATGCCGCACACAGCTGCTATAGTCACAACTGTCCTCAGAAATCAGTGCTGGTGTGCAGGTTCTGCTTTAGCCTGCCATCAGTTCTGACCTAACCCCATACACTGTAGCACCTGTAGGATGACCCAGATCACATCTGGAGACTTGATCTTCTGCCTACCATTTACTAGCAACTTCATCATATACTTCTGGAGTAGTAGGATAACATCCCGCAAATGCAGAATCAGAGGCAGGGAGGCAGTAATGCTAGGCCTATAGTGGCTGTAGAGGTTTGTTTCCATTCCTTCATACTATGTGCTCTTGCTTATTTATCCTTATTTTGTTTGGCACTTACAGTGGGTACGGAAAGTATTCAGACCCCCTTCAATTTTTCACTCTTTGTTATATTGCAGCCATTTGCTAAAATCATTTAAATTAATTTTTTCCCTCATTAATGTACACACAGCACCCCATATTGACAGACAAAAAAAAGAATTTTTGAAATTGTTGCAGATTTATTAAAAAAGAAAAACTGAAATATCACATGGTCCTAAGTATTCAGACCCTTTACTGTGACACTCATATATTTAACTCAGGTGCTTTCCATTTCTTCTGATCATCCTTGAGATCACCTTCATTTGAGTCCAGCTGTGTTTGATTATACTGATTGGACTTGATTAGGAAAGCCACACACCTGTCTACAGTGGTGTGAAAAACTATTTGCCCCCTTCCTGATTTCTTATTCTTTTGCATGTTTGTCACATAAAATGTTTCTGATCATCAAACACATTTAACCATTAGTCAAATATAACACAAGTAAACACAAAATGCAGTTTTTAAATGATGGTTTTTATTATTTAGGGAGAAAAAAATCCAAACCTACATGGTGTGAAAAAGTAATTGCCCCCCTGTTAAAAAATAACCTAACTGTGGTGTATCACACCTGAGTTCAATTTCCGTAGCCACCCCCAGGCCTGATTACTGCCACACCTGTTTCAATCAAGAAATCACTTAAATAGGAGCTGCCTGACACAGAGAAGTAGACCAAAAGCACCTCAAAAGCTAGACATCATGCCAAGATCCAAAGAAATTCAGGAACAAATGAGAACAGAAGTAATTGAGATCTATCAGTCTGGTAAAGGTTATAAAGCCATTTCTAAAGCTTTGGGACTCCAGCGAACCACAGTGAGAGCCATTATCCACAAATGGCAAAAACATGGAACAGTGGTGAACCTTCCCAGGAGTGGCCGGCCGACCAAAATTACCCCAAGAGCACAGAGACGACTCATCCGAGAGGTCACAAAAGACCCCAGGACAACGTCTAAAGAACTGCAGGCCTCACTTGCCTCAATTAAGGTCAGTGTTCACGACTCCACCATAAGAAAGAGACTGGGCAAAAATGGCCTGCATGGCAGATTTCCAAGACGCAAACCACTGTTAAGCAAAAAGAACATTAGGGCTCGTCTCAATTTTGCTAAGAAACATCTCAATGATTGCCAAGACTTTTGGGAAAATACCTTGTGGACTGATGAGACAAAAGTTGAACTTTTTGGAAGGCAAATGTCCCGTTATATCTGGCGTAAAAGGAACACAGCATTTCAGAAAAAGAACATCATACCAACAGTAAAATATGGTGGTGGTAGTGTGATGGTCTGGGGGTGTTTTGCTGCTTCAGGATCTGGAAGGCTTGCTGTGATAGATGGAACCATGAATTCTGCTATCTACCAAAAAATCCTGAAGGAGAATGTCCGGCCATCTGTTCGTCAACTCAAGCTAAAGCGATCTTGGGTGCTGCAACAGGACAATGACCCAAAACACACCAGCAAATCCACCTCTGAATGGCTGAAGAAAAACAAAATGAAGACTTTGGAGTGGCCTAGTCAAAGTCCTGACCTGAATCCAATTGAGATGCTATGGCATGACCTTAAAAAGGCGGTTCATGCTAGAAAACCCTCAAATAAAGCTGAATTACAACAATTCTGCAAAGATGAGTGGGCTAAAATTCCTCCAGAGCGCTGTAAAAGACTCATTGCAAGTTATCGCAAACGCTTGATTGCAGTTATTGCTGCTAAGGGTGGTCCAACCAGTTATTAGGTTCAGGGGGCAATTACTTTTTCACACAGGGCCATGTAGGTTTGGATTTTTTTTTCTCCCTAAATAATAAAAACCATCATTTAAAAACTGCATTTTGTGTTTACTTGTGTTATATTTGAATAATGGTTAAATGTGTTTGATGATCAGAAACACTTTGTGTGACAAACATGCAAAAGAATAAGAAATCAGGAAGGGGGCAAATAGTTTTTCACACCACTGTATATAAGACCTTACAGCTCACAATGCATGTCAGAGCAAATGAGAATCATGAGGTCAAAGGAACTGCCTGAAGAGCTCAGAGACAGAATTGTGGCAAGGCACAGATCTGGCCAAGGTTACAAAAAAAATTCTGCTGCACTTAAGGTTCCCAAAAGCACAGTGGCCTCCATAATCCTTAAATGGAAGACGTTTGGGACGACCAGAACCCTTCCTAGAGCTGGCTGTCCGGCCAAGCTAAGCTACCGGGGGGAGAAGAGCCTTGGTGAGAGAGGTAAAGAAGAACCCACAGATCACTTTGGCTGAGCTCCAGAGATGCAGTCAGGAGATGGGAGAAAGTTGTAGAAAGTCAACCATCACTGCAGCCCTCCACTAGTCAGGGCTTTATGGCAGAGTGGCCTGTCGGAAGCCTCTACTCAGTGCAAGACACATGACAGCCCGCATGGAGTTTGCTAAAAGACACCTGAAGGACTCTGAGATGGTGAGAAATAAGATTCTTTGGTCTGATGAGACCAAGATAGAACTTTTTGGCCTTAATTCTAAGCGGTATGTGTGGAGACAACCAGGCACTGCTCATCACTTGTCCAATACAGTCCCCACAGTGAAGCATGACGGTGGCAGCATCATACTGTGGGGGTGTTTTTCAGCTGCAGGGACAGAACGACTGGTTGCAATCGAGGGAAAGATAAATGCGGCCAAGTACAGGGATATCCTGGACAAAAACCTTCTCCAGAGTGCTAAGGACCTCAGACGGGGCCGAAGGTTTACCTTCCAACAAGACAATGACCCTAAGCACACAGCTAAAATAACGAAGGAGTGGCTTCACAACAACTCTGTGACTGTTCTTGAATGGCCAAGCCAGAGCCCTGACTTAAACCCAATTGAGCATCTCTGGAGAGACCTAAAAATGGCTGTCCACCAACGTTTACCATCCAACCTGACAGAACTGGAGAGGATCTGCAAGGAGGAATGGCAGAGGATCCCCAAATCCAGGTGTGAAAAACTTGTTGCATCTTTCCCAAGAAGACGCATGGCTGTATTAGCTCAAAAGGGTGCTTCTACTAAATACTGAGCAAAGGGTCTGAATACTTAGGACCATGTGATATTTCAGTTTTTCTTTTTTAATAAATCTGCAGCAATTTCAAAAATTCTTTTTTTTTTGTCTGTCAATATGGGGTGCTGTGTGTACATTAATGAGGGAAAAAATTAATTGAAATGATTTTAGCAAATGGCTGCAATATAACAAAGAGTGAAAAATTGAAGGGGGTCTGAATACTTTCTGTACCCACTGTAAAAGTTACTTTTTGCACCTGTAGCTCACTGTAGCATTATTCTGGGTGTGCCCTCTCCCATAACATGGTAAGCTCTCCAGGTTCAACCATAAATTAATGTCTAGACAGCATAGTGATATTGATGGGAATGTTAGATGTACAGTACAATCTACTAGGATGCCAGTGCTTCATATGGCAAAAGGTGACTAGAACATCCATCCATTATCCAACCCGCTATATCCAAACTACAGGGTCACGGGGGTCTGCTGGAGCCAATCCCAGCCAACACAGGGCGCAAGGCAGGAAACACACCCGAGGCAGGGTGCCAGCCCACCACAGGACACACACACACCAAGGACAATTTAGAATCGCCAGTGCACCTAACCTGCATGTCTTTGGACTGTGGGAGGAAACTGGAGCACCAGGAGGAAACCCATGCAGACACGGGGAGAACATGCAAACTCCATGCAGGGAGGACCTGGGAAGCGAACCCGGGTCTCCTAACTGCGAGGCAGCAGCGCTACCCACTGCTCCACCATACCGCCCATGTGACTAGAACATATGTGCGAAAATAAAACTGCTAAAAGGATTCTGAGGTTTTATATTTTGCAGTTTACCTGTTAAATTCAACTTGATAACTGATGAGTTTCCATCTAATGCTTCTATAACAATAAATACTTCTTTTATTCTGACATTATTTAAAACAATCACTTTTCTATACAATGCTCCAAGAAAAGGTCAAATTCAGACCACACGGTTATATATTTTTTAATGCTGCTTACTATACAGCAAGTGGCATGCAAACTAAGTATAAGCCCCTGTATGTGTCATAGTGGATTGCATGCTTTTGTCATTTTCAAAATGTGTGAATACTTAGATGCCATTAAGCCCTAATTTCAGCCCAAGGTCACAACAGCTCAGTACGCCAGTAACATTCACACCTCAGTGGCTTCTGAAGAGCCACAAGACAGTAAGTGGAGTTGACAGCATCCACACAGATGAAAAAGGAGCATGTTTAGGGTGACAGTCTAAAGTGCCACAATGAAAACTTCGAATCTGTAGGGTCAAAACCCAGCAGACAGCTGTCCTGTCACTTCAAAAATTCGGTAACACATGGCTGTAGCTGGCAGCTTTGTTTACACCAGAGTGACGCCAGAAATTCCTCAGTAAGCCATTATCATCACACCGACCACTGCACATTAATGAAGTGTTGCTCTCTGGATGCCATCTTTTCATCACTTAAGGCGATCCACAGATGGCTAAGCTTTCAAAGTGAACACTGACATAGTGGATATGCTGGCCTACAAACACTGCCTTCCAAATATTTAGTCCCTTTGGGGTCTGCTATTTCCCTCTGTTTAGTCATCTTGACTGGGAAGGAACTGCTGCTCTCTGAGTCATATCTTAAACAGGCCAGAATGTAATGTGAGGACAATTCTGGTTACCGTAAATGATGGGAAAATGAACATTCTTCTACTATGACAGTTTCTGTTTCTAATTTTACCACAGTCCTTCCTTACAGACCTTACATGACAAAATGTGATTCTCTTTTTAATGGACCTGCAAATTATGGTTTTTAATATGATAACAGACAATAGATTAACATTATATTTTATTTTCTGTTACTTTTCCCATAGGACTCATTTGAGATCGGTATTAACACCCTCTTTTTTGCAGTTTTAAAAGTCATTTTCTAGTACAACAAATGGTAACAGGTGGCGCAGTGGTAGCGCTGCTGCCTCGCAGTTAGGAGACCCGGATTTGCTTCCCTGTGGCACCCTGCCCGAGGTTTGTTCCTGCCTTTTGCCCTGTGCTGCCTGGGATTGGCTCCAGCAGACCCCCGTGACCCTGTAGTTATGATATAGCAGATTGAACAATGACTGACTGATAAATGGTAACAGTAAAAATGGATTTAAAACAACCATTTACTACTAATATTTGTTATCTCTTCATTTTGACTGGATCTGAGAAAAAGTTGTTTAATGTACAAAGATAGTGACCGCTATTTTTTTTTGCTGCCTCTGTGGGTTTTATAATTTACCACAGTGGGTCAAAGACAGTTCACACAGACATTCAATAGTAACTGAGATTGCTTACAGCATTATTATTATTATTATTATTACCATAAAGCTATAAAGTAGAAAAAATAAAAGTCATATCTTTGTATTAATAAAGGTCAGTGATGAATATGTGTACCAATAAAGCCAGTATCTTTATTTTTATTGCATTTCTATTTTGAACTCAGGCAATTTTACATTAGCGTAAAGGTTATGGTTAAAATGATGGGGAATTCCTCGAATTGTCAGCACTGACAGCATTATAATATGAATTTAGGAGTTTTTTTATTATTGAGCTCAAACATATTAGAAAATCTATCTGTTCTTCTCCATATGCCTAATTCAGACCAGGGCCACAGGGTATCAATATATTATTAAACACTTTTATACGTATATCTATGAGTATTTTGAAGCTTTAGATATGGAAAAAGGTGATCCGCTGTGGCAACCCCTAATGGGAGCAGACGAAAGAAGAAGAAGACTCAAGGATTCCATTTCCAAGGTTTATTTTTTTTTTTTCGATTTAGTTTGACAAAGTTAATTTTTGATTTTCTTTATCTAGTCAACACGGTCTGGAAGCATCACATGGCCGTGATCTTCTCACTGGTAACATCACAAAAGTGGCACTGTTAATATGGTGATGATCGTACTATGCATTATCTCTTGGTGGATAATCTTCATTCTTTTCAAGTAGGCCCTAGCTGTAGGATTGTGTTTCTGCTTCTAGACTCATTATGTCTTTGACTATGGACTACTGAGTAACATCTTGTTCTTTTGATTCTTAGCTGCCCTGATTGTTTTAATCCCACATGACCCCTTGCAATCCCACACCATATCTCAGCCTTCATTAATAATCTCCTGTTTTTTCTGTATTCACAATAATCCTTGGAAACTTCATGAAACGTCTAACAATCAGAGCCTCTCTGTCCCGTCCGAGGACTCACTCACTCACTTACTCTTCCATAAATGGCCAATCCAGTGTCCAAGAAGGCCAGTTTTGACTTGGAAAAAGCTGATAACTAAGTACTTCATAGTATTCCGCGTAATGGGAGCAATATTTATAAATGTATATTAGGAAAGCTAATAGACAATTAGAAAGAAATCATTTAGAAAAGATGAAAGATTACCCAAAGAGGCTCTTTCAGTATTTTAGTAGTAAAAGAACAGTCAAGGAGGAGGTGAAGTGGAATAGAAAAAGTAAAGGTGAAATAATCAATGTGCTAAATGTGCATTTTTCTAAAGTTTACACGTATGAAGAAGTCAGTAACCTCCCAACAGTAACATGGACTATCAAGAAGGTTCCTATTGGTTTGGAAAATTGTGAACAGTGAAGTGCTGCTTAATTAAACAGGCTGAAATCTAGTAAACTCCAGGACCAACTAACATTTATCCTCAAGTGCTTAAAGGCATTAATGAGTTCACATATAAACCCTTGACACATTTGATGAAAATTGCTGCACAGTGGGGAACTTCCAGCAAATGTCACTGTGTTAGATGAGTTTGAGTTTAGATTTTAATTTATTAAAGGTTAGTGGACACCATATGACCAACACTCATTAACTACTGACTGAAGTAAAACATTTGGCTTTTTAAAACTGAAGTAGTCAGTGCTTTCTAGGTTTCATTTTGAGGTCATGGTCTTCTAGAATGGGAAGAGAAAAAAATCTTATACCGGGTTATTATTTTTGTGTCCACTTGAAAGACTTTTACGGAGTGGTAAGTGAAGTAGCTTGGCTACATTTGTGACACTGCTTAGATAATAATTCATCAAACCATTTTCTGAGGAAATCTACCAATTAACAAAATTCATTCTTCTAATTTAAGGTCAGAGAAAGACAAAATCTTTTCCATCAGCATTGTTCATAAGTAGTGATAAGCAAAGCAGGCAAATTTGACTTCAAATACTGTTTTGCAAAACTGACACAAAAATTTGTTTTCCATGCAATTTTACAATTGCAAAATGCGAAACTTACTAAAAACACTTTTTTGAAGGTTTTAAAGTTTTTTTTAGGGTGGGATACAGGAATACTCTTTAAAGCCTCGCTTGCACTTTCATCTTTATTTGTGTTCTTGACTGTAGCTGCATAATGCATTAAATCTGTCACACAGTGTAAAATCAATTGCATTTATGCCTCTTGTTCACATCACCACAGAGGAGCACAGTGCATTTTTTTTAATTTTATATTGTACATATTGCTATAATGGACGGCACAGTGGCACAGTGGTAGCACTGCTGCCTCGCAGTTATGAAACCCGGGTTCGCTTCCTGGGTCCTTCATGCGTGGAGTTTGCATGTTCTCCACGTGTCTGCGTGGGTTTCCTCCGGGTGCTCCGGTTTCCTCCCACAGCCCAAAGAAATGTAGGTTAGATGCATTGGCGATTCTAAATTGTCCCTAGTGTGTGCTTGGTGTGTGTGTGTGTGCACCCTGCCCGGGGTTTGTTTTCTGCCTTGTGCCCTGTGTTGGCTGGGATTGGCGCCAGCAGACCCCCGTAACCCCGTAGTTTGGATATTGCGGGTTGGATAATGGATGGATGGATGGATATTGCTATAACGCTGTGTTGTTGCTAGGCACATAATTCATGTGCCATGTAATGCAGGACATCTTGGTTATCATGATAGATAACAGGACCACTCGCATTAAGTAAATGCAATGTAAATTGGGTAAAAGTTAGAGAAAAAGTCATGACAAACTAGCGCTCTTCACTTCACAAATATATTGTCACTAATTTGAGTTATTGGCCCTATTATACAGAGTAGGATATAATCATTTTTAAGTGTAAAGAATATTTTTAAAAATGTATGCATTTCACAATGTGTGCTACAGACTTTTGAAAAACTGGATCTAAGCAATAAGTTTATATTGTGTGGAATGAATTTTGTGTTATTTGCAGTACAGCACATCACTGGAAAAGAGCTGGAATAATGTAGAGGAGCCTATTGGACAGTGTGTATCATGTGTCATGTATGATTGAGAAACATCCAGAAAAAGGTAGCACTGTTGAAACAGAGACCAGAAGATTAGGTATGAGACGAGACAGAGAGAAAGAGATAACTGACTATTAATAAAGTGAATGAAATTAATCCAGCGTCGCGCTGTTCTGTCCGCTCACACAGCAGCTCCAGTGACGCGACCACGTTCCTCTCCAGCTTCAGCAACTCTGCCCGGAGGGCACGCAGCACCTGCGAAAACTTCTGCTCTGCGGGCTGAAGGCAGGCCTCCAGCTCACACAGAGCAGCCAGCAAAGACAGGAAGTGTGTGTCTGTCAGCCACACACGCCGGCGACTTCCTGTGGGCCTCTTCCTCCGGCCCAATCAGGTCTCTCCTCGGCACGAGATGGACATTCCTCGGTCCCGCCTCCATCCAATCATCGGCGGGCACACAAGACACACCGTCCAATTCCGTGCCTGTAAGGGGAGGGACTTCCGGTCCGCGGCCATTTTGGCTCTTTTCCTCCTGGTGCGGCGGCATGCTGGCTCTTTCGGTTGCAGAGTCTCCTTATCGGCAGCTCCCACAGCTGCTGCTGCGCCGCCGGAGCCCCGCAGACTGATATGTGCCCGCCACCAACGTGGATCTGGGCAGCCTCTGCTCTGCAAACACAAAACACACGCGGCCCCCCAGGGCCGGTTGCTGGCAAGCAGGGAACTTACCTCCCGGAGCCCGTCTGTCCGAGGAAATGTCCTCGGCATGGCCTCACTGGGCAACACGTCGTCCCAGGCGCCTCCAGAGCCGGCTCGCTCGTCAGAGCCCGCTGCTCTCTTGCCCTGGCCATTGTCTCTCTTCCGCACCAGGTGAGAAATATCCCTCCGCAGTCCGGTAGCGGTCTGCTGGGCAAGTCTTACTCTCGGGGCTGTGGGTACACCGCACCCGCGGCACGTGTGTGGGCACACCTGCTGCGGCGGGCCGGCCACAAAATTATTTTGTTCAGGGATTCCCCGCCTTGAACCAGGCGGATAGTCCCATCTGGGATGCCATTGTGGAGACTGGCCCGGCCACAGACAGGCAGACACGTTGGTTTCACCACACACACGCTTATTATACATTATTTACAATTATTAAAGTGCACACAACCCAAAAGTCCCCACAAAGTCCTGGCCACAACAATGCCTCACTTTCTCTTCGGACCGCCTCCTCTCCCTTCTCCTGCTTAGTCCACTTCACTCCCGACTCTTGCCCTCGTATATACACGGCCCCTTTTATACACACCCGGATGTGCTCCAGGTGCTTCCCTGCAATCTCCCACCGACACGCCCCCGTGTGGCGGAAGTGCCGGCTGCGTATGGGTGTGGCAGAAGTGTTGAGGTCTAGGGCTCCACAGGCATGGGGGCGCCCCCTGGCGGTGACCACGGGCTCCTAAAGGGTGGAGCTTCAAAGCTTTGTACCCGTGGCCCCCAAAGGAACCAGGGCGGTCACCACCACATGGTCTGGGGAAGGCGTAAGCCCTCCTCCGGTCTTCCTAGGTGTCCCAGCCGGGTCGCCACCCCAGCCATCTCTGACAATATATATATATATATATTGTGAAGTATAGCGGCCTGGACACACACAGGCGGACACCGTTTTATCCATCACACCACGTTTATTTACACTATTTACAAGGATTATAAAATCCAAGTGCACCGCCACCAAACCCCCCCGAAGTCTAGGCTCACAACAGCCACTGTCTTCCCAAGTCCAGGCTCTCACTAGCCACTTTCTTGTCCCACAACACACTCGGGCCTCTCTTCGCCTCCTCTTCCACGACCTTGTCCTCCTCCTCACCCGACTCCAGCCTTGATTGCCGGGCAGCGGCTCCTTAAGTAGGTGGCTGATTGGTGACCACACCCAGCCACCTGCCACTTTATATATATATATATATAAAGAAAGAGCCAGCCTCAACACACACAACAAGGTTTGGGGCAGCCACCCATATATTGTCTCTGGCTGCAAAAGGCTAATTGCAGTAATTGCATGAGTTGCAGTTCAAGATTGAACTGAATTGTTAAGCCAAAGATGTCAGCTTTAAAGGACTTTGCAGAAAATTATGTCATTAATTTTGGAACTTGAAGTGATGTTGATCTTGAGGGCCGAACTGGAAGTGATGTCACTCTTGAGGGCCAGAACTGGAAGTGACATCTTTCTTGGGGACAGAACCGGAATTGGCGTCGTCAAGGTTGAATCAGGCAGAATTTCCTGTATTTGGTCTGCAGAAATAACAGAGGAAGATTTAATGCACCCCATCACATCCTGACCTGGTGTGGAATTACCTTCATTTGGTCCATTCAGCTCCCTTCTAAGTGTGACTATATATATTGTAAGATATGGCCGGCTATGTACCCCGGCCAATACCCCCAAGCCACCAGGTGGAGTCCTCCTTGCAGCATGGAGGTTCCCAGAAGACCAGCAGGGCATCATGGACAATGGAGTTTTTATGCACCGCCCTGCTGGATGCCATGGGGGCCACGAGAGGGAGCTGCAGGGAGGACCGAAGAGTTCTTCGTGCCCTATGACCCGGAAGTTCCTCATAGGAAGAGCGACGGGCTTCCGGGGTGAGAAAAAGCATTGTTTACCCTGACCCGGAAGGAATAAGGATTTGTGGACTGTTGGATTGGGAACACTTCCGGGTCGGGGGATATAAAAGGACTGTGGGAGCTCCCAGATGGCGAGCTGAGCTGGGTGGAAGGGTGGCAACGCGTCTGGGAGTGGAGGATTGTGATTTATTATTAGTATTGTTATTGTTTGGTTTATTGAGTATTGTGGAGTGGAGCGTGCTTAGTGCACATTATTATTATAATAAATTCTATTATTGGACTTTTATCTGGTGTCTGACGTGTCGTCTGAGGGTACAAGGGTCTGAGAAAACCCTAAATCTGTCACTATATATATATATATATATATATATATAT
>JANRMT010062841.1:58597591-58622612 GCA_026402145.1 Polypterus bichir lapradei | reverse complement strand
GCTTGCAATACTGAAAATCAGTCGCAAGCAAAATAATCTCCATTGGACATTAGAGGAGTCCAGATGAGCCATGCCGCCCAAAATAGAGTGGCACATAGCCCAAGTTCTGCTAGCGGCTCCTCGCTTATTGACCAATTCACTTAACAACCTAGTTATAGGAATGAAACTCGGTCGTAAAGTGAGGAGTGTCTGTATTTAAGGGTCACTGCTTACAAACATGATGTAATTTTTTATGTTTTATTTTCTATTACAATCAAGAATATTTAGACTTGAAACATTTGATGCAACTATTTTGTTTATTTTGTGCTTCTACCTCATGAAGTAAATAACTACATTTGTTATGAACACCCTGAATTAGGGCAGGTTACATTCATTCTTCTTGTTTTTATTTCTTTTGCACCTTATTTAAATGATTTAAATGATTTTTAACAATAGTTTGAGTTGTCTTTAAAACGTTCCTGTTTTATCTTATAGTGTATTTTTAACTTTTGTGTGGTATACATATAGCACATTGTCCTAATCTATGGTATTGAGATAAGAAAAATCACCCAGTACTGATGGACAGTCACAAACCGGAGACCATCAGGTTACAAAGACACTCTTCCATCTCATTCAAAAATACTGCATAGTGAGGACTCGCCCCACTCTGAAGACGAGATAGCTTCTTACGCTGCAGCAGCGTGCTTCTGTGTGTCAACGACAGGCTGGTTTCACTGAGTCCCCTCTCCTACACGTGCCTGGTCTGTTGCAGATTCACAATAAACTTTAGTTCTCTAACAACAGTTTGGGATAATACCTGATGGAACACAAGGAACTTCACAAATGAAAGGAGACCATTCAGTCCTACAAGTTAATCTGACTAGGCAGTAACTAAACTGTTTTAATATCTCATCCAAACTACTCAACACAACTGCTAAATGAACAATCTATTGTGATAACTTCTATAACACTTCTAGAGCACTTTATTGTTTGCTCAAGTTGATGAATCCTAACCCATCTAACATACTGTACAACAAAGGGGAAGGATATCCTGTTTTATATACATTTGAAAAAATGAAAAGCAAATAACCAGGATCAATTCAAAAGGACTTTAGAATCTGGCAGTCATTTATGAATGTTGTCATCGATTAATTTCACATCTTGTTATCTGTATTTGAATTAGCATCGAGGAGGCAGTGTAGAAAGCAGCAGTAACTGATATCGGCATTTGTAAGCAAATAACCGCGTCGTTGTAACAGCGATTCCTTAGTTTAAAGCAGGGTTGTTGAACTCCAGGCCTGGAGGGCCGCAGTGGCAACAGGTTTTAATTCTAACTCTTTTCGTAGTAAATGATCAGTTTTCACTGCTAATTAACTTCTTTTCTTTAGCCCTGTTTTTAAGGATTCAGTCCCATGAATTGATTCTTTTCTTCATTAAATGACAGCCAAACAGAAATGAGATATGAAACGAGCCAACAGATGACTAATTAAACTGGGGATTCAAACTTCAACCAGTTTCTTAATGAGATGCTGATTCTTGCTGCTAATTAAACCCGTCATTTAATTCCATAGCTTGTTGCTGTTTTCATTCTGCCACAGCAGACATTTCCAAAACTGTTGATTTTCTGTTTTACTGAGACTTTCACCTCTCTTTATTTTGAGCTATTGTGTGATGGACACAGGTTAGCTGGTCATGTGGTGGCTTGTTTTGTGTCTCATTATTGTTTGGCTGCTAATTAAGGAAAAAGAAACAACTAAGGGGTCTGAGTCACGTCAATTAAAACAAAGGCAAAAGAAGTTAATTAGCAGCAAAAACTGATCACTAACCTAAGGAGATGGTTAGAATGAAAACCTGCACTCACTGCGGCCCTCTAGGACCGGAGTTTGACACCCCTGGTTTAAAGGAAAAGAAAAAAAGGCCACGGCTGACTTCAAAGCAGTAAAAGGGGAAGTGCGCAGGTAAGTGGTCAGCGTTAAGACGCCGATCAGGCACAAGGAGCTGTAGGAGCAAATAATGTCATAAAGTTTTATTTATTTGTTTATTTTAGATTAAACTGTCCTTAGCAGTCCAGAGGTAGAATAGTTAAGTGGGCAACAGTGTAAGGGTTCATTAATACAGGGGAATACAAACAGTGCGAGTGGAGAGCTTGTAAGTAAGAGGAGCACAAAGTTAGGAGAAGAGACAGAAAGGTAAAGTTAACCTCATAGAAAGACAAATAGCAGGCAGCTGAGAGGGAGAACAGTACAGGAGCTTAAGGAGAAAAGGTGTAAAATATCTGTAGCAGGTCTTAGTGTTACCATTTAAGTTACGGACCAGCCGAAAGAAGAAGAAATTGAATTTTAAGAAAAAAAAAAGTTAAGGCAGTTTACTAATCCCAAATCAAATTTTAATAATGAGGCCAATGCAATGTAAGTCCCGTTGGATGTTGGACTTTTTAGATGATGGTTTGGAAGAGGCAGTTGTCTATTAGGGCTACATCTACAAGAGATGCCAGCACCTTGAGCTCAGTGTCGCTGAACTGGAGGAGGAGTTGGCTGACCTGCGTTGTAATAGAGAATTGGCAGTCTTGGCCCAGTTGTCCTTTAGAGAGATAGTGTGCACCCCCAGGATGGCGCGGGAGAAGATTCCAGACCAGACAGGTGCTTCAGAGAGAGAGAGTCTCACACAGTGTGTTGCCTTCCGGGAGCACAGGTGGGGGACCTCCCTGGATGGCTAGGTAGGCTCTTGGCCAGAGTTGGGGTGGATCCAGTTGTCATTATCCATGTTGGAACAAATGACATACATAAGGGTAATCTGTCAGTTCTGTGATCCAAATTCAAAGAGTTAGGTGCCAAGCTGAGGAGCAGAACTGACAAGGTAGTCTTCTCCGAAGTTCTGCCTCGCCACAAGCCAGTCCAGGTAAGACTGAGGAGATTAGAAGGCTTAACGCGTAGCTCATATCTGGGTGCAGGATAGAAGGGTATAGGTTTATGGGGCATTGGGACTCCTTTTGGAACAGATGGGACCTGTTCCGCCTTGACGGGTTACATCTGAACTGGAGGGGCACCAATGTATTGGGGAGGCGTATGTGTAGGCTAGTCGAGGATTGTTTAAACTAGGGAATGGGGGGGCAGGAAGTTTAGGACAGGCCAGGTTTAGATCTATACATGGAAGAACAAGCAATGGTGTAGAAATAAAAATGCATAGTAATGTAAATTCTAAGCAAACATTTAAATGTAGAAGGAGTAACACATTAAAAATAGCTTGCCTTAATGCTAGAAGTATCAAAAATAAGGTAAGTGAGTTGGAGTTGTATGTAGCAGAGCATAATTATGATATTGTAGCAACAATGGAAACATGGCTAAATAACAAAGATGGGGATGAGTGTAACATAGAGGGATACACATTTTTTAGTAAGGATAGACGGAACAGAAAAGGAGATGGGTTTGCTGTTTATGCCAAACAGGATTTAAATGTAAGTCCTCTTCAGTTGGATGATGAGCCCCATCTTAGTGAGGACATGTGGCTTCACCTGGAAAATATTAGGGAAAGAGGTCTTATTTAAGGAGTGTGTTATAGACCACCCAATTCAGACAGTAATTTCAACACACATCTTTTTAGTAATATCAAAAAGGCAAGTTTACAGGGAGATATTATAGTCATGGGGGACTTTAATTATCCAAATATTAACTGGAATAACCTTGCAGATGAAGGAGCACAAGAGCAGGAGTTTTTAGAAGTAATCAGTGACTGTTTTTTAACACAGCATGTTAGAGCACCAACACGGGGTGAAGCCTGTCTGGATTTAGTATTTTGTAATAATCAAGATAGAATTTAGGGTGTAATGGTGATTGAACCACTAGGGTCAAGTGACCATAATGTAATACAGTTCTCAGTATTTTGTAAGAGTGCAGATACAAAGACTAAAATTGTTAAGTTGAACTTTGGTAGGGCTAATTTTGAGCAGATGCGACAAAGTCTAAGTAGGATACACTGGGATAAGCTTTTAAATGTGGAGACAGTCAAGGAGCAGTGGAACAGGTTTAAAAATGTTTTACATGTAATTCAGGACAGATACATACCTAAATTTGGAATTAATAGGAAACTAAAAAAAACTCCATGATGGATTAATAAAGATTTAGAAAAGAATTTGCAAAGGAAACTTCCCGACAGTGTTCAGAAGCCATTAAGAAGGCTAACAGAATGTTAGTTTATATAGCATGAAGTGTGGAGTACAAGTCCAAGGAGGTTATGCTCAACCTTTATTATGCACTGGTGAGGCCTCATCTTGAGTCCTGTGTGCAGTTTTGGTCTCCAGGCTACAAAAAGGACATAGCCGTGCTAGAAAAGGTCCAGAGAAGAGCGACTAGGCTGATTCCAGAGCTACAGGGGTTGAATTATGAGGAAAGATTAAAAGAGGTGAGCCTTTACAGTTTAAACAAAAGAAGATTAAGAGGTGACGTGACTGAAGTGTTTAAAATTATGAAGGGAATTAGCACAGTGGATCGAGACTTGTATTTTAAAATGAGTTCATCAAGAACACGGGGACACAGTTGGAAACTTGTTAAGGGTAAATTTCACACAAACATTAAGAAGTTTTTCTTTACACAAAGAACGATAGACACTTGGAATAAGCTACCAAGTAGTGTGGTAGACAGTAAGACGTTAGGGACTTTCAAAACTCGACTTGATGTTTTCTTGGAAGAAATAAGTGGATAGGACTGACGATCTTTGTTGGGGTGAATGGCCTGTTCTCGTCTAGAGTGTTCTAATGTTCTAATGAAACATTGCAAACCTTACAGACATTTCAGTATTTTTGAGAATATTTTCATATTCATTTTTTTTCTTTTTCTGTTTTCTAGATGAATCACTGACATGGAATGTAGCCTTCACTGTAAGCAAATTGAAACCTAAACAGTATGCCAAATTAATTTCCATCGACTGGTTTTGTGGCCCCTGTCCGATCCCAATTACAATTCTGAAAGGCCATAACGTCCAGATTTTAAGTTGTTTCAACAGTAATATGCATGCAAAATTTCATGAACTTCATCTCAGCAGTTTTGGAGTGATGCATTTTTTTTGCTCCCTTCCCCATTACAACCACCCTTCCTAAAGAAATTTCTGCAATACTGTGTAGCATGGATTTTAAATTCAGTCACCTTTATTATACGTACAAAGATTCACTCAGCAATATTTGCAAGATTTGCGAACAAAAAGAGAAACAAAGAGACGAGATGCGATCAGAAGTTTGAAATAAAATCCTTAGTGTGCAATAAGTAACATAAAATAAAGCAGACAATTTCAAAAGACAGAATGTATTATGATTTTATTTATGTAGATAATGATGAAATTCTTCAAATCAATAAAATAAAAGGTGCCCTGCTACGGACTAGTGCATGTCCACAGTTGTGACATGTCTTGTTCTTTATGACGCATGTATAGACAACAGGCCCCCACAACCCTAAAGTAGATTAAACAGGGTTGAGAATGCTATGTAATAAATAAATAAACAACATGATTGTTCTGAGTTGTGGCTTTGCTGAAAGTAACAAAAATCCGATAGCCAGGCCTGTGCTGCGATTTAAACCCTACAACGGCTGACATAATTTATACCATATGGGCTACAAGGTTACTGCATTCAACTAATTTTCAAAGTTGTGCAAGAAAGTGGGTGTGTCACTGAGTTAAGGCTTATCCAATTTTGACGTTGTCATCAAAAGAAGACAGTTCTGTAATTACAGCAGTGATGAAATAAATGTGACTTTAATAGCAAGGACTAAGCCACACAGGAAAGGAAGAGGATGGGATAAAGTACAATGGGATACTCAGCCGTCTAAACCAGCATTTTTTGGTCTGTAATGGACACCACTTGAAGCAAACAGCACTCCAGTATTGTTTTCAAAGCTGAAATTTGTAGCACATTCCTTACTTTTCACTTTTGTTCCAGCGATGCACAGCCAAGAATAACCTATCCGCTACTGCTTTCTTAGCAGATAAGTTCAAGGCTTAAAAACACAAAAAGGCGTACTAAACAGCAACTTTGTATTCCCAGGACTGTCTGTTTCATTTTTGTACTGAGTTAAAAATAAAATGCACATGTTCTTGCTTGAAAATTTGATTTTTATCGTTAACACAACACAATTTTTTGTTTGCAATGGGTAAATGGATGGAGTCTGTGTTCTTTTGTAAGAATTTGGTATATCGACAGCATTTCAGCCTATGGCCAAAATGTGTCATTATTATAAATATGCTATGTGTTTTCCCTTCATTTTTATGTATACTCTACAACACCATCTATTAACTTTTAATGTATTCTAATATTCTGGTTAATCCTTTTAAAAAGCAGAGTTCAAAGTGAAAGTAAACTAGAAGCTGATCACTGATAATCTATAACAAGTTACAGTATGTCCTTAAATTCATCCATACATTTTAGATAATCACTGGGAACATTAGGTTCAAGGCAAGAATGAAGTATGAATGGGATGACAGTTCGTTACAGAATACACGCTCACACATTTCTGGACTCACTGATGCCTGCATTAACATAACCTGTACACCTGTGAGATGAGGGTGGAACAACAACAACATTTATTTATATGGCACATTTTCATACAAATGATGTAGATCAAAGTGCTTTACATCATGAAGAAAGTGAAAAAGACAAAATAAATAAGAAAATTAAATTAGGGAACACTAATTAACATAGAATAAAAGTAAGATCTGATGGCCAGGGAGGACAGAAAAAAAACAAAAAAAATCCAGACGGCTGAAGAAAAAAAAAACAAATCTGCAGGGGTTCCAGGCCACGAGACCACCCAGCCCCCTCTAGGCATTCTACCTAACATAAATGACCTCAGTCAGTCCTCATGGTATTCAGGGTTTTCATGGAAGAACTTGATGATGATGATCATATGGACTTCTGGTCTTTAATCCATCAATGTAAGGACACTGCGGCGCTTTGATCATGTGGTGGTGGCTCAGATCACCACCACAGAAAACCGGAAAAAGAACAGAAGAGAAAGTAGGGGTTAGTACAGATTATGGAGCCACCAGAAATGATATTGATAATTAAATGCATATATAGAGTATCAGGATTAAACTAAAATGAAGCTATGAGAAAGCCATGCTAATATAATGAGTTTTAGCAGTTTTTTAAAGTGCTCCACTGTATTAGCCTGGCAAATTTCTATCGGCAAACTATTCCAGATTTTAGGTGCATAACAGCAGAAGGCTGCCTCACCATTTCTTTTAAGTTTAGCTCTCGAAATAATAAGCAGACACTCATTTGAAGATCTGGACATAAATACTCCCAAAGGCTGTTAGGCAATTATGTCAACCACTTTACCATGGAGCCTTACTTAGTAATTTATAAATCATTAAATCAATAGTGATAAGAGTCTCTCAAGTTAGGGCTTTTTCTTCGTATGAATTACAGATTAAAGTGATAAACACTCTCACCTGCCCCAAAGGTTAACAAGGCCCCCACTTGCGGTTCACTTCTGGCCATGCCTGTCCTGCACAGTTTGTCTCTGATCAAACCTCCCACTTTCATGTTCTTGGAAACTGCAGTTTTCTAGCAGTTACCTGAAGCCATTTTGATGTGTTAACTGCCGTTTCTAAACAGACTCCTAACTGTCATTCAATCACCGAGACATTCATGTCTTATGCCTTGCTGCATTATCTAGGCTTTTGCTGCATTATTTGAAAATACTGGTGAATTTTTCATCTTAATTCAAAAATGTTCTCTTTGTATTTGTCTGTTTTTGCAGATGATCAACTGATCTTTTTTCCATTATAACCATGTGTCCATATCAAGCAGCTGTCAGTCTCACTCATCTAAATCATCCTTTACCAATACATTTACTGGCTGTCACCATCTTAACCACTGCTAGGCCCTTTGTGCTCACCAGCAGCCCTGGTTTCAAAATGAGGAAGAGTAGGTGAACGTTTAGTGAGTATCAACAGAACTATCATATCTTGCCTTTGCCAACTTCTCTTACCACACACTTTGTTCTCTCCACAGGTCCATAACACCATTTACATGCTACAGTACCTGTCTTTAGCTCTTGGTGCAGTTATGCGACAATCTTGTGGGTATTTAATAATGAGGTTTCCTGATTCTGCCCCTGAGCTCTTGCTTTTGGTTCATTCATTCAGTTTTAAAGTCACTTAAATTGTTTTTCTAATTTTTATTTTTAGTTTGCGTGTTCAGTTCGTATCAGTATGGCTTTTCAGAGAGGTACCTCATGCATCTGAAAGGCAAGCATGCGGGGGTGAGTGTGAGTGTGTTCTGTGCAATAAAATAAATGGAGTTAATTCTTGCCTTGCACACAGTTCTGCAGGGATAGATATTGTCTTCTCATAGTCTCATAGTCTACTTGGATAAGCAAATTAAAAAATACACTGCTATCACATACAGTTTTTATATTGTGTCCCTACTGTGGATATGTATGTACAGCAAGTCTTTGATTGCTAAATTAAAACATTTCTGGCTTGTTTTTTCTCATTTGTGCTATATGGTTCCTGTTATGACTAAAAGTATAATCACAACCCCAAATTCACCCTTTAATCTTACCTTTTGGTGCTCATGCTGCTTTTATTATCTTATTGGTAATGCATACATTACAGAACAGTAACACATTAAGATCAGACACCCTGGCCTACCCATTGAGATTGCAGAGAAAGAAATAGATTTAATATGAAGTAACCGCTCAAAGATATCGAAATATCTGAAAGCTTTCAGTTTTTAAAACTTCGCCCAGTCCTCTATCTTGAAAGAGACTCACTGGCAGAGTCAGCAGGGATTTAACAGAGAATAGTTCTCACTCCATTTCTATTCTGAGAGGAGGCTTAGGGTTAGGGCCGTAGTAATCAAGGGGTCCCATTAGTGCTACTGAAACATAAAATATATCAGCTATAGAGAGTGCTATCAGTTTAGATATACAGTGTAACCAAGGAGACGCCAGAGAGCCCCAAAGTACAAGTACAGTAAAAAAAAAATACTTTATTAGGATAAAATAAAGGATATTTATTCACACCAGGCACCTTTCCAATGATTACTGCTAAAGGTGTAAGCAACAAAATACATTAAATGAAAAATAAAGCACAATTCTTCTCTCCTCCAGTTGAGAGTTGCCAGCTCTCTTTTCGGACCTGGGCGCATTTTCTGGTGCCACGTCATATCCTCTGGGAAACACTTCGGGGCTATAAGAAAAGTAGAGAATTCCTCCCTTGACAGCACAGCGCTCTCTCTCAATAAGTAGGGACTCCGACAAGGCTGCACTTCTGCACTCTAATTCCTAAGCATCCCTGTGGGTGTCCCGACTAGACTCCCATATGAGGGAGCACATGGGGAGTGGAGCCACACCCTAATTCCAGCTTCTGTTAGTCCATCCATTATTTTATACTGACTGGGCACAAATTTATCTTTTTGTCCAGTCGGCCCATTTCTCCATCATTCCTCTTGGGTCTCCCATCCAGGTAATAACACAAGCTTGTCCCTGGCCGGGATGCCCATTCTTATCCCACAACAGATTGTATAGACAAATTGGCATCATACAGAGATATGCAATCTGCAAACAAAAGCCCTGCCATCTTTACTTCTGACCAGCATCATGCAGAACAGCCACTTTTCATGAAACTTGTTCGTTTTTTGTAGACACAGGGTGTGTAACACCAAAATGGCTATTTTATCATGTGGTTTGCTGTAATTGTGAGCCAAGAACAAATATGCTGTGCTTCCACATATCAGCACTGCATCACTAGTTGGTTAAGAGCACAGAAGTCAGAAAAAGGTCATTTCAGTTGTCACCTGCAGTGAGTACTGTCAGTATCACAGTATCAGTAATATCTGTCATTTCCTGCTACCCACTATCATTCTCTTCACCAATGCAAGCACTATCAGCTATGTTGGGCTGCTATTTATACATTTTTTATGAAAGTTCCTCTTTCTTGCATCTTCTCAAAGCTTGTCAAAGTATGCCAGACGGACTGTGAAGAGCTGTCTACAGAATGCTACAACACTTTTGTGTAAACCCAGTGATATATAACACTTTGTGACACATAGCATGTTTTCAAATTAATTTTGATGGACTCCTCATGATTTTGATTTTTCTGCTTTCAGGAGGTGCAAAGTGTTAAATAGGAAATCCGAGACCTCCTTGGACCTCCATTTGTAATCACCTTGGCTAGAGTACAACTGGATGAGAGTGTGGACCAGCCGGCTTAGACACTGCTATATCAGTAAATATGCAATCAGATTCTAATAAACCCTCCTCAGCATCTCAGCAAATACTAAACAATAAAATATTTTTTTTTATGCAAAAGCCAAATCCTGAACATCTTAACGTGATTTGGTACTATACCATTTTCCCAGTCTTTTACTTAAAAAATCAGGAGTGGTTACCCTTAGACTTTCTCGTATACTCAGATATCGGGATGAATATTTGAGGAGTAAACCACCACAAGAAGAATGATGATATTTTTATATTATGTACATTAAAGTACCATCACCAACAAATTAAATCAAATTAATAACATATTGATTAATTATTATAAAAGCAAAGTGGAATAAATCAGACTCTGCAGCTGCATGAATAAAAGGTAAAGTGCCACTTCCGGCTAACAGAAATAGCCCAAAAGTTGATAGAAATCTATGTTTTATACATAGTACTTGTATGCAAGATTTGGTTGACCTAAGTGAAAGCGTTCTCAAGTTATCGTGTTTACATACACACAGACATAATTCCAAAAATGGTATTTTTGGACTCAGGGAGGTCTAAAATGTTGAGATTCATCAAAATCTCGGAACTGAATTTTTGGAGGATTCAAATACTTTCCCTATACTTCATATATGAGAAAGTCAGGGAGGTCTAAAACATTAAGTTTTGAACGAATAGAATACTTTCCCTTTACTTTGTATACGAGAAAGTACAAATTAAAAATGTCTATAAAGAGTCTAGATTATTACGTAATAAACTAACATTCTTAGATAGATAGTGATGGTTCAATATTATTAATTTAAAATATCTGCCACTACTATATTTGTGGTTTATTTCTTTCAGATTAAATTTAAGATAACCTGCTATTTCAGCAGTGAACAATGTCGGTGCTGGAGGGCCATAATAGCTGCAGGTTTTTGTTCCAACCCTGTTGCTTAAATAGAAAACAATCCTTGCCAAGATCGTATTTAATTGTTGATATATTGTGTGTGCAAGAGACTAAATGGAAGGGGAGTAAGGCCAGGTGGATCGGAGGTGGATTCAAATTGTTCTATCATGGTGTGGATTGGAGGAGAAATGGGGTAGGAGTTATTCTGAAGGATCAGTATGTCAAGAGTATTTTGGAGGTGAAACGAGTGTCAGACAGAGTAATGATTATGGAGCTGGAAATTGGAGGTGTGATGATGAATGTTGTTAGTGCATATGCCCCACAAGTTGGGTGTGCAATGGGTGAGAAAGAAGATTTTTGGAGTGAGTTGGATGAAGTGATGAACAGTGTACCCAAGGGACAGAAAGTGGTGATTGGAGCGGCTTTCAATTGGCATGTTGGTGAAGGGAACAGAGGAGACGAGGAGGTGATAGGTAGGTATGGTGTCAAGGAGAGGAATGAACAAGGTCAGATGATAGTGGATTATGCCAAAAGGATGGACATGGCTGTGGTGAATGCATATTTTAAGATGAGGGAGGAACATAGGGTGATGTATAAGAGTGGAGGAAGATGCACACAGGTAGATTACATCCTATGCAGAAGAGCCAATCTGAAGGAAATTGAAGACTGCAAAGTGGTGGCAGGGGAAAGTGTAGTTAAGCAGCATAGGATGGTGGTCAGTAGGATGATGTTGGAGATCAAGAAGAGGAAGAGAGTGAGGGAAGAGCCAAGGATCAAATGGTGGAATTTGAAAAAGGAAGACTGCAAGGTTGAGTTTAGGGAGAAGGTGAGACAGGCACTGGGTGGTAGTGAAGAATTACCAGACAGTTGGGAAACTACAGCAGATGTAGTAAGGGTGACAGCAAGAAGGGTACTTAGTGTGACATCTGGACAGAGGAAAGAGGAGAAGGGAACCTGGTGGTGAAATGGGGAAGTACATGAGAGTATACAGAGGAATAGGATGACAAAGAAGAAGTGGGACAGTCAGAGAGATGCAGAAAGTAGACAAGAGTACAAGGAGATAAGGCACAAAGTGAAGAGAGAGGTGGCGAAGGCTAAGGAAAAGGCGTATGATGAGTTGTATGAGAGGTTGGACACTAAGGAGGGAGAGAAAGACCTGTACCGATTGGCTAGACAGAGGAACCGAGCTGGGAAAGATGTGCAGCAGGTTAGCGTGATAAAGATGGAAACATACTCACAAGCGAGGAGAGTGTGTTGAACAGATGGAAAGAGTACTTTGAGAGGCTTATGAATGAAGAGAATGAGAGAGAGAAGAGGTTAGATGATGTGGAGATAGTGAATCAGGAAGTGCAACGGATTAGCAAGGAGGAAGTAAGGACAGCTATGAAGAGGATGAAGAATGGAAAAGCCATTGGTCCAGATGACATACCTTTGGAAGCATGGAGGTGTTTAGGAGAGATGGTAGTGGAGTTTTTAACCAGATTGTTTAATGGAATCTTGGAAAGTGAGAGGATGCCTGAGGAGTGTAGAAGAAGTGTACTGGTGCCGATATTTAAGAATAAGAGTTGTACAAGATATGTATGAGGGAAGTGTGACAGTGGTGAGGTCTGCGGTAGGAGTGACGGATGCATTCAAGGTGGAGGTGAGATTACATCAGGGATCAGCACTGAGCCCTTTCTTATTTGCAATGGTGATGGACAGGTTGATAGACGAGATTAGACAGGAGTCCCCGTGGACTATGATGTTTGCTGATGACATTGTGATCTGTGGCGATAGAAGGGAGCAGGTTGAGGAGACCCTGGAGAGGTGGAGATATGCTCTAGAGAGGAAAGGAATGAAGGTCAGTAGGAACAAGACAGAATACATGTGTGTAAATGAGAGGGAGGTCAGTGGAATGGTGAGGATGCAGGGAGTAGAGTTGGCGAAGGTGGATGAGTTAAATACTTGGGATCAACAGCACAGAGTAATGGGGATTGTGGAAGAGAGGTGAAAAAGAGAGTGCAGGCAGGGTGGAATGGGTGGAGAAGAGTGTCAGGAGTAATTTGTGACAGACGGATATCAGCAAGAGTGAAAGGGAAGGTCTACAGGACGGTAGTGAGACCAGCTATGTTATATGGGTTGGAGATGGTGGCACTGACCAGAAAGCAGGAGACAGAGCTGGAGGTGGCAGAGTTAAAGATGCTAAGATTTGCATTGGTTGTGACAAGGATGGACAGGATTAGAAATGAGTACATTAGAGGGTCAGCTCAAGTTGAACAGTTGGGAGACAAAAGTCAGAGAGGCGAGATTGCACTGGTTTGGACATGTGCAGAGGAGAGATGCTGGGTATATTTGGAGAGGAATGCTAAGGATAGAGCTGCCAGGCAAGGGCAAGAGAAAAAGAGGAAAGCCTAAGAGAAGGTTTATGGATGTGGTGAGAGACGACGTGCAGGTGATGGGTGTAACAGAACAAGATGCAGAGGACAGAAAGATATGGAAGAAGATGATCCGCTGTGGTGACCTCTAATGGGAGCAGCCGAAAGAAGAAGAAGTTAATTATGCAATGTCAGGTCATCCTTATATCATAGATTTTTTTCCTTTCTAAACATTGTGAAGTATAGCAGCCCGGACACACACAGGCAGACACTGGTTTAGCCATCACCCACGTTTATTTACACTATTTACAACTATTTATAAAAGCTAAGTGCACCGCCACCAAACCCCCCAAAGTCTAGGCTCTCAATACCCACTTCCTTCACAAAGTCCAGGCTCTCACTAGCCACTGTCTTCACACAAAACACACGGGCCTCGCCTCGCCTCCATTGCCACGACCTTGTTGTTGTTGTTGTTGTTGTTGTTGTTGTTGTTGTTGTTGTTGTCCTCCTCCTCCTCCTCACCCGACTCCAGCCTTGATTGCAGGGCGGCGGCTCCTTAAGTAGGTGGCTGATTGGTGACCACACCCAGCCACCTGCCACAACATATCATCCAAATGATTTGAAGCAGTGAAGTATATGAGTGAATTTCAGTCCTTCAGTTTTTTTTTTTTGTTTTTCCTTCCAAGTATTTTATTTAACCAAATAGTGTGCGATGAAAACATACAGGTGTAAATGGAAACAAGTTAGATAAAGAACTGCCAGTTCCTTTGTCATTTGCATCTCATTACTAATAGTACTAGTTCAAAACAGTGAATGCAGCTGTTTAAGATTAAAATGTGCAAATAAGGGTTTGACCTCTTAACAAGCAAGACAACTAAAATTAAGCAGAAAAAATGTTACCTGAGCAGTAAATGCTTCATCAGCAATCTTTGAATTCTCTTTAAGCAATTTTGTTGGAACAAAAAGCTGCAGTCATTGCGGCCCTCCAGGACCAATATTGCTCACCACTGCACTATTTTTTGCTATGTCACATTATCTTTTAAGCTCCTAGAAACATGGTACCACATTAAACAAATCTGATGTAGAAATGGTTGAGATACATAGAGATATATATTGTGCAGTTATATACACAGAACAAGAACTGAATTTACAATTTTACAAAAATGTATAAATTTATAAAAGCAACTGAAGATGTAACACACCATCCCACCGCCTGTATTTTATTGTCTTAAAGAAACACTCCAACCCAATATAATATTTTTTATGTGACTTAGCCCATTCAGTTTGCAGTGGTGGCCGATAAAATTTTTTTATCTCATGTACTCAAGCAGACTGAGGAAAAAAAGGTTATGATATCATGGATCCTAATTACAACCTATACTGTCCAATGGCAAACAATGTGAAAAACCTCCACAGGAAAAAGAATATTTTCCTGTCCTGCCTCTCACCCTCACTCATTGGTCAAGAGTTCTGTTTTCAATTCAAAAGTACAGATTCATGGGAATGCCTTTTCCTGTTTACAGTGTATGCTGCTTTTACTGGAAGTAACTGTTAATATTATTTTAGCAAAAAAATGCATGTATTTTGCAAATTTGAGCATAACACTGGATAACAAATCCATGGATTTTACTACATGAGTACCGTGAGAATTTCACATCGTTTGCTATTTTAAAACACAGGTCATGATTAAAAGCCATTATATGAAACCTTTTCCTCTGATTCTACATGAAAACATGAAATTAAAAAATGTTTCTTGGTTATCACTACAAACTACATGGACCAAGTAACATATAAAAAATATCAATTTTGGTTAAGTATTCCTTTAATACAACCTGGATTTTGAAACCTTTAGAGCATAGCTTTTCTGGTTGCGTGCCTCTGAGTCGTGACTCGCCCTTATATTCAATGGGAAGGGGTCATGTGCGGTTTGTGAAGGGTCTTACTATGACTGTTGCCAGCGATTCTTGAAGGGTGACCCCTCCACCTACCCAGGTTGGGACTGGGTCTCAAAAACACTAACACAGACGAGATTGGGTCTCAACAAAAAAAAAAGGTTTAACCCTTAACTACTCACACTATTTCTCATCTCATAAGTACTCGCGCGGTGTACTTTATGCAGAAGTGTTAAAATGGCAGTTTATATGCATGCTGTGAGGTTGTAATATAAAATATTGCAATAAGTTGAAATTTTACATGTTTTTAATGTGATTTAATACCATATTACTGAATGGTATGACATAGTATAGGACTATCTGGAAATAAACCTGATCCACTTCTGCAGTGCTTATTCGTCACCGGTTACACTTTCATCCACTGCAGGATCTGCACATGTATCGCATTTCACTTCAGTTGTTGAATGTTCTTTGCAGACAAAGTCATTGCAAGAAGAACATCTCATCGTTGTCATACATACATAAGTACCTGCGCAGTGTACCAAATGCACCATATGGAACTTGCGAATGTGTATCCACTCACAAAACCGGCCTGGGCACACTGGAGGGAAACCATTGCGACACCCTACTTGTAGTGAATCAAGCTAAAGATAGATGACGGATGCTGCCGGTAAGTTCAAGTAAAAGGATGCTAGACAAAAATGACTGAGAGTGGTGTACAAAATACACCAGTACGAATAGTTAAGGGTTAAGAAACACTGTTTGCTACAGCTGCCTGACTTTTATCCTATCCATTTCCGTTTGTGTCCACTACGGTAATTGATCAAAGTATATCCTCCAAATGAAAGTAATCTTCCATAGAAAAATAGTGTTGGCATAAATCCTTAATGGCTTTGGTACAAAATGTTCACATCTCTCAGTCTTCCTTCTTCCAGTTTAAAGAAGCCTCCTCCAATGTACATTCATTCTGTTTCAAACCTTTTTTCCCATAAGAACACATACAGCTATGGAAGACATTTAGAGACATCTATCCCGTTTTTTACTGTTCACATTTTTTATTTAACAGCAGTATAAATGGACTGCGGTGGGCTGGCACCCTGCCCAGGGTTTGCGCCCTGTGTTGGATGGGATTGGCTCCAGCAGACCCACGTGACCCTGTAGTTATGATATAGCGGGTTGGATAATGTATGGATGGATGGATAAATGGAATGTACAGGGTGGGCCATTTATATGGATACACCTTAATAAAATGGGAATGGTTGGTGATATTAACTTCCTGTTTGTGGCACATTAGTATATGTGAGGGGGGAAACTTTTCAAGATGGGTGGTGACCATGGTGGCCATTTTGAAGTCGGCCATTTTGGATCCAACTTTTGTTTTTTCAATAGGAAGAGGGTCATGTGACACATCAAACTTATTGGGAATTTCACAAGAAAAACAATGGGGTGCTTGGTTTTAACGTAACTTTATTCTTTCATGAGTTATTTACAAGTTTCTGACCACTTATAAAATGTGTTCAATGTGCTGCCCATTGTGTTAACAAACAAAACCACCGCTATTGGTCTGACACTAACCCACATTGGATAGATCCCTCCAAGACTGTTGGAACAAAAAAATTGATGGTATGGTGTGGTATATGGGGTACAAAGATAGTGGGGCCTTTCTTCATCAATGGAAACCTCAAGGCCACTGGATATGCGAAATTGCTACATGATGATGTGTTTCCCTCTTTATACACTTAAGCTGGCACGTTCCCTGAGTTTTTCCAGCAAGATGGTGCACCACCACATTATGGGTGTCAGGTCCGAGCATTCCTAGATGAACAGTTTCCTGGAAAGTGGATTGGTCATCGTGGGCCAGTTTAATGGCCCCCAAGGTCTCCCGATCTGACCCCCTTAGACCTTTATCTTTGGGGTCATCTGAAGGCAATTGTCTATGCTGTGAAGATACGAGATGTTCAGCACCTGAAACTACGGATACTGGAAGCCTGTGCTAGCATTTCTCCTGCGGTGTTGCTATCAGTGTGTGAAGAGTGGGAGAAGAGGGTTGCATTGACAATCCAACACAATGGGCAGCACATGGAACACATTTTATAAGTGGTCAGAAACTTGTAAATAACTCATGAAAGAATAAAGTTACGTTAAAACCAAGCACACCATTGTTTTTCTTGTGAAATTCCCAATAAGTTTGATGTGTCACATGAACCTCTTCCTATTGAAAAAACAAAAGTTGGATCCAAAATGGCCGACTTCAAAATGGCCACCATGGTCACCACCCATCTTGAAAAGTTTCCCCCCTCACATATACTAATGTGCCACAAACAGGAAGTTAATATCACCAACCATTCCCATTTTATTAAGGTGTATCCATATAAATGGCCCACTCTGTATATGTCAACATACAGAAATCGTTATTTTTTTAAGATCGTTATGATGTCTAAACATGTAAATGTAGCTCGGTTACACTGCTCAATCTAAATCAGGGTGACATGGGACCATAGGCTATCTGAGCAGCACCGGATACGCTATCCTTCTATTGCAGAGCCAGCTAACTTAACTGGCTTCTCCAGTTTAAGGTCAAATAAAGTTGATGTGTATAATGGCAGTCATGGGTACAAGAAACAAACCCACCTTTGGAAGGGTTGTAGTCAACCACAGTGTCCTCACAAACAGCAGTATACACCTGAACATTGAAAATAGCCCATGGGCCTCACAGAATGCCTTTAAACCTTTGGAAGTTGCACAGAGAAGCATTGGAAAACATCAAATTCAGAAATTAGGCAAACCCAGCCATAAATCTAACAAGCACTCATTCAGATTTCATAAAAATTTGAGATTATCAGCAAGTCTGTTCAAAGCAGACATTTACAGATATAGAAACATGTTTGATATTTAAATTAATACAGCATCGCTTTAATGCTGATATGGTGTATAACGTGTGTTTGTTTCAACTATTCAGTTGAGTGTGTCAAGAAATAAGCAAGAGCCTGACTTCATTTAACCAGACAAAAACGATATTGTCATTCAGAGTATTCACATAACCCTCTAATGTGAGAATATAATAAATAATTGGAGCGCCTCTCAGGGGTCACTTTCTCTGGGGGCCTTTTCCCATGATCTACTGTACTGTAACTGGAACATCTTGTTTGTTATAAAAACAATCTGAAGAGTTTCAGAAGCCGGCTATGATCTGTGGCAGTTGGATCAAAAGAGCCACAAGTTTTACAAGAGGCTCTTGCAATAAACAAATTCTCGGAGTCTCATTGTCTCCTTTCCTGTGTGCCGTATATCAGCCGGCTTCTTCTTCTTCTGTGGTGACACAAATGACTTTGGAAAATCTTTAGAACAACAGAGTTGTACTTTTTGCAAAAATGTGAACTATCCAAGAACCACTTCAAACATGAAAGTATTACAATAAGTAAAGAGAGAGTTTTCAGTGGGATCACAGCTTTTTTTGTCTGCCTGGTGGAAAGAACATAAGTATGCAAATAGGAAATACCCCCATCCATTGATGAAGCTGGCATTTCATAACAAAAGGGGTTGGTGAACTCTTTCTTTGTTATTTAGCCTTCTTTTTTTTATTGGCATGCATTAAAATTATTACCAGAAGAACTAATGTGCAATACCCATCTGAAATTAAAAACATAACTAAATGAGATTTAAAAAAATCATTCAACTGAAAACATTTTGCTTTCAGAGTCACAGGGAAAAGGAAACCAACTCAGAACACACTGGGTGAAAAGCAGGCTGGCCGTCAATAGATCTTTAGTTCACAAAACCACTTGGATGAGCACAGGGAGAACATGTAAACCTACTTTTACATTTATATTTATTTGCTTGGCAGACGCTTTTATCCCAGAGCAACTTAAAAAGAAGAGGTCAAAATAATGGAGTGAACAACAGTCTGTGCAAAATGAAAGCAGATTTCTTGTTTAAATCTGAGGTGATCTGGCTACCCAGTTACGCATAGGCTTTGTACAAGACTTGGGCAAACACGTAAGTTGGAAAAGGAGATTTGCAGAATGGTTGAGGAGGTTCATCTCTGTGAGGACATGTTCCTCTTACCTGCCTTGAAGTTGCAAGTCATTGATTGGCAGAAAGGGTACCACCTTGGAAACAAAAAACTACAGAGGTCATTTCTTTTACAATGATTAAATACATAGAAATCCAACTAAAGACCATTGCGTGTGGCTGACCTTTGGATGGCCAGTATTAGTGGAGGTTAGCCAGATGTCAGGTTATATGGCCTTGATATTTTCTGAGAATCAGAGCACTTAAGGCAAGTTTGCAAAGAAGCTGTAGCACATTTGCGAGTCAGGAAGGAAGTTACATTTAGAGGGAGAGTTACAGCAGGGCAGGAAGCAAGGCCGTGAAGTTCAATATTGTAAAAGGATATGGATGGACTCTCAAGATTATTTGAGAGACTTTTTTTTTGTATGCACATGGAAATATGCGAGTCAAATCAAGTTCAGGCAATTGTCAAGGCTGACTCTCTGGCTGGATGAGTGCAGTTTATTCAGCTGAAGAGTGGACCCCACAAGGAGCAATTCACTTGTAATGCATTAATATTGTAGTTGGTTTGTACACCTTGGGGAATCAACATTCATGAGCTTCAGATTATTGATCGGGAGCCAGGATGGATCATTTACCTAGATTATCATCTGGCTGACTTCAGACTCTATAAAACCATTCAAAACAAACCAAAGAAAATAAAAGCCTCCCTAATAAGAACATTTCAGCAATATTACATTACTGATGCAGTCTCTTGAATTCAAAGGAGCCATTTACTTTACAGTATGTTAAGAAGGGTTAACAGTGGGAATAATCACAACATTCAACGCATAACACAATATTTACATGTAAGGGTAACCATGACAGGTGTTGGAGGTCATTTCTGATTCCCAGAACAACTCCATTAACATTTTCATGGCCACTTACTAAAAATGCTCATAAGGAGAGCAGGAACAAGAGGGAGGGCCTTCCTGAGCTTGCCAAGAGTAGGCCTTACCCAAGGCAGCCTGATTCAAACCTTCACAGGCACACTGTGACCTAGACTCCAAAACAAAATCTTTATGAATTTATATTATATTTAACATAAAGACAAAAAAAATGGCAAAAAAGAAGGCAAATCACAGTGAAAATATCCCAATGCTAATCCTAAAATTGAAAATAAAAAACAGAAGCAATAAATCCAGAAAATCAATTCTTAGACTAGAACAGCGCACTTCGAATGTTAATGAATCACTGAAGTATCTGCTTCCAGTTTTAAAATATAAAGACTGAAGTTGGTCTGTCAACAGTGATGTCAGGGTGGTCCTCTACCTCTTTGAGTTCTACCAACAAAGCACAAAGAACACAGAAGCAGAATACATAGATACTAAACAATAAATTAACAGAACGAGTTTAATAAAAAATACTTTATTACAAAATGTTTAAATGAACAAAAAAGGCACTAAAAAGAAAATAAGCAAGTGAACAAACCTTAGCTGTAACATAACTTTAGCTCAAAATACGACTGACAAGGAGGATAGTCGACAAAATAAACATAGAAAACCAATTCACAGTTAATAAACAAGAAAATACTTGTTAAAGTGCATTACAATAGTAAAAAAGCAACTATAAAATTCATATAATAATTCATTAAAACCAACAAAATAGATAAATAGAATAGACACTAAGGCTAGACTTCCAAAACAAAAAATAGTTAGGATCCTTGTCTGGTTCTAATTTTCATTTAGTATATTGATTTTTGTATCCTGGTAACTGTTTTGGTTGTAGTTAAAGATCTTTTTTCACGTGTAATGATTATTTTCATTTCCCTTTGGGAACAAATCTATCTATATATCTATCTATCTATCTATCTGTCTGTCTGTCTGTCTGTCTGTCTGCCTACTTGTCTACTATTTCTTGTCTATTCCCTTTAGAAAAGATGCTTCTTCATCCTTGTTGTAGTCAAGACAATCCTACTAATCATAATTGAAAGAAAAAGTTCAAAAAAGCAAAAAAAATTCTCAAAAATGTTTGCTAAGTATAAAAATTCACAAAGGGAGAAGGAGAAGACAATAAAAAATAAGTTGTAAACAGCCTGTGGCTGCAGCTCTGTTCCTGACTACATGGGGTAAGATACTTAAATATAAAGTGGAGTGGCTACTTGCCCAGTTACCCACAATTTAAAAAGCAGTAGCAGTAGTAGGAGTACTAAAAATGTCCCATTCTCCTAATAAACTCTTTTATATTCTCTCTTTCACTCTCTTTCTGCTAGATGCCCTAGTTTTCTGCCACCTGAGGCTTTGCACCAGCTCACACCAAGACTCCAAGCTCAAGGGCATTGGGAGTTTAGGACTACCAAAGCAATATTTAGAGACATCCTTTCAAACTGCCTGTTTCCCCACAGCTCCCTTTGGTGGCCCCAGCTGTTCCTGTACTCCTAAGCTCAAACTCACACATAACGGGCCAAGCACCCTTCATGGCTACCATGTTATATCTGCTGACCTATAGGGGAACTGTTTACAGACTTCTATCAGCCGACTAGGACTTCTTTCTTACTTCAGTGTCTAAAACGAAATACTTTTGAGGTTCCTTTTAAAAGCAACATGCACCTCCCTGGCAGGCATTATCCTAATTGCCATTTGCTGGACCAACCTGGTGTGGTTGACAGGGGGCGCTCTCGCTCCCTTGAACCCCTGTCCACAACTCCAAACACCAGGTAAAAGTCCAAATGTTGACTTTATTAAATCTCCACAGTGCACAAAGCACACTCTCCACCACTATACTCATAAATCACAAAAATAACTACAATAAACAATCCTCCAGCTCCCAGACGCGATGCCACCCTTCCACCCAGCTCAGCTCGCCGTCTGGGAGCTCCCACAGTCCTTTTATATTCCCTGACCCGGAAGTGTTCTCAATCCCCAGTCCATGTGATCCTCAATCACTTCCGGGTCAGGTAAAAGTTCTTTTCATCACCCCGGAAGCCCATCGCTCTTCCTATGACGAACTTCCGGGTCATAGGGCACAAATGAGTCCTCGGTCCTCCCTGCAGCACCCTCTTGCGGCCCCTGAGGTATCCAGCAGGGCTGAGGATAAAAACTACAGCGTCCATGATTCCCTGCTGGTCTTTGGGGCACCTCCATACTGCAGGGAGGGCTCAATCTGGCGGCCTGGGGGTATTGGCAGGGATGACAAGCTGGCCACATCTCACACTGGGTATCCCCAGTTCATCTCCTGTCATGGTTGAAATCTGCTATTTGAAATGCCTTGACAATCAGACACACTGTCACACTGTATGTAGTGCCAAAAACAAATACCGTGTTTCATGGAAAATATAGGAAACTGGTGAATCCCTTCAATATATTGTGAATGAATGAATACTGTTTAAATACTAATAAAATGAGTGAGGGGATAAGGCTCTGGGAACATCACCCTGGGACTAAATGGGAAACTGGTGAGAGGTAGCTTTAACTGCCTAAGAAGACTATAAAACACTCTCAGAAAAACCTTGTAGGAGAAAAACATGGAAGAAATCTTGGGAAGGGCAATTCAGAGAGAGACCCCCTTCCAAGTAGGCTGGGTATGCAATGGGTGTCAAAAAATGGGGTAAATACAACATACAAAGCAGAACACAAGAAATCTTCTTTACAGAGCTAGATGACCAACTTAAACAATAAATAATAGTTTTGGTGGCCTCCATGAATAAGCACTGTACACCATTAGTTTGCAAACAGCCAATTTAAGTAACGCTGAAAAAAACAGCACTCATGTGACAAGTGACATTAGGTGAGACTCAGAGAACAAATCCCTTAATGAATGTGGCTACTATGGAGGCATCACTCATTCAGAACTAGGATATCACCTAACAATAGGCAAAGAGTGCTTGAAATGTCTAATTGCAAGGGTGTACCATTTAGTACACAGCATGACAAATCATCAGGCAGTAATACACATGACAGTGTTGACCTTATAAACCTGTAAACAATGTGTACAATGAACAAACCACAAACTGCAGCATGCAAGATGACAGACATCTGAAAAAGAGCCTGAAAAGAAAGCACAGGTCATGAAACTGAGACGAACCATTCTCTAAGGATGGTCTGAAGAGAACTAAAGGTGTCCCCAGAACATATCAGAACTTTGGAATTCACTAAATAAAGTTGAAATACTCATCTTTAAAGATGATAAACTTACTATTCAGAGGGTTCTCACTTCTTCTTTCAGGCTCTTCACCTTTTTAGACTATTCTTCTCACATTCTCTGCAATCTTATTATACATACAGTAAGCATTAATAAAGTGGATCTCTATTTATTTCCAAGTAACTTCAAGAATCAGTTCAGGGCATCACATACTTGTCCTGAAGTCACTAATCCTCAGTCTCAAAAAATATCACTTTGCTCACGTCTGCTGTATTGAGTAGTTCAATTACCTCATTCTACACATGACCAGGAGAACAAGAACTGTAACTTCTCAGAATCAACTAGAATTACACTGGACAGCATGCATCTTATGAATTTTAGCCTGCTGATCACAACAATTATCTTTACATTTTCCTTTTATTTACCATTTTAAGCAGCACTGAACCTCCTACTTTTGTAATTTTTCTCTCATAAGTATGTATATAAAATACAACAATCTAAAACTAATGGCAATTCTATTAGGAATGCAGCTTGTCCATAGCGAGTCCTTCTGTTTCATTTGCAAATGGGACAGCTACACTGAAGAGTCTTGCTACATTAAAAAGAAAAGTTTTCTCCTTTAGCGCTTGGTTCCAGGGCAAAAAACCACTTGTTGATTCAAAAGAAGCAATGTTGCCTCTTCTTCATATAAAATTTGGATTTCTGAAAAATTTTGTGAAAGCATTGAACAAAGAAGGGGAAGGATTTCTACATGTGCACTTTATTAAAACTATAACAACAGACTATAGATTAAATAAAAAATCTACACAAAGCGGCATTAATATGAATAACTATCTACACTTCCAAATTACAGCTTTACTCATGCAGTTTGACAAGGTAAGAAAGGTGGTGGTTTAGCAAATATTTATTTGAGTTGGTCTAAGGGTAAAGATGTCAGCTTTAGTAAGACTTAAAAGTCAAGACAGAAGTAAATAATTTAGGGGTAATTATTGACTCTGACCTGAATTTTAATTCACACATTACCAGGACATTTAAGAAATATAGCAAAAGTTAGATCCCTTATAACTTTGCAAGATGCTGAAAAATTAGTTTATGCTTTTGTTTTTAGTCGACTAGATTACTGTAACACACTCCTCTCAGGACTACCCAAAAAATACATCAATCGATTGCAACTAGTGCAGAATGCAGTTGGTAGAATCTTAACTAGGAAAAGAAAATCCAAGCACATCTCTCCAGTCTTGATGTTGTAACGGCTGACTCACTCTCCAAAACCAGCAGCTACACAACTCGTGGCCTGGGAAGTTGAGGACGTTAAACTCGACAAGCCGTACTTCTTCCAAATAAACTTCACCCAATCGACGATCAAAAATAAGCCAAAAAACAAGCAGTATGTAAAATGATAAAGTGAGTATATATTGATAAAGAAAGAAATGAACGAACTCCAAACAATATAAATATCATACCCCAACCATCCCCGACATAACATTCAACCCCAAAAGTGTCTGGTGGAAATTAATAATAAAAAAAAAATGTGCAGCACAAAGTTAATATACAATACAAACCCTCCCTTGACCCCAC
>JANRMT010062841.1:58570461-58597191 GCA_026402145.1 Polypterus bichir lapradei | reverse complement strand
CATAAAAGTCCAGAAGATTTAACGGAAAATGGATAATGTCTGTGAACCTGGTTCAGCTGGAAAAATAGTCCTATGGAAATTACACGGATGAAAATGATGGCTTACTCCTCTCCCCAAACAACAAGAAACAGTCTCACCGTACTTGTCCTCGGTACGTGGTGTAATCCAGAACCCCAGGGTTTTGCAGTGCAACGATGTTGTTGTCGGGTGTTAAAAGTGGCAGGTACACAATGTGTGAATGATTTGAATCTGTATTTTCTTCTGCCTCTGTAATGAAATGGTGGTCTAGTAGAACAAGATGTTTTTTTTTTCTTTCTGTCCTTCCGTTTAAATAGGAAATGATCAGATGCAGGTGATGGAATTGACTGGACCAATTATCGTGAGGGGCCACGGTTTCACAGTGTTATCTTCCCCCCATTGTTTTCAGGGGAGTATATTTACATACACACAGACCATGTAAACAGGACGACACAACGAAAAACAGGACTCCGCACAAAATACATTTACGACGACATTAATCACGTAGCACCGCTACAGTGTCACTACATTGGTTACCCGTGCAATTTAAAATTGACTTTAAAAAGCTGCTTATGGTTTACAAAGTCTTAAATAATCTCGCTCCATCTTATATTTCAGAATGTCTTTCACCTTACACTCCAAATCGTAACCTTAGATCTTCAAATGAGTGTCTGCTTAGAATTCCAAGAGCTAAATTTAAAAGAAGTGGTGAAGCAGCCTTCTGCTGTTATGCACCTAAAATCTGAAATAACTTGCCAATAGAAATTCGCCAGGTAATACAGTGGAACAGTTTATTTTAATATGGTTTTCTTATAGCTTCATTTAAGTGTAACTCCGATATTCTGTATATGCATTTAATTATTGTTTTTATCATGGTTCTGCAGTCCGTACTTACCCCTACTTTCTCTGCTGTTCTTTTACCGGTTTTCTGCGCCACCACCACCTGATCAAACCACCATGCAGTCCCTACATTAATGGATTGAAGGCCAGATGTCCACATCACCATCTTCATCTAATTCTTCCACGTGAAGCCTGAAAACCATGAGGACTGATTTAGGTCATTGATTTTTGGTAGAATGCCCAATGGGAGCTTGGCGGTCTCATGGCCTCAGAACCCCTGCAGATTTTTTTTCCCAGCCCTCTGCAGTTTTTTTTTTTTTTGTTTTGTTTTTCTGTCCTTCTGGCCATCAGACCTTACTTTATTCTTTGCTACTTAGTATTGCCTAGTCTTATTTTTATATTATTATTTTTTATAAACTTTTCTTTCTTCATCTTGTAAAGTACTTTGAGCTACATCATTTGTATGAAAACATGCTATATAAATAAATGTTGTTGTTGTTGTTATCTAAAGTATATGTTTCCATGAATAACTGATGCCACACATCAGACACATCATCAGTGACAAGTGGTTTGAAACATCTGCCAGTGGTACCCAAGGAAATCGTAAGCTTCAAGCACACAAAACCATGAAGTGCAGCGTGTTGCTAAAGGTCCATGTTTTGCATTCACACTTAGATTTCTTCCCTGCTAATCTTGCAACATTCAATGATGAACATGGTGAAACTTTTACTAAGACTTTGCAACAATAGAAAACTGTATCAGGGCAAGTAAAATCCATCAGTGCTGGCTGGTTATTGTTGGACACTAAAAAAAAGAAACAAACAGAAATCAGCAGAACATTTTTAGCTCAAATGAACGCAACATGTCAGCATATTTAAGTGATTTAACATGCTAAATTCAACATTAACGGCATGTTTTTTTGAATTCCTTTGTGATACAGTACAGGTATATTTAAAATTATACATGTATTTACCTTGAAGTTGTTGATCATAATCACCAAGAATTCTGGGTAAGCAACATGGTTGATGAGTTATGGTCATTACACAAGAATTCCAACCTTTTAAATGTTTTGTGGACTTCCTCAAAGTGCTCAGAGACAATAGATTCTATCTGCTGAATCTCCACTTCTCTTTTATGAAATAGTTAAAAGTACATTTTCTGGAAAAAGTAATTCCAAACCAGTTGAAGAGAGTGAGACTGAGGAGAATGAAATCTGCTCAGCTTCCCAGGCTAAGGGATCTTTGCTATGGACTGAATTGACTGAGAGAAAGTGTAAGTCTTTTGCATTATTGCATTTGACTAATAAAATCAAGTTTAGACTACTTCTGCCACTGAAGAACAATTCACATTTAGTTGTTCCTTTTTAATAATCAATCAAACCTCAGTCTTAAGTGCCTTAAGCACCACAAAATGAATCCTTTATCACATTTCCAATAAACCTTCATGCACACTTAAAGCAACAATCCACCAGGCCTACTACCTGCCTGTTAACCTTTGCTTATAGATAGAAGGTTACCAGTAGTGAAACAAGCAAGTTAAGATTCACATGCAGTCACTAAAAAATGGTGAGAGGTTTTAAAGGTCTTTATGGGAGGAAAAACAAGGAATATTATTCCCTAAGCCCTCATTCACACTTCTGTGTTTATCTGTCTTCTTTTCTGCTGCTGTTCAGCACAAGTAATCTTTCACTCCACTCCAGTCAAATCAATTTTATTTATGACTCTCGTTCACATCACCATTGTGGTGATGTTTTTTTCTAAATGTCATATCCTGCTTGTTTTTCACATCAAGACGCATCAAAATGCCCCATTATGTACATTTTCACAATAAAATCTCACTACACAGGAAGTCACCATATCGTTAGCCAGCAAACACCCTTCTGCTGGTTGAATAAGTTTAAAATAGTCACGCTATAGACGCCATGGAGTTTCAAGTTTCTTTTCTGTCTCTTATGGATCTTTAGGATTGCCATCACTCAGATTGTCATCATAATTAACATAGTGGGGATCTCATTACCAGAATCCATCTGACATCTCAACAAAATATGAACATGTGAATGTAAATTAGCCTGGCGATTTTTTTTCTTCACTAGAAATCTTTATTTAGATAGTAAATGACAGGAAGACACTTTCAGGATTAATGCATATAAACATTTCCAGAGACAAACTGAATGTCTTACTTCTTGAGTCAATGGCATGGATTTTGCTGGAAGAAAAATGCACTTTACTTTCCAATTTCTTTAAAAAGTGAAATGCCAAATTGCTCTGTAAATTTAGTGTTGCTTGAATCCCTTCCTACATCGCTAGTTCCCAGTAGTCTCCTTGAAACAGTCCAAGAGTTAGGTCAACACAAAGTCAACTAGAGCTCCTAGGAAACAGTTAATGGAGAGAAACATGTATCCTACAATTTATAAGGGGAGTGGGCCCCAGGACCTCTGCAAATCATAGCAGAAGTCCCTAGGTTTTACATTCACATTTATTAATTAAGTGGACACTTTCGTCCAAAGCAATTCTCAAATGAGGTGTTTCTTAATCCAAATATTCCTTTCACTGCTACTTTTAGAACCTGACTAAATGTTAACAGGGCTGCCATTCTTTCATTCCACCCACCTCAGTCCTTCTCTTTCCTGCCCGAAGATGCAACAATATGGACTCTACTCAATGGTGATACTCTGACTTGTAGCTGGAATTTCTTTCCCAGGTTGTTCCTTTATTCTCCTTCCTAAAATCCTAACCCCTAGTTGCTGGTAACAGGCATGAGAAGCTGTTGACCATAGTGCCAGAGAGAAATAAGAACTTGAAAAAACTTGGTAAAATCACATAAAAGTTGAGGTGGCATGAGAGATAGATGATCTGCTTAACTCCTAAAAGAGGTAAGGATATTAGGGAGCAAAATCTTTCTTAACTAGGGTGGCATGGTGGCGCAGTGGTAGCACTGCTGCCTTTCAGTTAGGAGACCCGGGTTCGCTTCTCAGGTTCTCCCTGCGTGGAGTTTGCATGTTCTCTCCGTGTCAGCGTGGGTCTCCTCCGGGTGCTCCAGTTTCCTCCAACAGTCCAAAGACATGCAGGTTAGGTGCATTGGCGATCCTAGTGTGTGCTTGGTGTGTGTGTCCTGCGGTGGGCTGGCGCCCTGCCTGGGGTTTGTTTCCTGCCTTGCGCCCTGTGTTGGCTGGGATTAGTTCCAACAGAGCCCTGTGACCCTGTAGTTAGGATATAGCGGATTGGATAATGGATGGATGGAATCTTTCTTAACTTTCCACGATCTGTACCTGCTTTGCCCAATTTATGGTTTTGAGGGATGGATCCTGGCAGCATTAGATGCAAGATGGGAGCCTTTCCAAGTACTAAATAAAGCACACAATTGAGATGGACACTCAGCACCAGGTCTCCTGCTTGTATCATTGCCAGGAAATCATGGCAGTAAAGTGGCAGAGCCAGAGGAGTTTCAGTGCTCCTTAAGCCAAGCTCTGCAACTCTAACAGTGGCCATTTTGTTGGAATATTCTATAAATTCTGCCAACACCCTCTTGTGTGCATCTGTAACTGGACTCTTTCACTCCTCGGTTGGATCTGTATAAGAGGTAAAAAGGGGTAAGCAGTTTTACTGAGCTCTACACCTTTAGCTAGCAAATGCAAATGAGTGTTGTCACACACGCAGGCTATGTGAGCTTGTTGGAGGCTCTGCCCCTGATGTATACCAAGGGACAGCTTTGGGTGAGGCAGTTTCTAACCTGTCTTCCACTTCCCACCCTAGACTGGTGGAGGAGACTTCTGCACAGCTGTGATAATGCTTTCTGTCTGCCTCAGAAGATCCACTCCTTCCGGTCATCCCACTGTATGAGGGGTGAAGCGACCACAGGTTGGTGTTCATTCACCAGACTGCACCGATAGCAATTACTGCAAATCACTGAACAACTTTGTTTTGTTATTTCTTTACTTTCATTTTTCGTTTGCAGCTGTACGGTTGGCATAGCTGGGCCGATAGGTTGGCATGGATCATCAATAAAGACCTACTTAGCATCACTGCTTTTTTCATTTCCTCCAGTCTTATTATATGTACAGATATGGGCACATACATTTAGATAAGATAAGCACAAGACAAAATAAAAAAAGAATTCTCATGGCATCAAAGCATCAAGTATGTCTTCTGGCCATCTCCACTTTTTTTTCTCCTCTTCAAAGTTTCTGATCACACTTCCTCCCTACCAGTGAGTCATTAGCGTTACCCCCCTCCTGACTCAACAGTCACAGGTCCATCCATATGCACAGCCTCTTATTATTTCCATGTTCTGTGTCACAGGATTAATCACATGTAATGAGATCAGTAGGAACCTCACATCAACCTCACAAGCCTTCTGCCATGCGGTCAGAACCATTTACTGATATCAGTTAAAAGTTCAGGAGACTGGCACCCTTGGGCCAGTAGATCCTCCCTTTAATTCTATCATGGAAATCCTTGCTGTGGTCAGGAAGCAAGTAAGAAAAATTCGCAATTCAAGACAATTTTTTTCAATCTTCTGCTTCCACTAAACACATATTAGGGCAATATACAGCAAGCACAATTGTTGGGATAGCAGTATTTTGTTGTTCACTCAGTAATGGTGGTTCTCCTTCAAGTTTAGCCCTTTTGCTGCCCTCCTGATAACCTATTGCCTGCCTTACCACCCACTGACAGTCCATTTCATTAATGAAAAATCAAGATTGACCAAAACCTGTGCACCTCAGAATGGTGTTACTCTATCTGTTACATTGCTGCCCGGGGCTAGTGATTACTTGTTAGATTTTCACTCTATTTAGACATTTTCTTGCAGACACCTCTGACAGGTGTCACATAAAACATGTTAGTGCTCATGTCTAGGGTTATGGCCATCAACAGCAAGTCCTGTAGCTACCTTGGCACAGTACATTTGCCCTTCACAATGAATTTGTACATCTTTGCTTGATCACAGCAGGATTATTTCAATTATTAAAGGTCAGTGAGTGTTGAAAGTTCAATTCCAACTTCAGTTTCTGAGCTCTGTCGTGAACTGTTTTTTTTTTTTTTTTTGTACATCATACTCTTACTAGTAATAATTTTGAATCTGGCTATCAAGCATAGCTTATTACCGGCTACATTTCAGAGGCACACTGCATAGAAAACTTACAACCCACTGTTGTGTTTAGTATCAGGACTGGGCATTTCTGATGCAATTAATGAAAACCATTGAAATACTTCTTTAAATGACCTTATTGGAGATATAATCTTTCTAATTGAGAATATTTAATATGTGGTAAGATAGGGATGCCTCACACTCCAAACACAGAACACAACTGCTGAGTCATGTTTTTGGGATCCTTTATTTTCCCTTTTCAATATGAGCATTCTTTCCTTCTCAATATATTTTTATTCCTTCTCTGGCTGCACAGGAGAGTCGTCTTTAAATCCAGACCCAGGGGTACTTCCAGCACATCAGAATCATAGTTTAGAAGCACCTCAGACTGATTGGGCATAAGTTTGCACCAGTGGCTCAGGGGGTCCCTGAAAGAGCAGCCTATACAAACTGTATTTCCCACACATCCCTGCTGCAGTCTAAACCAGTGTGCTACCAGAGATACGCTGCCACTGAGGAAAATATTACTGTGACATGCAGCCCTACACTGACCATCTATTACACTTGCTTCTCATCGGGGAAAAGTCCCATCAGCCACACCAGCCGGTTGTTATGGTACAGCCAGGGTCTCATCCTTGGCTCACACCTCTTTTCTTTTTATTTCTTTAGTTGAGCATTCTTTGTGTTTTCCTTGATTATGGTGGTCTGTGTCACTCTGTGCTTTCTGATTACTTCCAAGAGCCTCTTGAACTTGTAACCCTTGAAAACATACCCGAGGATGAGCCAGGTAAATGAGGACAAGCACATTCAGCAAGGGTTTGCTGCAAAGTGTTGGGTGCTTATATTTACAAAATAACAAAGTGTTCACAAGTGCAATGCAAGTCTCCTCCATAACAAATTCACGATAAAAGCAGATGAGCTGATGGAGATTAAAATGCCAAACATATCCATAAAAACGAGCTTAAAGTCAGGACACATATATCTTCTTTTAAAACAATGAGCCTCAGTGCTGTCTCATTCCCGCCCTTTTCTCCTTTCACTTCCCTTTAACTTTTGTTCTTTTCTTTTTCCTTCTTTTTTTTCTTGTTCCTTCCTTTTTGTCTTTCCCCCTCTCTACGGTGCAAGCTCCCTTTATACCGCCAGTTGGGTGCATGTGCTGTCCTCCCACTGCTCTGAGATGTGAATGAAGGACTTGACTGACATGCTTGTATTTGCACGTAAATACAAAGTCAACCAAGCACCCCAATCACCCTCTGAGCATCCCATGCAAGCACACACGTGCACCTGCACCCATTTGGAGTGCACGCTCCTGGACTCAGGATTATTATTTAAAATCACACTTCACCAAAGACCTCATTCGTAAGTGTTTTTGAAAATGTTTCTCTACTAGAAGACAGTCAAACTTGACTACAGAGGAAGTAAAAGTCGTAACAAGGTTTCCATAGTTGAATTTTTGGAAGGATTATTACTGAGCTTTGAGGTCAGAGAGCGGTGGGCCGGCTTGTCCACTTGACTCTGTCTCCCACTACTGGTCCTCCCTCTAAGCCTGTGTTACTACATTTTACATATTATCAATGCTTCAGTATCCTCATTTTCCATATCTGCGTGTTTTTTTAACCACTGTGGATAACGAGAACTGACTGTACTTTCTCAGAAGGAAAGATTGAATCTTATTGAGGAATACATTTAGCATTTCACACATACTTTCTAAAGGAAATTTATAAAGGAAAAAAATAAGAATATGCTTATTTCTATAAAGAATTTACGCCAAGTTGAAGATCAAAAGTGTAATTAATCTGGATTCTGGCTTACTAGAAGTCTGTTTAATTTTTGTAATATTTGGATATGTTTTTCTGGTTGTTTATAATTATTCTTGTTATTCTGGGGATGACATTTTGTTTTTTGGCTGTCAAAGATCGCACGACTGCAGCCATATTCTTTACCATTATGTCGTCACGCCTGCCTATTTAAGGTTGCTGTGTGTAGCTTTAGGCATCCAAGCTTTCTACTTTTATTTATGCAACTATGTAGTTGTGCCAAAGTTTCTGAGTTAAAGCTAGGAGTTTCTGTAATGTTTATTTTACCAACAATTTGGTTTAGTGTTTCTGGTTTTGGTGTTTACAGTTTTTTTATTGGTAGTTTGGACAACAGCCAAACTGAAACACCAGAAAAGATGAAGTGGAGAGGAAGTTGAAAAAATGGAGAATGGCTTTGGAAGATAAAAAAAAAATTGAAGATAAATAGGGAGTAGGCGCAAAATTTAAAGTTTAATTATGATCAGGATTCAGAAGTTAGCCTGCAGGGAGAGCTTTTGAAAAGAGTGGATAAATTTAAATATCAGGGATCACTGGTAGGCCAAGATGGAAAATTGGATGCAGAGACAACCCATAGAGTGCAGTGTGAATGGAACAATTAGAAGAAGGTATCAGGAATATTGTATGATCAAAGAAATAAAGTAAAGGCAAAGGTAAGGTTTTTAAGACAGTCGTAAGACCAGCAATGATTTGTGGAGCGGAGACATGGCAAGTAAAGGGGACACAGGAGAAGAAGTTATAGTAGATGTGGCAGAAATTAGGATGTTGATGTGAATGTGTGGAGTTACAAAAAAGGACAGAATAAGAAATGAGACAATCAGAGGTACAACAAAGGTGGAAATGATATCTAAGAAAGTACAGGAAAGTTGGCATAAGTGGTAAATATATGTGATGAGGAGAGACAATAAACTTGTGGGCAAAAGAGTAACGGGAATGGGAGTACTGGGGAAGAGAAAGCGAGGGACAAGATGAATAGGAATAAGAAAAAGAGGTTTAGACTACAGCCTATCCACTGAAAAAAAAATTGCATACTCCTTAGAAGTTACCCATCTCCTGGTCTTCACAAAATTTCTGTTAGTTCTTCATCAAACAGTAAAGTTAAACTGTAAATACTGTATATAGCTACATAAAAGGCAAAAAAAGAAGTTAAAAGGTATGACAAGTGAAAAATTAAATGTGTGTTCTTATCACCACTCTGAAAGGCACTTAATGTACTGACTGCACAGGGCAGCAGCAGTTATAATTAGAAACTTGAGTCAGAAGATAGAATGAGGTCAAAAAGCAAGCTAATGTCAAAACTGAGTACTAATAACTCTAGATAACTAAGCCCAGGCTGTGTAACCAAAATCAATGGAAAGGACCGGAGTAAAACTGTTATGTCTGCCAAATGAAAAGGGCAGATTTTTAGAATAACAGAGGTGACCAGGGGCCTCATGTATAATGCCGCGTATAGAATTCACATTTAAACATGCCGTAAGGACAAAAGTGGAAATGTGTGTATGCACAAAAAAATTCAGATGCACAAAACTGTGTGTAAGCCAACTTCCATGCACTTCCGCTCCATAAATCCTGGTCAGCGTGAAATTTAACGCACATGCACACGCCTGCCACCCCACCCCGAGTCCTTCCAGAATTTTGCACATTTTAATATGCAACTCAATATAAATATCACCTTCCGTTCAGTGTTTGGTTAAAAGGCAGTGGCAAATGCACATGAAAAAGAGAAGAATTTCAGCAAATGCGGAGTAGAGGCAAGGAAAAGTGTTGGCTTAAGCAGTGGTATAAGCAACAAAAGCGTGGCGTAGACACTCAAAAGTTCAAGTTTGAAAAGTCACATAGTGCGCAAAATAAAAAAGAAGTGGTCAGATATCACAGTTGACCTGTAAATGCAAGTTGCAGCACACCGTTTGTTTATTCTATTTTAGACAGTATTACAAAAGCTGATCCACTTGTGATGGTCAAGGGGTTAAGGTGCTGCTGTGCCAAGCATGTCTTCAGGTGCTGGCTGCACACACACCTCTGCCTGGGCAACCATCTGGCTGTGTGCTGACAGATGCTGTTCTAGAGTCACAAAATGCAATATTGGATGCTGTAAGAGATGTGGCCAATGAACTAAATAATTTAAGGACTGTACTATGTGAAATTAAATGAACTGGCCAAAAAAAAAAAATGCTGCATCTGATTACCATTTTTACATTATGCAAATTACATTAAAATGAACTTGTAGTGCTGTTTGATTTGGATGATCATTTGGTGGGTCAGGGTCAGGTTCATCATACAGTGTCTCTTCAGGTACAGGCAAGCCATGATTGTGTGCCACATTATGCAGCATGCTAAATGCCTGCACAGTGCAACACAGGTTATATGAACTATAGAGCAGCACATTAATAGAGTAGAAATGCTTTCTATTTACATAAGCAAATTCATTCTTTGAAGGCACATTTATAGTGTAGCTTCAGTGCTGAGCGTCAAAGCAGATTCTCTGGTCTTTATCTTTAAAAGAACTGCTTGCCTTTTGCTACATTAGTTGGAAAAAGAACCTGAGACTGTGAGGAGCTGCTGTTCTTATAGATTCTCCACCTATATATGAAGTAATGTCAGCTCATTTTTTTTGGTGATTCATCCCTGGCTGATGTAACTTGTCTGGTGTCATTCAATAGTAATGTGTGTGCAGTTGACCACTTTGATTACATTTGGAAAACCGGACATTGCTGCGAACTGACCTTTGATGTTTTCCAGTTCAACCACAGTATATGGAAATCTTACCTTTCTGGTTGATAAGTGGATAATTCTATCCTATATAGCTGGCACGGCGTGACTCAGTGATAACTGAGAAATACCCGATTGGTCAGCAAGTTCATACTGAAAAGCTCCTGTTGCTAAAAACCTGACAGTGGACAGAACTTACAAAGGAGAAGGTACAGCACAATTCCTCAAAGTCTGCCTTTGCAAAGCCGACGACAGTTCAGCACACAGCTCCAAGATGATAGCTCTTGGAAACAGAAATCAGCTTAGAAGCCAGTCATCATCATTATGTATAAATACGAGCTCTCTTCTAATTCTTCCATTTGCAATTTCTTCTAACACACTATGGTAGTTGTAATAGTTTTGCCATTCCATGCACCATTATATTGTTACCAAATGATTACAATCGAATGAATTAAATTTGTAAGTGATATGCAATTAATCTTGGTGTAACCTACATTATAGATATGAATCTGAAAAAAAAAATCAGACCACAGAAACACTAGCAATGCTTTGATGCTGGGTGCTGTCAGTTTGCCAAACTAAGCAGAGGCGTACATACGCAAGGGGGGACCCTGCCATGAAAATGTGTGTACCTTTACGCCAACTTTAGTTTTTATACAACTTGAAGTGAGCATGGAAACGGGCATTCACAATAATTTTGTGCGTACACACCATTTACACGAGGGATGTTCAAAAAGTTTGCGCACATCCGCATTTTCATTGGAAACGGTTAAGGTGGGAGGAGTAGTAATTGGGCATTAAAAAGTTGGTACGACACTGGGAAAATTGCATCGCGAAGGAAGGTGACTATGTAGAAAAGTGATATAATTTGTTTTTGAAAATTATAATAGAGTTAAAAAAAAGTACGGGAACTTTTTGAACGCCCCTCGTACATGAGGCCCCTGGAGAAGAGACATCAAAAAGTATAAGTCATAAAGGTTGTAACCAAAAAACCTAATTTGAAGCCAGAAAAAGAGTCTAAACCACTAACAATAAATAATAACAATTGTGTATCAAAGTATTTTAATGTTTATCCACAAACTTGGATGACCAGCAAATGCAGGAGAGAGAGACCACCAAAAACCGTAATGCGAAGAACAAGACCTATACTTTTTTACGTAAAAGGAAAATACAGAAAGTTACCTGAAAATGAGGCAACTTAAAAATAACAATATCCAAAATCCATTATCAAATCTTTGAACCAGAGCAGACTGTAAACTGTAAAATCAAAAAACAATAAAAAAAGAATTCAAAGCGAATCCAAGAAGAGGAGGTGGAACAGCAAGAGTAAAAGGTAATGGCCTCAGCAATCCGCAGAGGCATCTTAGGTCTTTACAGTATATAGGCAGAGGGACGCTAACACAGTTACAGCATCGCTTGACAGCACCTATCTTACTATTCCAGCAAGCGGACCTCATTCTCCCTTTTACAAGACTGAGTGAGTGGCAGTCACAAGTATGATGATTATTCCCGTATCAGCTAAAAATCAAATAAATGTTATGGGCAGAAGTTTTTATACCTTGGTTTTTAATACATCAACGAAAAGAAAGAAAGAAAGTCTGCTTGCCCAAATTCTTTCTACTGACATAACCCAAAGGATACTTTACGTCACCCACTGGAGAGCCTCAGGTGACATCTTGAGCACCGCTACACTTATGTAAACAACTTCAGACCATGAACCTCTTGGGACATGATTTAACTTAGCTCCATGCACAGCTTGATTTGCCAGCATCATTATAAAATGTATAATCAAGTGTCTACTACGTTCAAAGGTGCACATTTTCTTATTTACTGTTTCTCTGTGAACCTGACATCTTGTTACACAAATGTGGAAACAGAGGCAGAGAAATGACTCAGAGTCTTCAAATCCCATAATATTTATCAGAGCAGCTTAGCGATTCCCTCACTGAGGTTTTCGGCTAGTCTTTAGGAATGATTGTTACAGGCAATGACTTGTCTCCTATAATCTCTGAGAACAGTGTGTAGTCAGACCTCAAGAAGACAAACAAGTGTGATTAATCTTAACATCATGTAGTATAATTAAAAAGCATGCGCCTTTCTATCAAGGCTTGCTACATGATGTCATCTGAAGATAGGTACATCATATAAACATGCTTCTTGAATAGGTTGATTCGATTTTCATAAGTCAAAAGTATTAAAAGTATTCATAAGTGTAGTTTTTTTTTTAGAATGTGACAGTGGTAAGCAACATGCTTCAGACATTCAATTTGAATCCCTGCCTTGGGAACATCTGAGTGGAGTTTGTATATTTTCGCCTCTGCCTGTGTGGATTTTCCCCTTCATATTCAAGGTTTCCTATCACATCCTTAACGACATGCAGATTAGTTCATTGGTGACACTAAACTGGACCAGTGTGTGCATGAGTGGGCACTGTGATGGACTGGTGCTCCATCCAAGGTTGCTTCCATGATATGTGTTGGCCTCTTGTGTCCTTCACTTGTAACTGTGTGAGGATTCATAGGTCCTGGCAGTATTGATGCTTAAGATCACCCCATAATACAGGGTGCCCCCACTGGTGGGTTGTTCATATCTTAACAGGTGACCATCAGACAGTTATTCTTAGGGCACGGACACAAGAGCGGACAGTGGGGAAATTTAGCTTGGGATTTGAAGGTTCCGTGTATTAGGGTGGTAGCAAAGGGTCCTTTCGTGCTGATATGATCGAAACCCTAATGACTCGATGAAAATTGGGCTGTGAAGTTTAATAATATGTAGGAGACGAACCTAAAGAATGGTCTAAGAGTTAGTGCACAAAAAGTAACATTGATTGTAAACATTTAAAAGGCAAAAGAAAAGTGAAGTGGAAGCAGAGGCAAGATCTGAACCAGAACTTATTCAATAAAATAATCCTATTCGTGGCACTTTATTTAAAAATGATTCCTTTAAAGTTCGGATCCTATCTCTGTCTGAGTGGCCACAATATATAAAAATGGCCGCTATGATGTCATATGAGACGTGTACCATGCAGTATCCTAGTTTTAAAGTAACAGCGCCCATGCAGAGTCCATGGTAACAGCCTTACAGTAATTGGTACCTAAGACAAAGATGTGGTAAGGTCAGTGAAAATAAAAATTAAAAAGGTAAACAATGAAAATATATATTAACTAGTGGGTTCGCCCCCTTCTCGCTAACCCCCTGGCCTATGCTACACACCAACCACTTCGTGTCTCTGCCGCTCGCATTGTGAAGAGGGGGTCTGAACGCACTTCGAAACCCCCTCTTAAAAGGTAACACAATGGTAAACAAATAGTTTTTTTTTTACCTCCTCTTTGCTCAATCAGCTGCTGGCTTGCTGCTGCTGCTGTGCCGAGTGATCTGCATCTCACGAGTTGCTTCGAACATTTAAAAACCTGTCCAGCAGCTGTCCTACTCTTTGTCTTTTATTTCCGGCCCCCGAGCGTGGTTCAATCTTTTGGCTCAAAGTCTTGTCTCGCAGGATGTGAGTTCTTGATATTTTACGTGTATAATTAAAAAACGGAATAAGAATCTGAAAATCTAACAAAATCACATTAAAGTTCGATAAATTCTGAAAAGAATGATAGCAAACATATATATGTAGGTTTTAAAATTATTCTGATTTAAAGCGTGACAAAAAATGTGACATAAAAACGTCACATAAAATCGTTGCACTTTTAGGCTTAGGATTATATATATATATATGGACATATATATGTCTGGATATATATATATATATAGAGAGAGAGAGAGAGAGAGTAGATAACTCAGAATCAATTGCAAACACACTAGAAACTTATTCCTGACAAGTTTAATTTTATTGTGTATGATCTGCTGGTATGCATGGGGAGTTGTCTGGCTCTTAAATGTTATGTATGTTACGGTATGTATTATGTGGAAGTGTGCCTGAAAAGTGGAGAGAGAGATGGAAGGCGAGAGAAAAAGGAATGAGTATTCATCTAGTTACTGTAGTTTGGAAGTGTGCTAGTTAGAATACCAAACAGACAGAGGTTGAGGATCTTTGTTTGGTCAGACTCAGAGGCAAAGGGCTTTTGTATCTTTTGGTTTATTTTATATTGGTTACTTTATTTTTATTTACTCCCTTCCCTGTGTCAAAGTTTGGTCATACGCATAATCTTTTGTGAATTTTAGGACTCTTTGGCACTCACTACAGTCCAGGGATTGCTCGCACATTCCCCAATTTTCTACATGTAAATTTCACCTTAAAATCATAGGCGTACTTGTGTACTAAACGGACTGCACGGACGGCTAGTACCTTTTTCTATTATCGTGACGCAAATCGGATTTTCATTTTTAACATTAGGCACCCAAAGGGGACGTTAACATTAGGGACCTATAGGCAACTATGCTCCACCCCCTCTAACTTTAATGTTATTATTTGTGGTTGGAGTAGGTCAGTCTAATAATTTAAACTCCAAAAATTAAGCAACCGGGGCGCCTCCCCCATGGAGCCCAACACTAGAATGGGTAGGAACTGCCATCCATTTAGTACACAAGTACCATCTTAGGCTCTGATAATTTATTAGGCAGTTAACTCTAGACATGGCCCATGCCTAGTGCCCTTTATTTTCACATACAGTCATATGAAAAAAGTTTGGGAACCCCTCTTAATTCTTTGGATTTTTGTTTATCGTTGGCTGAGCTTTCAAAGTAGCAACTTCCTTTTAATATATGACATGCCTAATGGAAACAGTAGTATTTCAGCAGTGACATTGTTTATTGGATTAGCAGAAAATATGCCATATGTATCATAACAAAGTTAGACAATTGCATAAATTTGGGCACCTCAACAGAGATATTACATCAATACTTAGTTGAACCTCCTTTTGAAAAAATATAACAGCCTATACACGCCTCCTATAGCCTTTGATGAGTGTCTGGATGCTGGATGGAGGTATTTTTGACCATTCTTCCATAAAAAAATCTCTCTAGTTCAGTTAAATTTGATGGCTGCCGAGCATGAACAGCCTGCTTCAAATCATCCCATAGATTTTCGATGATATTCAAGTCAGGGGACTGTAACGGCCATTCCAGAAAATTGTACTTCTCCTCTCTTCATGAATGCCTTTGTAGATTTCAAACTGTGTTTTGGGTCATTGTCTTGTTAGAATATCCAACCCCTGCGTAACTTCAACTTTGTGACTGATGCTTGAACATTATCCTGAAGAATTTGTTGATATTGGGTTGAATTCATCCGACCCTCGATTTTGAGAAGGGTCCCAGTCCCTGAACTAGCCACACAGCCCCACAGCATGATGGAACCTCCACCAAATTTGACAGCAGGTAGCAAGTGTTTTTCTTAGAATGCGATGTTCTTCTTTGCCATGCAAAGTGCTTTTTGTTATGACCAAATAATTTTTGTCTCATCAGTCCAAAGCACTTTGTTCCAAAATGAATCTGGCATGTCTAAATGAGCATTTGCATACAACAAGCAACTCTGTTTGTGGTGTAAGTGCAGAAAGGGCTTCTTTCTCATCACCCTGCCATACAGATGTTCTTTGTGCAAATTGCGCTGAATTGTTGGACGATGTACAGAGACACCATCTGCAGCAAGAGGTTCTTGCAGGTCTTTGGAGGTGATCTATGGGTTGCCTGTAACCATTCTCACAATCCTGCGCATATGCCGCTCCTGTATTTTTCTTGGCCTGCCAGACCTGAGTGTAACTGCAACTGTGCCTGTGGCCTTCCATTTCCTGATTAGATTCCTTACAGTTGAAACTGACAGTTTAAACCTCTGAGATAGCTTTTTGTAGCCTTCCCCTAAACCACGATACTGAACAATCTTTGTTTTTAGATCTTTTGAGAGTTGCTTTGCTTTGAGGATCCCATACTGACACTCTTCAGAGGAGAGTCAAAGTGAACAAGCTAATCCAACCAATTTGGTATTGCAAGTAATCAGTATTGAGCAGTTACATGCATTCAAATCAGCAGAATTAAAAGGGGACCCAAATCTTTGCAACACCACGTTTTTTAAATTTGATTTAATTTCATACAACTAAATACTGCTTCACTAAAAATCTTTCTTCAGAAAACGCCCCAGTACTCAGATGTTCCTAGGAAATGAAAGACATACCACTGTTATCTTTTTTGTTGAAAGCAGAATAAATTATTATGCAGGCTGAGAGGGGTTCCCAAACATTTTCATATGACTGTACATATGAAAATCAGATTTTTAACAGCAGGTAACAGAAATAGAACATTTCCTATACTTGTAAAGACATATTAATGCAGTATTTGGGTTGCATTTGGAATTCCTCAGGTTTAAAATATCATTAGTGCGCAACTAAGTATGTTAACCTGTTTAAAACCCTGCCTTTCACATTTGTGACAGCAAAATTCACTTCAAATGTTACACCATATTACAGGACTGTATACTGCACTACCTCCACTTTAGGCGAGCTGTTGTTTTTACTGAGAATTTCACATCAAAGCAGAAATATGGGACATTTAAATAGAAGGACACTGGGTCAGGCAGTACAAATTCTAGGACTGCAAAATTTTGATGCCTGGCCACCCTGTGTGTGCATACCATTCAAAGAAAAGCACTATCATTAAATACACTTTACGTCTAGACTTACACACCAACATGACCTAAAATGGAAATGCAGTCTTTTAAATAATGTATGTAGGTAATTTGCTTTAAATCACCGAAGCGTTAACTTCTTCCAGTTCAAGTTAGACTCGGAAATAACCAAATACTATATATTAATTTAAGGGCATCCAATTTACAAAGAAAAAAATCAAGAAAGAAAAGGAAGAAAAAAGAAACTATATTTTTGCTTTTCAATAACAAGTTCCAGCAGCTTGCTCCAGCTTCTTGTTATACCCCTGGGACCTGAAGCACCTGAAGCAGCTGGCCTTGTTGTCATGCCAACCTCAAGCACTCTAAAAGCGAGCTTCTTTAATATCTGCTGCAGTCCTCGAGGACCGCCATGGCAGCTGGTTTTTTTGTGATCTGAAGTCAGTCTCTGCTGTTGATTGAACTAATTGTTTAATTAGATGGCTCAGCCCAGCACCCTGCTGGAATGCTCACGAATCACCAGTACTGCCAGGTTTACTCATTTTGAAATTTGCAATCCTGCTTAGAGCTGTCACAGTTTTTTAGTACACAGGAGTCCATTCAGTTTCTGTATGATTTTCTAGGTCACTTGTTTGTTAACGTTCTGAATTCTGTATTGTTTCTGTTGTCCTGAAGCAGCAGTCATTTTACAATGATTTGCTTGTCAGCTAGCTTTGCACAGTTCCATTTACTGTTGCCAGGGTCGACAATAAAATAGCTGTTTTAATAATACCTAAAAAATGAAAGAATTAATGGGAACTGATCCATTCCAGAAAGTACAATATTTTAAAGATTTTCTAAATACTTGAAGAAATTTATAATACAGCAGGAAAAGAGTCCAGGACTGATGCACCCAACAAAATGGCAGAAACTGATTTGTAATGTTGCATTTACACTGTGCCTCTATGATACGACTTGATTGCAATTTTTCAAAATATCTGATGGAAATTAGTGCCTGTATTTATCAAGCGTCTCAGAATTATTCCTAGGAATTGCACTACAAGTCTGAGTAGGATATACATTTGTACTTCCCCAGAGCAGGATATCAGAAGTAGATATGAAGCACCCTACACCCACTCTCAGTGAGAAGTAGTGTTGATCAGCTAATTTCACCAAAGCGTTATTTGCAGTGAATTTGCAGTGTTCACCTTTGTTGAATTATTTACTGATTCTTCGGCTGGTTTAGGAGAACTTTTTTTCAAGCGTCCCATAATGCTTTGTAAGGCCAGCATGACATCCCCTGGAGCTGTAACAGCCAACACTAGATGGGCTGCCCCCCAAGTGCATAATGCTGGTCATTTGCATTACATACTGGTTACAAAGCTAGCATATGTCTCACTATACAGGGGGTCCTCGGGTTACGACACGGTTCTGTTTCTACAACAGTGATGTAACCCAGATTTTGGTGTAAGTTGAAATACACCCTAGCTTAAGTCACTTACCTATCCTAACACATTTGCAAAATCATAATCTAGAACATAAAAACTCAACTAAGTCACAGAAAAAGGAAAAGGACATACAGACACTGTACTGTACACTGTACTGTAGTAACAGAAAAAATGACAAAAAATGAGTGCAGAAAAAAATTCCTTACCTTCATTCCTTCTGATCTCTTTACAATGTCTTATTTCACTTCCATCATGATGGCTTTCCTCTTCTTTGAAGCACTACCATCTGAAGACTCTGACTTTCGTTTAGGAGCCATGATAAGGGCCACACAAAGTCACAAACAAAGCCATACAAACGGAACACTTCCTCCACGCACAACGAAACTAATTCGCCCACGTAGTCTGTAAGTGCGACGCTATCGGCATAAGCCAAAACACTCATGTCTCAATTTTTTTAAGTTTTTATGGGATTGAGCATTGTAAACTCGAAATGTCGTATGTCGAGACGTTGTAACCCGAGGACTCCCTGTATTCTTTCTTCTTTGATCTCACAGAGGCACGGTTGTGCAGTGGTTAGCACTCTGAAGAGCACATGATTGCAAACATAGTTAGTATTGCTAGTCTACTGGCTGATACGCTGCAAAAGTGAACACTGGGAGAAACACGGGGTTAGCAGAGAAAACTCATGCAGATATAAACAGAACATGCAGACTTCATGGAAACCAAAGGTGCTAAGGCAGCTGGTGAACTACTATAGCATCAGTGTTCATACCAGTTTTTTACATTTTCCATAAAAACAAATGCTATAAAATGTAAAACCATAAATGAACATTAATACTGTGTATATAGAAACTGAACTCAATTTAAGGAGCTTAACAGATACAGTAAGTAAATAATGCAGCTCTCAGATTTTATTTTTATGAAACATATACAGCATAAATGTGTAGGTCAGTCTTCAAGTTCCACATCAGAGGGTGTGCAGTATGTGTGCGTAATTAGCCACGTAGAGAATGAAAACAAACCTTGAAAGAGCCTGACACAACCCCCGGTTCCAAACACAGGAAACTCCTTGAAATACCATTAACAAAAATGAAAGATGTATTACTATTTACAAAAATGTTTATATTTTTGATAGAAGAAAAACTGCAAAGCATCAGCACAGGCAGTTTAGAGAGCCTTCAGCACAACTTCAAAAAATAGAACGAGCCAGTGGCTTCAATCACAACATGCCACTTTCAATTTTCTGCCTTTTAGGGTGTGAGACATTGCCGGACACCACCAGACTGAGACCACATCTTTATCCAAAAAGACACGTTTATTAAGCACAGATTACAGTCTCACACCACACACAGTGCTCCCAGCACCAATCGCCCTCTTCACGGGCCTCTCTCTCAATGTCCGTGGCCGCCTTTCCTCTCCTCACGGGAGCTTCGTCCTGCTCCCACTCCTGACTCTAGCTCCCTGATTGTAAAATCATAAACTGTGTTTAAAAGAGTGTATTTTCACCCAGGGATATGGCTTTGTTATGTCGGCTGTGTGCATCATGTAACAATCATGGCGGATGAAATAAGTAGTCAGTGATGTGGATATGAAATAATTTTTTCTTTTTTTTCTGCACTGTGCTGACTCGGTGTATTTAGAAACTGAGCTTGGCTTCAAAACATGAGAAATTGGAGACCATTAACAGAAAAACATGGATTGATATTTATACTTTATCTGTGTGACTAGGTCACAACACATCTGCAGCACATGTAAGCTGAATATGTACACAAATCCTCATGCCACATTTAGACCAAGTAATATAAAGAGCAATTCCAATTCAGGTTTCAAGACTGGTAGTGTAAAAGTTGTGTGGAACGGGACCCGGACACAGACAGGCGGACATCCTCTTGGCACCCAACACACTCATTTATTCACAAAATATTTACAATGAAGTCAGTGCACAACCACTGATACACTCCCGTGTGGCGGAAGTGCCGGCTGCGCACCCGGAAGCCCTCCGGGTGTCCCCAGTCTTCTTCCCACCAGCACTTCCTGGTGTGGCGGAAGTGCTGGGCTCCAGGGTTGTTCAGGCACCGGGGCGCCGCCTGGTGGTGGCCACGAGTCCCTACAGGGCTGGGCCTCCAAGCCCTTTACCCGTGGCCCTCAACACAACCAGGGCAGTCGCCCCCTCGTGGAGTGGAGGAGGCGCAAGCCCTCCTCAGGTCCCCCTGGGCATCCCGGCTGGGTACCACCCCCAGCCGCCCGCCACAGTTGTTACTCTGATCTAGTGGTCACCATTAGGAGTTTTTTTGTGCAATATTCACATCATTTAAAAGAAATAAAACGCATAGGGCCTCATTTAGAATAATTAGAGTGGATAAAGTTATAAATATGACTGAACAACGAAGAATAATACTGTTTGATGTAATATTTGTAAGTCAAGTGTATGCCACCAAATCCAATAGGCAAATACTTTTGAAATAAATACCGTATATACTCATGGATAAGTCGGGACTTGATTTTACAGTATAAGTTCTGGTATTTTATAATAAGTCGAATGCAGAAAACTCTCGCTATTGGTACAAGGGATTATGACATGCTAATGCCCACCTGAGAGAGTAACCACTGAGCACACTGCCTTTTATTTCTATGTAGGTGTGGCAATGCGCTGTATCAGTGGGTGCTCCTACCTTCTCTCTCTCTCTATTGTGCCTACGTAACCACACGGTAATACCCAAACTATTCTGAAGCAACGTTTGCAATGATTTGTGTTTTTGTATCTCACACCCTCATACACCTTTATCGTAAGAGCATCCCTTATCTACAAAGGAGTGTTCAATCCGAAGAAAATATGAAGCTGGTTTTAAATTGAATGTTGTTGAATTAGCGAAAGAAATTGGTAACTGCACTGCTGCAACAAAATTTGATGTGTCTGAGAAACTGATCCGAGATTGGAGGAGGCAAGAAGATGTAAAAAAAAAATGTGTCGCATTTATGATCGATTTTTCAGGTTTCAAGACCCAACTTATACGTGAGTATATACGGTATACAAGACCTGGTTAACTGATGACGTAAAAGCCCTACTAGGGGTCATTCTGTTTGGCCAGGACACAACTTTAGACAACTCTTCCTGATTACAATGACAATATCAGGGAAAAAAACTTACTGCCTTAAATTATTATCTGCTTAGTGGAAAATACATTTTATTAAACAGCCTTCTCCGTGTGACTTCCAGCAGAATTAAAGGAGCTGTTGGCAACAATGTGTCTAAAACGTTTTCCAAACAGACCTCTTTAGAGTGCCCAGTTAACTTAACAGGCTTATGTTTGCGATGTGAGATGCTAATTCTGATTACTAGAGGAATAAACTATGCTGACAGGAGTTGATTGTGCAACCTCTGTTTTCTAATATAAGATGCGAGGTGCGGTTTGATCGTATTCTAGTATCACATTGAGTGTGTTTACATGTGCTTCAATAACCCTGTTATTTTCACAAAAACCCAGTTTAAAAATGCCATGTATACCCTTTTCCAGCAAGAGAAACTTGGATATTGGTCTATGAGAAATCAAACTGATTTCATAATGTGCACATGTCTGTTGCGCTCCGATAGTCTTTGCATGTTTGCTTTGCACACGCACCCAGCAGCCACAGGTAGAAAGCATCCACAAAGATACATTTTCTGAGGCAAATGCTCAGGCGACCACATTATTCCTTCTTCTGGTTGAAATAATATTTCTCAGTTGTTCGGAAATCAATACATTTATGTTGATGAGCTGAACATACAGTGCTAAACTCAGCAGCACAATCTTGAAAGACACAAGACTTGTTTTTGGATTCATGGCTGCCGATGATGACATTTAACTCTTGAATGACGTCAGAGGAGTTCTTCCATGGGCGGACTCCATAAGCAGACTCACACATGTAAACTGGGGTTTTTAAGACACCAGGTTTCTGCCTAAACTGGGCTACTCACCTTATCCTGGTTTTGTGTGTGCACTCATTCATATTGATAAATTCCGGGGAAGCGTGGTGGTGCAGTGATTAGTGTTTCTGCGTCATCACTCCAGAGTCCTACCTGCATGGAGTATGAAAATCCTTCTGGTCTCTACATGGTTTTCCTTACGTGGCCCAAAAACGTGCATGTTATGTTGGGTCTGAGTAAATGAGACTGTGTGAGTGTGGGTATGCCATGAGGTATAGCGCAGACATCAGCTCCCTACGTCCTTAATTATCTTGGTGGGTTTAGAAAATGAACAAATGTACAATGTGCTGGTGCCAAATTTGTAAATAAAGCCAAAGGTTTTAATAAGAAATTTTCACATTTGCTGCATTTAAAGTAAATTTTGAATACTGTATGCATGTGCTAGAAGAACGCCATATTTTATACTTAACCATCATGCCCCTCTAACCTTCATATATCAACACTTTATTATGTAGAAACTGCAAGTAAAACAGGAAAAGTGCTAAATAAAACGTAATTGTGTGAACATGTTTTGTGAACACATTAGATGAATGTTGAAACTTTTTGGGTTCAGTGTATTACATTTCTTTGGTAAATTATTCTGTGATGTTTTTACATTATTATGTACAAAGACATTTTGGCATGTAAGCTAACAAATCAAAAATATCCTATAAAGATTTCAACATATGGAAATAATATTCTTTAATTTACTTGCTTTGGTAAGCTTTTCATATCTTCTAACATTACCGTGCATATCTTGCTATTTTCATAAATGCATATTTTCTTATGGCCTGTAAGTATTTAACGCAGTTGTTAGTGATTTATTATAAATCCTGACTGCACACTTGGAAGTTATAAAACTGTTTGCAACTACTAAGTAATGTCTAATATACAATAAAATTATACTTTTGGTCACACTTATGTTAATGCAGCCATCCATTTTCAAAGCTGCTTATTTCAAGTCCAAAGGCTAACCTGGCAGTATTAGGTGCAAGGCCGGAGCCTGGCATGAACAAGACACCAGCCCACCGTGAGGCACACTGACTACACTGACTGCCATTTTAGTTGTAAATTCAGCTAACCTTCCCATCTTTAATGTATAGGAGGACTTGCAGAAGAGCCATCCGTACATGAGAGAGAGAATGTCCAGACTCTATACAGATGATGAGCATGCCAGTTGAACCCAGGACTTAAACTGTAAATCTGCAGCACTAACCACCTTGCCATTCTTACTTTAGTTCAGGTATTAAGAATATTTTAAATTGGACTGATGAAGTAATCACTGCAGTATTTGTCTGTCTGTGTAATTAAAGTGCTTTTAGACATTGTTACGATATACCTGCTGTGTACTTGTAGTAAGGGAATTGGGATAGTAATACTTAATAAAAGTATCTGTGTCTGTGTGTCTATCTGGTTGCTATGTCTCTGTCATTCCAAAATGATGGCACACCACAAACATTTTTAATAATAAAATACAGGGCATTTGCCCTTCCAGTTGATGCCAAATCAAACAATAGCTCTGTGTTTACGAATCCCATACCAAATGGCATATAACAGAGACATGTGTATTGCATGGTGTAATGCAGATGTTAACCCTGAGATCTACATTGATTACTTAGATTTCAACTGGTCTTAGACAGATAGCAGAGATAGTTTTTAATAAATAGGACATTTTTATGTATTCATACATAACAGTGCATTTCTAGTCTGAGCATAGCCATGATCTAAACTAAAGCGTACATTTTTTTATATCATAAATTGTGTGCTGTTGATTTCACTTCTTGCAAGTTGTCGTTTCTCTAATTCATTTCATATTAGAATCAGGTTACAGCTTCTGTTGAACATACAGTGCATATGGTTACCCATTCACGTAATCTAAGGGGCTGCAGTGGGTGCAAGGCAGGAAGCAGCAAAGTACCTACAGTGTTTATTTTAGGACCTCTTCTTCCCTTCGACAAAATGCCATCCTTCCTCTGGCAAAACTGCATCTTCATTCCTACCTCTGCGAAAAAGACATCCTCCGCAGTAAAACTTCCTACCTCTCGTCTCTTTCAAAACGCAATCCTCCTTCTGACAACATGCTATCTTTCCCCTAAGAAAATGCCATTCTCCTTCCAGCCTTCAATTCCTGCAAAAATCTCTCTACTCCCTGCTACCTCAGACACAAAAGTGAGAAAAATGCAAGCTGGGCACTTATTAGTGGATGCCGTTTTGTTGGGTTTAGAGGACTGATACCGTTTTGTACGTGATAGGATGGAGGATGAAGTTTTGCTGCAGGAAAGTTTTGTTGGTGTATGGATGCTGTTTTGGCAGAGGTAGGAGGACTTTTGCCAGAGAAAGGATGGCATTTTGTCAAAGGATCCTTCCTAAAATAGACACCATACTGGACAAGGTGCTAGTCCACTACAGGGCCCATTTGCACACCCACACAGAAGCCAGTTTGGAATTGGAATGCAGGTGAAAATACATTTTACTCAGATAAAAACAAGCGCAAGCATTGAGACATTGTGCAAACTACCACACAGGATAGAAACGCCAGAAATGGGGTACATAAAGCAACATATAATTACTACTGGTTGTAAAATACATTATTTACTTCTGTAACAAAACATTTAAAATGTGAATCTACTTAATAAGTTTTAATGCAAATAGGTTTATATAAATATTTTTTTATGAATTAGGAAATTGGGCTACTGTTGGCTGAAGAAGAAGAACAAATCTGCTGTGGCAAGCCAAAAGAAGAAGAAGAAGGAAATACTTAGAGATTTTCCTGCTTACTATCCCAGACTTCTTCTGAAAGGTGCTCTTTAAATTCATTTCACATACTCTGTACTGTGGAAAGGCGCTGGGCCACAGTGTTGGCAAGCTGCTCAACAGCTCACTATTCAGGCTGACCTTTCGCTTTGGTATGTCCAGCAGTGTCCTGCCATCTCATCTCGTTCATCGTTAGTGCTGTTGGCATGACACCAAGCTGGTGTTGCGGATCTTGTTGTTTTTTGTAGCATAACATTGTGCGTGATTTTGTTTTGACGGTCAGACTATATGACTTGCGGTGGCAATAAAAACAATCAGTCTGCTGTAAAGACAGCATTGTATGTCCCACAGTTGATGTGCATCTGAGTGGCCTGTGAAATGTGCTCCACTTTCAGCAGATGTCACCACTGTTCTTTTCCTCACAGCCATGGTGTGTGCCTGCCGTGAGAAGGACCCAAAGAGAAGTTATATTTCTGGGATGGCCCTCACCTCCAAGTTTTTTGCCGTAGGAGCACATATAATGTCTTAAGCTTCTGATTAAGACAAAGATTAAGGTTCTAGGACCAGGGGTATGTGCGAGTTTTTGTATGACAGATGAACAACCCTTATCATTATATACAGTATATATTGTCACACACGGACGAGTAGGTGGCAGCTAAAGGGCCTGAGTAATTGTAATGAAACATCCGACCAGGGGGCGGCGGAGTGCACAGACTGTCTTTCTCAGTTCCCTACAGACCTTTTCTGGGAAATCCTGCAAGGTTCCGGCGCCTCAGAAGACGTCACTTCCGAAGCCGGCCCCTTTGATGACGTCACTTCTGAAGCCGGCCCCTTTGATGACATCAGTTCCTCGCCAGACCTTTAAAGCCTCCATCTTGGGCTACTATAGCCAGTTCCATTTTGGACTCTGTGATATGCACATCATGTATTTGATTCAGAAAACCCTTTTGCACTTGGGAAAAACAATATACGGGTGGCTTCCCCAAACCTTTGTAATGTCTTGGACTCGTTTGTATGACAATATATATATATACTGTATATATATTGTGAACGATAGGGGGCGCTCTCGCTCCCTTGAACCCCTGTCCACGACTCCAGACACCAGGTAAAAGTCCAATAGTTGACTTTATTTAATCGCCACAGTGCACAAAGCACGCTCCTCTCCACAATTCTCAATAAACAATACAATAATTAATAAACCAATCCTCCACTCCCAGACGCTTAGCCACCCTGCCTCCCAACTCAGCTCGTCCGTCTGGGATTTCCCATAGTCCTTTATACTCCTTGACCCAGAAGTGTTTGTGCCCAACAGTCCACAAGTCCTTATTCCTTCCGGGTCAGGGTAAATAGTCCCTTTCTTCAACCCGGAAGTCCGTCGCTCTTCCTGTGACGAACCTCCGGGTCACAGGGCACGAAGAAGCCCTCGGTCCTCCCTGCAGCTCCCTCCTGTGGCCCCCACGGCATCCAGCAGGGCTTTGCATAAAAACTCCAATGTCCATGATGCCCTGCTGGTCTTCTGGGGACCTCCACGCTGCAAGGAGGGCTCCACCTGGCGGCTTGGGGGTATTGGCCGGGATAAAT
>JANRMT010062841.1:58549913-58565461 GCA_026402145.1 Polypterus bichir lapradei | reverse complement strand
GAAATGGTTTTCACTTCACAGGTGTGCCTTATCAGGGTTATTTAGTGGAATTTCTTGCTTTATCAATGGGACCAGCAGTTGTGTTGTGCAGAAGTCAGGTTAGTTGGACGATCATTTATTTTTCAACAGGACAATGACCCCAAACACACCTCCAGGCTGTGTAAGGGCTATTTGACCAAGAAGGAGAGTGATGGAGTGCTGTAAATGGTCATGAAAATAAAGAAAACACATTGAATGAGGAGGTGTGTCCAAACTTTTGGCCTGTACTGTATATATATTAGACACAGTACTTTTCATGTATGCTCCCATAAAGCCTGCTTCTTAGACAGTCATTATTTTCGTATCGCCTTTCTCGTTTCCTGTTAGGTTTTATACTTTTGAAGGTGACTGTATCAGCGAGCTTCTTCTTGTGCGTTTCACACTCTCGTGTCCCCTTTCGTCGCATCTCCAAAGCCAAACTAACCAATCATACCAATGCAAAAACTGACCAATCAGATTGCTCTGTGGGACTGGACCCACAGACCTTAGTGTTTATTTATGTAGTAGATATATAGATAAAATGAAGTTCTGTATTTTAATACATTCTTGTGTATCATGATGCCAGAGAGAGGCACGTTCGTCAGACATTTTCATTGTACTCATGTCAGTACTACTGCGATGAAATGAAATGAAACTGAATGTACAACAGGAGGGTCCAAACCTGGGTATACAATTACTTTGTAAATAAGGCCCATAGTTTGATATAAATCTTTCGTATTTCCTAAATTTAAAATTAACTTCATTTACTGAAATGCTCTTCTTTTCTTTTCTAAGTGAAAACCACCTTTTATATTTAATAAGTGTTAGGCCCCTGTTATGCCCCTACAATCGCCATATATCAACACAATTATTATAAATAAAATTGCTGCAAAAACAAGAAAAAAATGAAATATTTTGTTATTGTGAACATGTTGAGGAATACAAAGCTGCAGTGCCAATGACTGCGCTGCCATGCCATCCATGCGCTACTAAAACGAATAGGACTGAATCAATAGAAAGGGTTTGCTTTTTCTGGTAATGACTTGAATGAGTAAAAGCAGTTTGTCTACATACAGGGGCACTGCACCTACTGGCACGGTGGTGGAGGAAGTGTTCGTGTAGTCACTAGTGTCGCTGCTGCTGTCTTAGAGCTCCTGTGGCCTGGGCTCAGCCCCACTCTTCACGTTACCTGCAGTCAGACTGATTTTCCTGCAGTGTCTGTGTGGATGTCTTAACAGTTTCTTCTGACATGAGTATGTGTGGTGACTTGGTATCTCTAAACTGGCCTGACAGGAGTTTGTCTGCTGTGTTGATTCTCTGACATCTCACACAGATTTGGTTCTTGCCGTGCGTCCACATTAGCCTCTGGTTCCTTACAGCTCAATAAAATAAAAAATGTGTTTAGAAAAATAGATAGCAGGAGGTATTACTCTGTTTAAATGATAGCAGACTGTAAATATAAGAAAGATAAAGCTGCAGAAAAACATTTTTAAAAAAAAGCACTGGTGATATTAAACACTTTGCAACGACATAAATGTTATAATAAAGTGGACAAAAATGAGTATTATGCTGTAAGATATATATTCAACTGAGGTATTGGTCAAATTCCAAACGTGCTTTGATTCGGATTGCATCCAGTTGGCAGTGTGTTCTTTAGAAAAGGAAGCTGACAAATCTCTGGGCAGTGCCCATGGCACTGACATTAAGAGAAAGACATATGGCACTAGAGAAAGGATATGTGTAACTTATTTTTAATGTTACTCTTACACCAACACAGAACAAACTTTTGTTAGCATGAAATGAAAAAAAAAAGTGTTACGAAGTTTTAGTGGGCTCTCCAAAACTCCTTAGTCCTGTCTTAGGACGCAGTGGGGTGCGTTTGTCCAACCATAGGCAAGCTTGAAATGTCTGTGAGGCAACGTCAGCTATTTTATACTCTTTGGCACCAAAGAAATAAAGACACACTTTTGTTCATTCTTCATTGGCCATTAGCATTTACAAAAATAAGCAAACCAAAAATAACTATAACTTAGTTATTTTGAGTGGGCACCACATAAGAACAAGGACTGGAATGTTAATTCATATCAATGTTGGCTCATAACAACTGGATTTCAGCATTTCTGTGAATTTCCCGGATTTAAAAGCCCTTTGAACACAAATGTATGTGAAGCCTAAAAGCTTGGCCTCGGATTCGCACCTCTCAGTTGCCTACATATCCCACTTCAATGGAATCATCTGGTTTTATCTCTACTTATTTCACTTAAAACAAGTTGGCAGGGTGGCTGGGGGGCAGTTGGACTGTAGCGTTTGGCAAAGTTACTTTGTATTCTTTAATGACTGTACTGTTAAACCCAAAATATAAAACATACCAGATGTTGAGAAAAAAAAATCTCTTTTAGGGATCTGAGCAGATATCAAAGTGTTTTTACATTAATGGAAAAACTGCAAATGCCGTGAAAACAAAATAATTAAAAAGAACATCTAGTCCTTTTCCAAACTATAATAAACACCTAAGTAAACTATTCGACATTAATCTCACTACTCGGTAGAATTCCAGAAAAAGGACTGCAGCCAGGTTATGCCTTCTCTAAAACAATCAACTATATCACTCCTCAGCTCAACATGCCTTTTATTATACCCTTTTACATTAGCAATTTGGTATGATTACTAACGGGCAACAGAACAAAATTTGCTGCTATTTTTTACTCATCATTTTCAGATATTGACTTAGTATGCTGCTGAAATGTCCCACCACACTTGAGGAGTGAGACCACAGCACTGCTCTTCTACAGTTTCTATGCTGGCTTCAAATTACGTTCAAGGCTGATTTCTAAATCCACCTCCTAATATATAAAGTTGTTAATGGTTTAGTTTCCCTTTACCCTTCAGAAGACCTTAAAGCCTAAATTCTTAATACTTTCACAAAGTACAGGCCTTCTCACAAAGGAAAAATAAGAATGCTATTGAAGGGAGACCCCCTCATTGACAGGGTCCCCTACTTTTAAATTGAACTTCATGTTACTGTACTCAGGCTGAGCAACTACTACTTTGGCATACTTTTCCTTCTTAGAGCTGCACATTATGTTCTTCACACTGCAAATGCATTTATCTATACGCCTGTAAAATAAATGCAAGAAACAGGTGAGCATGGTAAAAGTGCTATATAAATAAAATGTATTATTATTATTATTATTAAAATGTTTGGGCCACCAGCTGATGATCCCTGTATATTGTAAGCAGGTTTGGCAGAACAGTTTAGAAAAACAAGAGAGTGATGTTGTCTTCTCAGATGTGAGTCCATATTGAAAAGGCTGGGCTTATAAGGCTTCTGGCCTGGAAGAGGAAGTGGAAGTGACATCACAGATCCTTGGCATTTGGAGCTACTGGTCTGCATATAAAGTAGGACAAGATGTGAACAACAGTGCCCCCTCTCTACTCATGGTGGAAGTACAGCCAATACTCAAGCCCTTAGAATGCTCCCTAATCACATGTGTGTGACAATCCATTATGAAGTCCAGTTCAGGACCACAGGAGCTACAGTCTGTCCCAACAGCGTCACTTGGGAGGCAGGAACCAACCTTCAAACATGTGCGGCAAAAAATCCATTAGTTATGTCCATTCTTTCCTTGGGATATGTTGTGGCACATGCTGCCAACACCGCCTTGCCCACACCACAAAATGAAATGAAGCATCACAGTTTATCTGATCCTCAGTGAGGCTTGCATCATTAGACCATCATATTATTATCCTGAGATTCTGGACAGTAGTATGTATCCCACTAAACGGTCATGATGCCCAGCATGGCCTATGTCAGAGTGCAATTACACTTACCAGGCGGTTTATGTTTTTGGGAAAACTGTCAGTTGTCCTCTCTTGTGATGCTAAATGGCCAAATTTTTGTTAGCTAAATTTCCCATATATTATTTAAGTTTTATTTTAGTTTACTACATTTGTTTGCTAATGTTCACTTTGGGTATAGCCTATGCAAGAATTATAGAAATTAAATTTATTATTATACATTTAACAGTTGTTTTTTTGTTTCAGTTATCATGAACCATCAACTCCAAAAACAGATTAAACAGTTTCAAGTAAAGGATGATTGGATATTTTCAATTGTTAAGTAGTGAAAGTAGCCTTAGGCTATGTCCACACTACTTTGTTTTCATTTAAAAACTTACCATCCACACATGCGCTTTCACATCATTTACAAGAGTATCTCGGTCAATGCTAACATGACAGAAGATGAAAATGATGTAGATGTTCACCTACGATGTACATGCATCAGCAGAAAGATCCTTGAAGAGATGGTAAGGCCGCCAGACACGTGATTTACTGTAATCTGAAAACAGTGGCAATCAGTAAATTATTTGCATTTGTGCCTGTGTGCAGCATTTAAACTTTACAAAGTGCAATTTAGATACATTGAGGTGAGCTACACAACAAATGCCATGGAAAGCAGCTCCTCTGTGGCCGCTACGTTGGAATGTGGGTTTCATCCTTGAAGGGTGACCAATTAGGGAAAGGGACATTGTCGTGAGCAGGATCCAATCAGGGAAGAGCTACTAAATAAGCACTTAGAGTCTGCGTTTGTAAAAGCTGACATTTTCACTCGTCCACATTTCAATGCTGAGGCAGCTTTTACAAAGTATACGGCTCTGGAGAGAGTTTTCTAAAGTCTCTGTTTTTGGGGGTTAAAGATGCCATGATGGTGTGTGGACAAAAGGTTAAAATGGAGGCTAATGTCTGCCTTTTAAAACAAAAAAAGTAGTAGGGATGACATAGTCTTAGGCTGTCTTCAGAGAAAAGCTCTATATAAAAATATATTGAATTGAACTTAAATGAATGTTTGCTGTAGAACTCTCCAGTACCCTTACTTCCCTTTAAATTTTCTTAGTTCGTATTTTATACCTTTTGAGGAAAGAAAAGGGCAACCTGCTCTCTTCTAACTAGAATCTAAGAAAATGTCACAAGAAAAAACAGATACCACAATTAATCTGAAAATTAAAGTACTCCATAAAATATATCAGTAATAGCAATTAAACTTCATTACAACATTAATCAGATTAATGGAAAAGAAAACAGCACAGTGACAGTTACAATTAGCTGAAGAGTTTCTTCTAAGGTTTAACTACAATGCTGAAAATGCCCTTAGAATAAAATAACATTGACAAGAGTTTATGTAAGGAAAACATTGTCATGATAATAAGCCTCTCTTGGCAATGAAAGTTAAATTTAATCTTGGTAGAACCCCAAACACAGCTGTTAGCGGATTTTGTCTTTGAAAATGATCTGCTGCAGCTTTTTGTTATTACGGCAAAGCATTGCTTAACATATGATTCACTGCAATGGTTTTTGCATTTTATACAAAAACTACATTAATATTTATTTACTTAGGAAGATGCTTTATCCAAAGAAACTTACAAGGAGCAGATGTTTGAAGGCAAATACCAAATATGAAGGCAGATACTTTTATTGTGATTGTAATGGGTATAACTAAGATTTGTGTGGCAAGTCCTCAAATGGAATAATAAAGTGCACCGTACAATGTAAATCAGATAGTACATAGTTGTAAAATACTAAATAAAAACTACAACAGAAGTACAAAAATAGATACTAAGATAGTTAAATAATTATGGTCTAATAAAAAGAAAATTATAAAAAACTAAAATAAAATCATTTAAAATAAGCACCCCTTACAGTACTGGGAAGAAGGCTGAGGATTTACAGTGTGAGAGCCAGCCGGACCACAGACAGACAGACACCGTTCTTAAGTCCACCACACACGGTTTATTTACACTATATACAAGTTCATAAAGTCCCGCACAGCACACAGTGCTCCAGCACCAAACACCCTTTATCTCTCGGGCCTCTCAATGGTACTCTTTGGGCCGCCTTCTCTCCTCTCTCTGAAGCCTTGTCCTCTTCCTCCCGACTCTCGCTCCTCGACCGTTGGAAGGTGGCCCCTCTTAGGCTCACCCGGATATGTTCCAGGTGCCCCTTGATGAACCTCCGTCGGCACTTCCTGGTCTGGCGGAAGTGCCACATGAGCACCCGGAAGCACTCCGGGTGACCCTGGAATTCCTTCCGCCAGCACTTCCTGGTGTGGCGGAAGTGCTGGCTTCCAGGGCACTAGGATCCAGCAGGTGGCCACGAGCCCCTATAGGGTTGAGCTTCCCATCTCGGTTCCTGTGACCCCCATAGCAAACAGGGCGGCTGTCCTCTCGCGGCCCGGGGGAGGTATAATCCCTCTCCTGGTCCTTCCAGGCGTCCCGGCTGGGTCTGACCCCCAGCCGCCTGCGACAACCGTATAAGGCATTTTCAGAGCTCTGTCACTGTCAACAGAGTAGACTGAGTAAGGATGGCTCAAGAAGCAGTTCTGCAATCTATATGTGCCTGTACCGGGCAACCATATGCAGTACCAGGGCAGCGATACACGTGCTAAATAAAGTGTCCGCCATATATTCCTTGTAAAGCATGTCAATAGTACAGTTGCCAAGCTATCCTTCCATCAGTCTTTCAACCAATTTGAAGATCAGATACAGAAAAAGTTTGTGACAGCAGCATTTAGCACAAGCAAGGACTCCCTCCCCTCCCAGCCACATTGTTCTGATAGAATGACAATGTCATGTTTCTGAAGTTTTAGAACATGCTGAATCCAAATTTGCACTTTTTTTGACTTCGTTATAAATTTCTGTAACATTTTTTGTGCCGCCATTTGATGTGAAGGTGCTATTTTTTGTATTTTTCTCTTATGGGATGCCATGTTGTTCATTGTTGCCATGTGGTGTTATGAGTGATTATCACTAGTCACATGATCTCTTACATCACTATTTAAGATGGTGGTGCATTGATGCTAATTGCCTGTGTTTACTGATAAATAGCAAAATGGTTTATGTGTTGCTGTAGAGAGTTTTTACAAAATTCAGGCATTTAGGATTTTGCCATTTGTATGATGACTTTATTTTTTGGAAAACTTTGTGCTTTTATTTTTGTGGGACAAATTCTGTTAATGTTTTTCATACTTTTTTCAAGACTTCATCACTAGCATTAGTTTAGTTTGTTTGTTTTATTTTTTTTGTCTTTGAAATTTATTTTTGTAATTCTTGTTAGTGAACTGTTTTTGTTTATTTTAAAATTATCCTGTTGTCTTATTAATTTTGGTTGAGCTGAGCAGGCTGGGTGGCGCATCCTGGCACTGCAAGTGAACTGGGCTGATACCTAAGACCCCATTTAAGGGGTTTGCAGACCCTTGGCTGACAACTGGGGTATTGAGTAACATTTTCTGTACATTAGTGCCTTTTCCACTGTGTTGCTTTTGTCTTCTTATTCTTTTCAACTTTTTACTTTTGTTTGGGGCTTTTTTGTATTCTTAGGACTTTTGGTGTTTTGGCCTTGCAGTTCTAGGCCTTTTGTGTTTAATGCCCATCTGTATTTTGCGTTTTGTATTTTGGACTTTTATGGTCTGAATATTTTTATAAGTTAACTTTCTTCTGTACATTTGAAATACTTTGCCTATTTTTTGGTGTATTTTCTTAATCCTTCTGTCTTATTTTTATGTGTATTATGTTTTCATTACTTGGCCTTAATTCCTTGTGTATTATTCTTGATAACTTTGCCTTATTTTTTTATATATTATTATTTAATTACTTGGCCGAATCTTCTTAATTGTATTTTGCAATACAAAGGTTTGTTGTTATGTATTGCTTTTAGTCAATAGATCAGTAGATCAGGTACATTTAGAACCATCCTGATTAAGGATTCTCTTTTCCTTCCTTTTTTATATCAAGAAATCATTAAAATGTTTTGGTCCTGTTAAACTTTGCCTTCAGTCTTGCCAGTCCAATTCAGGCATACCCAGTATTTATTTCCTGATTGTCTGCATTTTATATTTTATATTTATGCTTACTAGGGACAATTTTCAGGCAGGCGCTCACCTCCCAGTTTGTTCCATTAGTTAGTGGAGAAAACTGTTACAAGGTCTTCAAAAGGCCATTCAGGTAACATTTTTGTCTGATAGAATAAAACCATGTGCTGAAATCTTTTTTATGTTTCCTTCTCAATGATTGACTCTTCTATATTTACAGATGGGTCTTCCTAGCAAGGATCTCATGACATACATAACCCCGAGAGGAGAACAGGACGAGTGGTGCTCACTGACGTTGGGAGGGAGGAACGTGGCCTGTTGGGTAGAGGGAGTATGAACAGGCAGGAGTTAAGAGATAAGATCAAGGAGAAATGACAGTACACATGTGTCAAAGAGAAACCATGGACGCTGTGAAAGGGACTTTAAAGTCACAGTGCTTATGGGCAACTTCAGAACACAGCAAGAGAGAAAAGAGTGGGAAGTTTAACTCATGCTAAAACTGAACACATTGCAACATGGTTTGAGTAGAGACAAGAGTTCTATAGCCAGGTATGAGGATTGTTTGCATCTCTCAGACTGACACAGATAACCTGTCTACAGACCCATATTGTATTGAAAAACTCATTAGAAACTTCCAAAGACTTTGTTGGACAGTTATCTTATCCAAAGATCTTGACCATACATTGTTCTTCTCTCTTGTTAAATGAACCCTAGCCTAAAGGAGTCTATTAATTTTTTACATTTAAGATTTCTCATTTAAAGGTTTTCCAGTGTTGTGTCTTGTCCTAGTGTGTGGATATAAACACAGGGAACTCCAGTTTGTGTATTACATCTTGCCTGAAGAAGGGGCCTGAGTTGCCTCGAAAGCTTGCATATTGTAATCTTTTTAGTTAGCCAATAAAAGGTGTCATTTTGCTTGGCTTCTCACTAAAGAGAAAAAAGAAAGGGAGCCAGAAAAGCAAGTTATCGGTTACATGATTTGACTAGAGTATTAAGCATTTATGGATTTCCATATTGAATTACATTAAAATTGCTTGCACGCAGATATGAGAGAATGCACAGCAGGTCTGACGTATTTTTAAACTACAAATTTACCTGCAGCTAATGATTGGCCCATATGCTGTATTCACCTGAAGGTTTTAAAATTTCTTTTTTTAACAGTAAACACTTCGTTTTGTTTTTTCAGCTTAAGATTTCAGTTATTGGTGTATTACAAAAAAAGAGTAAAGGCAAAATATTGTTATTGTTTTTTCATTTGTAATTTCATTTATTGTTTAAAATTTTCAATATCATTAATTTTTTTATTCCAGGTGGTCAGGCTTATGCACCTTTGACTTGATGATCTATAAGTTCGGAGTCGTTATCATGCACTGACATCAATTAAATTCTAACTTATTGATGTGCTAATCAATGCGTATGAACTCTGTGGCACAGTGATAAGCGACTACAATACCAGTACCTCGAAACCTTTGCCGCTCTTACTTGAAAAAACTGAGAATGTATTTGTCATTAAGTCATGTCTAGGGCTTTACTGTCATGCCATCCATATACAGTGCTGCAGTATTCATTGGCAGGCGATAACATTCCCCAGGACCGCCGTGCAACATATACATAAACACAGGGCACGTGCAATAAACTATACTATAAATAATAGCTAGATAAATACATAATAGGTAATAATTTGAAATAGATGGTAATAAAATAAAAAATAAAGAAGTAATAATAACAACTAATACTAAAAACAACAGCAGTAACAAATGTACTGGATGTAAATAAACTTCTAGGAGCAGACCTGGCAGCTCAGAGTTCAGGGTCTAGGCTGCCAAGGGGATGACGTTGTTCCAGAACCTGGCAGAACTGATTGGAATGTTCCAGTACCTTCTACCAGATAGACAATAAACCATTAACAGACAAACAGAATCGACAATGTATACCTTACATGCAAGGGTGTGCCTCTCTTGCAACGATCGGAGGAATATGACCTATACCTATATGAGTGTCTGCTCTAGTGTTGTGTTTCAGAAACATTTGTGACTTTTTGAATTTAATGTTAGTGTTTTTTTGTTTTAGAGAATTTAGAAAACCTAGCTGACTTTTTGAATTGCATTACTGTATTTTTTTATCCTCTTGAGTGCTCTTGGCCAATCATCTTCCTTTAGAAAATCAACAGACTGACTTTGCTGTTATGTTAGGCAGTTGGCCAGTATGAGCGCGACATAATATAATAGGCTTGGCCAAGCAACCTCAAAAGACGGGCGGGGTCAGAGGTGGCACTGCGGCGTAGTTTACTGGGAGGCTTGACAGTATGAACATGAAACCACTAGGAGAGACATGGATAGAAAAGATATAAAATGGACAACCATCCTGTCACAGTGTTATTTTTAATATCATTTTTGTGATTAAACCTAAAAATGTGTGACTCAAGAGTGAACGAATGCTTATATATATTAGAAAAATAAAACAAATTGATCTCTTTTTCGTCTATGTACTGTAGCTGATTACAGCATTTGTTCACTCGATCTGCACAAGCAGTACCAAAGCAACTAGCGTATTATCATTGAAGACTTAAGAAATGATGAGTCACAACTTCTCCATACAGTTTAAATAACTTACAGATTTGCTTAATTTGCAGCCAAAATTAGGATTGCAAGAACGAGCAGGAAAAATGAACCATAGAATGTACAACAAATATAGCACTGGGATAAAATGGGTAAACCATGTAATTCCCAGGCAAGATTAAATAAACCTATTTGGTCTGAAGCTTTTATTCTTAGCATAATAATATGACCTCTGAATTAAATGGAACAAAGCTAAAATCTAAAATGTTACCAGGAACATGTGGAACCAAACTTTTATTGAAGTTACAAATGTTTTTACTTTAACTAACCATTTTGCAATTTGTGTGCATGCTTACCATTTACAAGCTTTCATCTTGTGCTTCCGACATTTACAGGTTCCTGTGGGAGACCAGGCTGATGACTGAGGCAGCAGGCAAAGGCCACCAGTATCTGTTGCACAGCCATAATGACAACTTCTGTTTTTATTTAAGTACGGCTTGAATTTGCAGCAAACAACATTTACATTTTTTTTATTACTGTATTGTAGTCCAGCTCTGCAGTGTACAGTGGTGATGTATGTCAGACATCTTTCTTTTTTATTGCAAGTTCTGAGCAGTATTAAGGACAAATGGGAGGCATACATTTAGTCCCATTGCCTGACTTCTCACAACATGTTAGGATTATTTTAGAAGTTGTAAAGATTTCGCCTCAAGTATATGACTTGATAATTTTGTTCCAGATTCTTCCAAACCTTTGTGTTAAGAACTGTTTCCTGGATTTTATTTTTGAGAGTGTGATGCATTGTGAAAGTATTTTATATTAGGTCTCCTCCTGGCCTTCTCTTTTCACGATTAAAGATATTTGATTCCCTGGGATTGTCTGATTAGTCCCAGCATGCACTTGGTTGCTCTTTTTTATGTATCTTATAGAGCTGCTATATAATTAGATGCGCGGTGACCAGATCTACTCATAGTACACCAGATGTGGTCTCACTAGTTTTATTACAGACTCTTAGCAAAACCTCCATAATTTATATGCAGTAGTTGTGCCAGTATAATCTCAAATTTTAGGGTCACACTTTAGTGTAGGTATCAATTATAAAGCAACTGTTAATATGAACATTTAATTAACTATGTGTCACACGGGTGCATGGGAGGCAGCTAAAGGGCTTGAATGAGGACAAGTCCGAATCTGACCGGGATGTGGCTGAGTGCACTGATTCTTTTTCTCGCTTTCCTGCAGTCCATTAACAGGACATTCCACCTGGCCCTGTTGACGTCACTTCTGTGTCCTAACCTATAGATGAAGACCTTTCCGGTTCCGGCCCCCTTGATGTCATGTCTGGGCTCAAGCCAATGGCTGAAGACCTTTCTGATCCTGGCCCCTCTGATGTCACTTCCTGTCTTCCCTTTAAAAGCCTCCACCTTTCCCCTATTTCCTCAGTTCTGTTTTGGACTCTAGATTGTGCACATTAGTGCTGTCATTTATTTGCAATTTGCAGCCAGGAAAATAATATGCGGGTGGCTGTCCCAAACCTTACTGTGGAATTTGTCACATATGTTGCTGACAATAATCATTTAGCATTAAAAGTAGTAAAACTCTTGCTATGTGTCATTTTCATTCTTTTACAACACGTTAAAAAGGCTTATAGTATTTTTAAAACATGCATACTCTTAATAGCTGCTCATAACGGATAAGTAAACTAAAGTGTTACCCATTTTGGTTGCCTTTTTAACTGCTTCTGTGCATTGTCTAAGTTTATTAAAGGAGATCAGACATTCATTTTAGATGTTCCAGTGTACCCCCATCGAAGATGGCTCATCCCTAAAACGGATTTTCAGCAGAAGGGCTATAAATTGGTATGCACCCCTTGATTCCATTTTATATATGTACTGGGAATGTCCCTATGTCTCAGTCTCAGTCTTTTGATGAGTTATGTCGCAGGTTCCTTCACCTGTACTGTCCCGTGACATCCCTTTTACTCCTCAAGTCTTCATTCTCCCAGACTTTTCTGCTTCATCTCTTTCCACTTTTCAGCAGAGACTGTTCTGTTTGAGCACAATTGCTGCAAAGTTAGTGTCTTGTTGAAAATTCTCTGATTCTTTGGGCCACAACTTTTAGAAATCAACCTTATGATGATTGAATTATCTGCTTCAAACATTGATGGTACATTTACAGTCAGGTCCATAAGTATTTGGACAGTGACACGATTTTCATAATTTTGTCTGTGAACGGCACTGCAATGAATTTGAAATTAAACAGTCATTATGTGATTGAAGTGTAGACCTTCATCTTTAATTCAAGGGGCTTAACAAAAATATTGTATGAGCTGTTTAGAAAAGGCAGACATTTTTATACATGCCCCCAACAACCCCCCCCCCCCCCTTCCTTTATTTTGAGGGGCTCAAACATATTTGGACAAATTAACATAGTCATAAATATAACAATCATTTTCAATATTTGGTTGAAAATCCTTTACAGTAAATGACTGCCTGACGTCTGGAACCCATGGCCATCTCCAAGTGTTGGGTTTCCACCCTACAGTTGCTTTGCCAGGCTTTTACTGCAACTGTCTTCAGGCTGCTTGTTCGTTGGACATTCTGTCATCAGTTTTGTCTTCATTGTGTTGAGGTCAGTTGATTGACTAGGCCTTTGAAGAATATTCCACTTCCTTGCCTTGAAAAGCACTTGGCGTGTTTTCACAGTATGTCTTGGCTCATTGTCCAGTTGTGCTGTGAAGCATTCTCCTATCAATTTTGCAGCATTTGACTGAATCTAAGCAGACAGTATAGCCCTGTACACTTCAGAATTCATCCTGCTACTTCTGCCACCAGTCATAACATCAATACATACTAGTGATGGACTTCCATTCACAGCCATGCAAGATTGTGTCATAAAACTGCCTCCACCATGTTTCAAAGATAATGTGCTGTTCATCAGATCTTGAGCCATTTCTTCCATTCTCCATACTCTTCTCTTTCCCACATTCTGGTATATATTGATCTTAGTTTCCTTTGTCCAAAGTACATAACTGTACAGGCTTTTAAAAAAATGTTTTCTGCCAAAGTCTAATCTGTCGTTCCTATGCTTGAGGTTTACCAGTGGTTTGTATCTTGTGGTAAACCCTCTGTCTTTACTTTCATGAAGTCTTCTCTTGATTGTAGACTTTGGCAATGATAGGTCTACCTCCTGAAGAGTGTTGGCTAAATGTTGTGAAGGGGTTCTTGTTCACCAAGGACAGAATTCTGCAATCATCCAGCACAGCTGTCTTCTGTGGTTTTCCAGACCTTCTAGTGTTGTTGAGTTCACCAGTGTGTTCCTTCTTTTAAGGATGTACCAAATGGTTGCTTTGACCACTCCTCATGTTTCTGCCATCTCTCTGAATGGTTTGTTTTGTTTTCTCATCTTAATGGTGAACTGTTTTTACTTGCATGGACAGCTCTTTGGACCTCAGGTTGAGAGTTCACAGTGACAGCTTCCAAATGCAAATTCCACACTTGGAATCAATTCCAGACCCTTACCTGCTTACTAGTTAATGAAATAATGAGGGACCTTCTCCCACGTGGCTATGGAACAGCTTGTCAGTCAATTGTCCAAAAACCTTTGAGCCCCTAGAAAAGGGGGTGGGGGAGTTATGCATAAAAATGTCTTTCATTCCAAACAGCTCATCCAAAATTGTTGTTAAGCTCCATGTATTAAAGCTGAAAGTCTACACTTCAATCACATAATGACTGCTTTATTTCCAATCCATTGTGGTGGTGTAGAGAACCAAAATTATGAAAATTTTGTCACTGTCCAAAATACTTATGGGCCAGAAATTATATCTAGTATTTCATATTGGCAGTCATGTCTGACTTGTGCTGAGTCATGAGCATTTCTTTATGTAGTTGTTATTATTGTACAATATATCTTATTCACCTTTTTTAAAGATACTATTGACAGATCCCAAGGTCGTGTTTCAGTTACAGCACATGGTATTTGGTTACATGCCCTCAGTTCTGTGCTTGAAAAAAATGTTTTTTAATATGTGTGTGAAATTTATGATCAACAGTTGCCAATATGCCCTTTTTTTCTTGAAGAGATCATTATAAAGTAAGTCTCAGCTGACATCTACCATATTCATTTTAAACTATTCTATCATTTCTGCTTGCATTTTCAATCCTGCTTAGCCCAGTTATAATGTATTGGTGGACAAGGCCTATTCCGGCACAACTTGGCTCAAAGTAGTAACCAGCCTCGAACGGGGCCAGCTACACTTTTGCACACATTCATACGTACTCTCAACAGGCCGATTTAGTATTGCCAGTAACTGAGATAAGGAAATAGTCAACGTCACACCAATGCTGGAAGCACACGCAATCTCCATAGACAGTGAATGAGCTGTCAGTAAAACCCATTTAGGCCTGTAGCTGCGCGACAGCAGTAGTAACCACTGCGCTGCTGTGCTTCTTATCTCTCCTCACTTTAATGTTTGTTTGCTGCAACTGAAAAGATTTATCCCCTTTAATTTTTCCTCATAGTTCACACCCAGGCGCAATAGCATTTCAGAATCTCTTCTTTGGAATTTAGTGTGTATAAGTGCATTATGTCCATTTTGTAAGAAAAAATATGATATGATCTATACTAATAAAAGGCAAAGCCCTCACTCACTCACTCACTGACTCACTGACTCACTCACTCACTCACTCACTCACTCACTCATCACTAATTCTCCAACTTCCGTGTAGGTAGAAGGCTGAAATTTGGCAGGCTTATTCCTTACAGCTTACTTACAAAAGTTAAGCAGGTTTCATTTCGAAATTCTACGCGTAATGGTCATAACTGGAAGCTGTTTTTCTCCATTTACTGTAATGGAGATGAGCGTGAAACCCGTGGGGGCGGAGTTTCGTGTGACATCATCACGCCTCCCACGTAATCACGCAGTAGGTAGAAAACCAGGAACAGGCCCAAAAAGCGCTGAAGAAAACATGCATTATATAATTGAGAAGGCAGCGAAACAATAAGAAGCGAGCGAGTGACATATACAACCATATTCATGAGTTCTGCTACTTCGGAAACAAAGCACGATGTAAACCTAAACTTTAAATTAAGTTCATAGACAGGCTGCC
>JANRMT010062841.1:58507118-58525028 GCA_026402145.1 Polypterus bichir lapradei | reverse complement strand
CTATCTATCTATCTATCTATCTATCTATCTATCTATCTATCTATCTAGTGAACATTTTGTGTATATCTTGTGGGTGCCACTGTTTCCATTTTGTGTACCTGGTTGTTAGGAATATGACGCACTCACCATTTGACTCATGACATCATGGCGGTCATGACTGATAATGATTGAGCACTCCAACTTCAACTTAGTGAATGAATAAAAAATAAATATTGATGAAAGATTCTAATTTTGGTTTTTCTTTTTGCTTTGAGGTTTTTAGCCTCAAAGAGTTTAGTAGAAGGTTTTATTGATTTGTGTGTAAAAACCTTAGCGAACAATGATGACTTTCTGTTTTGCTCCTGAAGAAAGACCTTCGTTTTCCATGCCAAACAAAATCTTTCAATTAGTACATTCTTTGTCTCCTGTTCAAACACAATAATTTTGTTCTTGACATATTTAGCAATCACCTTGTATTTTAAGATCATAAAACCTTCTAATCCAGAAGTATCATTCTTTCGGATGGCTGTTCTATTAAAGCCTAATTGCAATTAATCAAACAATTAAAATTTAAATCAAAATTAACTGCATATTAATCCACATTTATCATACTTCCTTCAAGCATATTAATATGTTTTCTTATAGAGCAGAAAAAACTCAGTGATTGATTTCTAATGAAAACAGTTTTAATAATCACTTGCCTATACATATTAAATTATTTCAGTTAGTTTATTGAATAGTTTTGTGTAACAGAAATAACAACCACCAAACAGCCCGAGGGGGTGACTAGAACATTTAGGAAAACCGATACATATAGTTGCTAGTCAACATACCAAAAGCACTAACAATTACACAAACAATTAAATATCAAAAAACAAACATAAATTCATGGTTCGTCTTTTGTGCACAGTCAGCACTTTTACAGCTCAGGTTGTGATCACTGCATGACACACAGAAGTCAACTCTGCAGCTGTTACTTGAACAGGAGAAGTCATTAATTAGATTGAAAATATGTATAAATAAAACAGCAAAGAGTAGACTGAAAAAACCTTCTAAATATGGATGTATGTGATAGGGTTATTTATTAATTATAAACTAAGTCTAACTACAGTATCTTAACCTTCAGCCCAAATGGATGGAAATATGAGCATGATCGATTTCCTAGTTGTATTGGCCCAGTATAATAGAGACTCATGCAGGTTATAGTGTAGGCTACAGTAGGTATTATATAATTATGAAACAACATGAACATGCAATATCTGCTCTGAGGGAAGTCTGAGTGAGGTATAGTGTCGTCTGCGCTTGCACCATTCTGCTTCAGGTCAGATATGCCTCCATGAGTGACCGAATAGGCTCCATGGCAAACTCTTTGCCACTGACATGCTGTCTCACACCCAAACCTGTACCTCAACAGCCCCAAGGGTACTGTGTGTACCATCTTGTTCTGGGCATTCTGCTGTACTGTGCTATGTGACTTTTTCCCTCAATATGTGAATGCTGCATAATGGCAAGGATGATGATGACTTTAACAATCTCACTCAATACGTAGTGCCTGTCCATCTGCACTGTTAAGCGCAACACGGAAGTGAAACTCATTCACTCGCTTATATTTTGATTTGATTTTAGTTGTTCCCACATCATTCTGTGTAATTTGAAGAGCTAGTGTATATATGTATGTAGCAAAACATGGGGCACATCGTGTTCCTTATTGATTGAATATGGCACTCTGTATTTTATGTTCCAATACGGGATGATCTCTTATTACAAGTGTGTGAATCAAAACCATTATCAAAAAACAACAAAGGAAAAGGTTAAACGGTTAGACTTGGATTCACTTGCCACTGTTTCATTAAGTGTGAAGCACTGTCAAATTGACCAGATTTAATTAACACAATTTAGGGGATGCGTTAAAAAATATAATTGTAGACTTTTTTTAACTCATTAATCACACATGTTAATGGCGGTTAATTAACAGCTATATCACATTGAGCTCCTGGTGGACACAGGGCCCTATGCAGCCGATTAGTTTGCTCAGGCCTTAGGCCGGCTCTGGCTCCAAACACACACTTTGTCCTTTTCATTCATGCCTCAGCAGTGCATAATGTGAATTCTCTGGTAAGGATGGTGTGGGCTAAACTCCACAATAATGTCAAGAATGCCATTAACAGGTTTGTGCCAATGCTGCACAGTCATACATTTTCATCCCTAACCCTAACCTTAACTTCCATTCTTCCATGATCCAACCCATTATATCCTAACTACAGGGTCACAGAGGTCTGCTGGAGCCAATCCCAGCCAGCACAGGGTGCAAAGCAGGAGACAAACCCTGGGCAGGGCGCCAGCCCACCGCAGGGCGTGCACACACACACACACACACACACCAGGGACAATTTAGGATCACCAACGCACCTATCCTGCATGTCTTTGGACTGTGGGAGGAAACTGGAGCACCTGGGGTAAACCCACTCAGACACGGGGGGGCATAAATTTTCAGTAAACCTAAAAATGACATTCATATTTTACAATGAATAACCTAAATATTATGGCTCTACTAGCTTTGCTGTCACTCTAAATTCCTGTTCATGGTGCTACTTTGTAAAGAGTGGGGTTATCTGAAGCAAATAAAGTGAAACAGTACCAAATGCTCAAAGATGTCAATGGGCAAATCAGTTATTTTGAAATGAAGCTCAAGTAGCAAGTTTCAAAACAGTGAAGGTACAGTGGTAAGGCTGTTCTTTGTATTTAAAAACACAGTGGTTTGGCATGAAGGAAACACTTCTCCCCCATACTGAGAAAAAAATACTAAGATGTTATATTTTTCATTTCATGCATTGAATTTTCTCTAAGATCAAGACATTTAATTTCTGTGCCAGACCTCTTAGCTGCGGTCCTTGACAACATTCTAGAATTCACTCCAGCGTAACATAGTTATCACGTCATTTATTTTTTCAGGTGGATATATTGTATTTAATATCTTTCCAGCACAATGTACAGTTTGGAATTTAAATGCAATCATGAATCAAAGAGCACTTGGTATACATTATGTAATGACCGACAATTTCTGTAATGTTTCCAGTTTCTAAAACATGCTTAATAACCTGACAAAAATAGAAATCCTGCAGAAGCTGTAAATTGTGCTTTATAATCTCTCGTATGGGCAAATGACAAAAATCATTAATTTACACATTTTCTCACCCAAAATATACAGCTGTGCTATGTTTTCCATCCTCTTTTGCTTAAAAGCTGTCACTCTACTGTACTTCCAATAATTTGTTTTTGTTGTAGAGTCACAGTGAAACTCTGCAGGGAAGCAGAGCAGACATTGTATATCTTTCCTCAAGTACAGAATCTGTCTCCTTGCCAGAGTCCTTTGCTACGGTTCAGCCCTAATTCATTCATCTTGTTACTACTATTCTTATACTGAGCTCTTATAAAAATCTCCACAGCACACTATACAACCATCTGCTGCTATTGTACCTACTACATCAACTACTGTACTTAGACAGAAAATGAATGTCAAATGATCTAAATATTTAAGATCAATGAGAAATCATTTTAAGAGTGCTGCCCAGGTCCACTCCTGACAGAATTTAAAAATATGCCCTTAAATAAATTTGACAAGCGTGTTGTACGTAGTGATGAGCTAAATGATTAAATCGAAATTGAACTTCCAGTGCAACTCAGGTTTCATAAGAGACATGATTTCCCGTGAAATGCACACAGGACGAAAGATGTTTAGTTCCTGTCTGGAAGTGTTTTCATGCTTCAATTCCGCATGTATCCGTCATTTCATACTTAGATAAAGATTTCTACTGGAAAAGGTGTGCATAATCTCAACTAGGGAAAACAAGTTGGTAGGTCAAAGGGGGCAAGGGAGGGTGTTTGGCAATGGTGACTTTTTGTGTTGTTAGTTTTCCTGTGGAGAAAAAAACAGCAATGTCATGTTTTCACAGTCATTGCCTTCTTTATTGACATATTTTTTACATTGGTTTTGAATATGTAGCGTAAAATGAAACAGGGAGATGGAAATATGTGAGAATACACTGTGTACTGTTGGCATTGATTTGTCATAGGAATATGCAGACAGGAACTGTGTCTTGATGTGTACCTGTACAGATTTCCACAGGGGTCTTGTTTTATGAAAAGGGTATTCCAGTCTAAATAGTGTACAGACAGAAGGGGATGGGCAGACACAGGACAGAGCTAGTCATCCTCTTCAGGGTCTGGAACGTTTCTAGTCTGGAGTGGATCCAGAGAAATATGTGGCTTCCTGTGCACCCATAAAACCTTTGTTGTAACTTTTAACTTAATCCTCATACCACCTGAAGAATGGTCTCAAGTTAGACAATTGTTTTTTACACCCTACCTTTGTTAAATTCAGCTTTTTTTCCATTGAATCCTGTTTATCTGCTTTCTTTTTTACATTTTTTTTACCATAAGACTCACAAGGAGCAAGTATATTTCAGGCAGGCACTCTCATATGAGTTTGTAGATTCATAGAAGCCAAACAAACTCAGTCAAGCTCTTTAACAAGACAAAATTTTTTCAGACTACTTATTCATACTTGTAGCATTTCAACACAGAACTGAGTTGGTGTAAGCTGGGCGGATGAGCACTTACACTGCAGAGACATTTTGGTGTCAGTTAGTTATCTGCGTCCACCTGAATGAAGGCTAGCAGTAGTTAAGCAAGAATAGAATAAGGAGATGGATTGGGATTTAATTAACAAGTAAGGGTTGATACTATGAAAAAAATACTCTAATTAATGAGCCTGAGACATGAAAAAAACTGAAATTCTAAATCAAAAAACATAGCCCAAGTGTCGAAAACCAAAATAATTGAATTTAACCAGAGCCAAAATGGAAGAAAAAAAGTTGTAATCAATTAACAAAGGAATAGATTGCCAGGAACTCAGACTGAAGCAGTATTAAGAGTGCTAGCCTTTTATTTATTGTATCCACAAACTTGGACAAACCAGGAGGTGCACGATGTTGGACCTTTACACCCTTGATGTGATGATGTAATTTACCACACACATCTGGCTTGGCATCCAGACAAAAAAAACAGCATGCACAAAATGGTGGCATGTCATTGAAAACACAATGGCAGAAACGCAAAATGTATTTACTTTTAAAGTCATTAGGAATGTGTTTAAACAAAAAATAAATAAACCAAACCGTTGAAACTATGCCTTGATTATTTGTAAAGGTCAAGCAATGACTGCACAATATTTGAAATACATCTCAGGTCATGACTTTTCTAGCAGCCTAAAAAAAAGAGTAAGACACAGTGAAAATGGTGTAGTCAAAAATACCAAAAAAGCTTAGGAACTATTAGGATAGAGTTTTTGATGTTTTTCTGCATTGATTCTGATAATCACAGACTTGCTTTTTATTTGAGTCACTGAGTTTGATTCTGGCATCCTTTTGTGGGAATTCTCCTTCATTTTGATGGTTAAATACATTTTTTTTGTCCACAATTTCTATCTCTCATTTTGGCTCAGGACAGGTCATCCAGTACTTAGATGGGAACCAACCAGAAAAAGCATGAATTGCTGCTGGTAGGCTAGCAGGGAGTACTTACCCTGAGGTCTGAATGAGGTCTGAATGCAGTGACGGGGACACTGTGCTGTAAAAATGGTGCTGTCCATCGGATGATACGTAAAACCGGGGTCCTGACTCTCTGTGGTTGTTAAAGAGCCCTGGGTGTCCTTTGTAAAGAGTAGGGTGTACCCCTGATTCCTGGCTAAATTACCCTTAACGACTTTGCCAGTCTGGACCCTTAACATCATCTCCTGTCTCTAATTGGTTAACTATCTTTCACCCCTTCACCACCTAACAGCTAAACTGTGGAGAGTGTACTGGTTCAGAATGGCTGCTGTTGTATTATCCATGTGGATGTTGGATATTAGTGATGGCTGAAGTGGCTCCCCACTCACTGTGTAAAAGCGCTGTGAGTAGCGAGAAAAACACCATCCATCATCCAACCCGCTATATCCTAACTACAGGGTCACGGGACCCGCTATATCCTAACTACAGGGTCACGGGGGTCTGCTGAAGCCAATCCTAGCCAACACAGGGCGCAAGGCAGGAAACAAACCCTGGGCAGGGTGCCAGCCCACCTCAGGGTGCACACACGCACACACACAGCACAATGTAGAGTCGCCAATGTACCTAACCTGCATGTCTTTGGACTGTGGGAGGAAACCGGAGCATCCGGAGGAAACCCACGTAGACACGGGAAGAACACCACGCAGGGAGGACCCGGGAAGCGAACCTGGGTCTCCTAACTGATGAGGAAGCAGCGCCACCCACTGCACCACCATGCCACCCGAAAAACACTATATAAATGTAAAGAATTACTATTGTTATTATTATTATTATTATTTTGACACCCATACTTTTTGATCTCCTGGTATTGTCCCTTTTTTGGCTTTGGTCTGTTCTCCTGGCCACCCTCAAGCCCAGTCTACTTGCAGACATAACAAGAGACTGGGAGATCAAGCCATACTGGCAACAAAACAAAAGTGAGAGGCGAAAATCACAGTTGAAAAATACAAGTAATGGAGATTTCTTTTAAGAAAAAGTACATGAGGAAAAAAAGGATTTGGATAAGGTAGTGAACATTTTATCCCGTTTTATTGAACCCTGAAAGGTCACAACTTCTGAGGCTATGCCCCTAACAATCTGGGGACAGAAAGGTAACAATTATAATGAAAAGAAAATTGTGGTGAGAATGACTCAAGTAAATAATAAAGAATAAAAAGTAATACATTTGAATTCTAGTTCTTAATAAACCCTAAAAATGAGTGGTAATTCCAGAGAAACGATAGGCAGAAGTGCACCCATTCCTCACAGTGACATTCCAAACCACTAACAAAGTACGACTATTTTTTAGGATGAAAGTTAAGTGGGCAAAAGTGTTCAAAATTCCCGTAATCCAAAATTGAGGAAGTGGAACAGCTCAGCTAAGGGGGTGACACATCGTGCCCTCACGTGGTACTCGCTGGCTGTGACACTCGTCTCAGGGAATACTGATGCATATTATTTAAAATCATCTCTGTAACTTTTATCATGCTGATGGTTTTCTAAGCGAGGAAAACCCCAGTAGATGTTTTTGCCTGTTGTTTTATGAGGGTGATTCTCATGTCAAAAAGAAAACATGTCTTTTTCTAGTAAGTCTGAATTTAATTAATGTAAAACACATCTCAATTAAATAAGCCTGATGCCTTTTTATCTCAACAACCCTAGAGCATTAAGCGACCATGATTACAATGAAATGACATAATAATTAAGTGTATAAGTACAGTGTCTCTAGACCTAGTTATAGTGCTCTCAGTGTTTAACTCTCATAATGCTCCACTCGCCCTGTAGTTACAGCAAGCAGATAATGACTGTGTTTACTACGTGTGTATGTGTGAACCTCTTTTGTCCTTAAGGAAAGCAGGCAAAAAAAAAAGAAAAAAAAAAGTTTAAATAAAAAAGAGATTGTTTTCAGCTTTGTGAATTGGAGCTTCACAACATGTAGTCTCATCACAGAAAAACGTCTCTGCTCAGGGGTGTACCACATCACATTTTTTTGAAGTACTCTTACAGGAAGAAGGCAAATCACAGAGTGAAATCTCATCTTCCACATTAGAGACTTGCCTGCCAATTTATGCTTTCCATAGGCCAAGCAGGAAACAGTTAAGAAACCTCCAGGCAGCATGATGGAAGGTCAGATTCTGACTCATTGCCTGTGGGGTCTCTTGAAGCTAGACATACTGGCAACAGCAAGTCTGCGCAAGAATGTGTGACTTGGTGAATTAACCATTGTTAGAAATGGGGGGCCTGTGGATATGAATGAGTATGACTAAGAATGCCATCCGCCTTGTGGCAAGCTAGGAGGGCCATGTTGCTCTTCTGGTGATTCGGCCAAGGAGCTGAAAAGGAGATCCGCTTTGCGTGTTGGAAAATGTGTGCAGTTGTCCAAGAAGTCAGCGGGTGTCAGGTTTCTCTAAATTACTAATTCAACTTTTTTTTTTTCTGTTTTATTTACAGTAATTTCTTTTTTTAATGACTTTTCTCAATTCAGGAAAATGAGCTACCTGTGTTTTATGGTAGCGGTGCCATCAAAAACAAGAAAGCCCCTGGAAAGAAAGGAGCATATTTTACTTAATCAAACCATTTTCTAATGACACCAGGATTTGTTTCAAAAATTCCAACTGAATTATTGTGCAGTAGCATATTTTTGGATCGGCCAGCTGCTTTTTTGCATCCATTTCACATGTATCATATATCATATAACTGTTTTTTATTTGCTTGTCCTTTTAATCTGCTTGATCATAAACAGGAAACCTTCTTTAATTTATTTAAAATTTAAAGGCAATCGGAGAGTTTACATTTCTGTGATGCTCACATTTCAAGTTTTTTGCTTGTCTGTGCAGGTCAGTGTATGAGTGAGCGTGTACTGTTTGAATGTTTGACTGTGTAATGGAGGATGTGACGGGCTGTTCAGCTAAAGGCAAATTGTGAAAAACGTTCCCTAAAATCAACAGTGAAATCCCGCAAGCAGTCGTACAAACAGAACACATTTTAACTTGTGCAAAGCCTATAGTTTAAATCCGTACGCATACAGGAGAAATGAGTGAGACTGCCTGAGCCTGCTTTGTCTTTTGAGGTTTCTATAAATATCCTGTTTTCTTTGTTTTTTATTCTGGATTTTGAAGAAAAGAGCTATTATGTACTTGGGTTTACGCCGACATTAAAAGCAGTTTGTTTTACAGACAAACCCACATGCCAGCCATTTGCATAGATGCGATATTTCCCTTGGATTATTAAAGTGAAGATTTTTATCACTCAGTGCTAAGTAAACTGCCCGAATAGCTGAGGCTTTCTCAGGCAGCATAAAAGATTTTGGCGGAACCCACTTTTCATTTAGCCAAGATGTTTATCACTTTGAGTAAAACCATTAGCAGATTCCTTTGAGTCTTTTAATCAAAAGCAAAAGACCATATTTATATAAATTAGCAGTCAATAACATAGTAACAGTACCAAGTGTGTTTTTATGCAATAGTAGCTATAAACTAAAATAGTGGCCTGAACAATGAGGTACCAGCAGGATGGTGCTTTGTGGATGTTATCTTCAATCATCTACATAAATGGTGCAAAGTCACTGCTGAGGGCACAGACCTGATGTCCAGTGTTCTGCTGTTATTTCGTTTTGCAGAGTCCACACGGTCATTCTGCAGTGCAATGTTCTAGGCCACGGGTGTCTGACTTCGGTCCTGGAGGGCCTCATTGACTGCAGGTTTTCATTCTAACCATCTTCTTCATTAGTGACCAGTTCTGGCTGCTAATTAACTTCTTTTGCCTTAGTTTTAATTAACTTGACTCAGGCCTCTCAGTTGTCTCTTTTTCCTTAGTTGGCAGCTGAATAATAATGAGACACAAAACAAGCCGCAACATGACCAGCTCACTTGTGCCCATGACACAATATCTGAAAATTAAAAAAGGTAATGGTCTCGGTAAAGTTGATCTCTCAGGTCACCAAAACATTTTGACAGTGTTCTTAGAAAAGAACAGAACAATAAACAGTTTTGGAAATGCCTGCTATTGGCAGAATGAGAGCAAAAACTGGTCACTGATTAGGAAAAGGGATTGAATGAAAACCTGCAGACACTGTGGCCCTCCAGGCCCGGACTTCAACACCCCTGTTATAGACAATGCAGTTGTTGACAGACTGGCAAAGAAAGGATCTATAAAAGAACAGAAAGACAGTTCTACTACTTACCACAAAGATAGAACCTTAATCAAGGTCAATCAACACACTAAATGGTTGCATCAGCACCCACGCTAAAATAGGAATGACCCATACTACATGCTTGCAAGACCTGAGCAGGTGGGTATCTTCAGACCCCAGACAGGCCGCAACCATCTAAACCACCACCACTGCACCAAGTTCTGGATTGGCCAGTCAGATCAGTGCCCGTGAAAAATGGGCAGCCAGACAACTGAGCTTCCACTGCAAGACTGTCCACTGCCTTAGGCCATGAGACGCCCGATCTGGATGAAGGAGACATCATCGGCAGCCTGGAGGACTTAAACTATAAGGCAATATTCATCCAAGAGGCTGGCATGTCCATTTGAGTGAAGGACAAGAAGAAGTTGGTCACATTGTTAGGTTTACCTGCCCTTTAATGCATATAATGTGATTTTCCAAAAGTTGCTTTTGTGATTGACAAAAGAGTGTGATTTTTTAAATCTCATTGAAAGAAAATATGGAAAAATGTTTGAAAAAAAGAAGATTCATTTTGAAAATGTTTTATTTTGCATAAATGTGACCTCCTATGTGGATCTTGTTTCCTGATAATGCTAGCATAATATTCTCCTCTGTCACCTAATGTATGGCATTGTAAATAAATCATTACCTCATATTTAGTGCTTTGGAAGCTGTAAATAGTCCATTGTCTAAAGAAAAAAGGTCAAAGGCTATCCCCACACTGAGAAGTAAACACAGTTAAAGACACAACATTTCAGCCTTTATTGTCTTAAACAGGTATGCAACTGAAAAGAGCAGGTAACATCCATAAGAGAGGAAGGAGGGAAGAAAGCCAAGGCAGATGAAAGGAGAAAAGGTGAGAGTAGGTGAGAAAAAAGCTGCAAATAGAAAAGACGAAGGGGGAAATTAAAAAGTTAGTCGTCATTCAGACTTGGTGAAATTTGTAATTCCTGTGTGAAAATGAGCTTAGCTTTTTCCGATTTTCTTTGAAAAGTGTCTTTGAAGCCCTGTGAAACAACAGTGTGGCTATTACCAAGGAATGTGAAGTGCTTTGTAAGGTCCTTGGTTTTAACAGCTTGATTGTGCTCTCTGAAACAGTCTTCCTGCTTCACCTAGGTAGATGGCTGGACACTTCCTACAAGAAATCCTATAAATAAGATTTTTAGACTGGCAGGAGGCCCATTGTTTGATATTAAATGTACTAGACCAGATACAAGGATGTTGTTGGTGACGTATTTGCAAGTGACACTGCGGCTCCTGTTATAGATTAAAATTTCTGGTTGAGGACTGTGGCTCTACTCTATGAAGTGAGCTGCAGATGAGAAGCTTTACATAGGTCAGGTGGTCAATGGAAGGAGACCCAGAGAGGGTTAAGAAAAAAGACTTCTGTGGAAGGATCATTCTGCAAAATGAGGACATTTTGTTTGATGACCTGTGGGACAGAGATAGACTTTTAAGGTGGAATGGGATGATCAGTGGGATATAGGTTTAATTTTTGGGGCTCCTCTTAGAGTGGATGACACAAGGTCTAGTCGTGGCTTGATTGAGGGCCCTGTCCTCAATATGAGAAGGAAATCCTCTTATCAATGAAGAAACTCCTCATTCTGAGTGCTTCATTACAGAAGTCAACCTAGTCACTGCAGAGGTGGCAGTGTCTAAGGAAATGTGAAAATGGTAGAGAGTTTTAGTATGCCAGAATTGGAAGGAGTGACAGAGAATAAACCTGCGTGAGTCAGTTGGCTCGTAATGGACAGAAGTTTTAAGGAAACTGACAAAGACTGATGTCTAAAAATGACAGAGTTGTGGAGATGGATGGAAACTAGTAAAATCATTAATGAATTATTGTAGCTGGCTATGGAGTAAAAGGTAGCACCAACACAATCATTGGTACAGTGGAACCTTGGGCCACGAATGTCTCGGACCACGTACAAATCAGGTTACGACGAAAAAGTTTGCCAAACTTTTGCATCTGTTCACGACCACACACTTGGGTGACGAACAAGCCAGTTTCCCTTCCGGTTTGTACGCACCGATGATTTCCGCACGTGTTTAGTCTCTCCCTGTGCATTCCCTATGCAACGAGAGAGTGAGCGAGCAAGCGAGAGAGAAAGCGTGAAAGAGCGAGTGAGCGAGCGAGAGAGAGAGCGTGAAAAGGCAGTTAAAGAAGGCAGTAAGGCTGAGAAGGCAGTTGAAGACTGCACCGGACTTGTTTTTAAAGAGACTGCTTCGAGCATTATTTTAATCTCGTTGTATTTAATGAAGACTTTTTTCTATTGGATTTTAACCTCCACTTCACTTCTGTTTTTATGGGATCATTTATTTATTAAAGGATTCTGAAAGCACTGCACTTTAATTTGGCCTTTGTTTTTGATTGTTGTTTTGTTAATTTTAATAAAATCACTTGGCACTTTTTGCACCATCCAATTGCTCCATTGTAGTGCGTCACTGTCGTGCTCATCTGTAACATTACTGACAGTGACAGGTTTAAAGGCTCCCGGAAGCGAGATGGGAGCATGCAGCGAACCCGCATCCTCACAGACTTTACCTCAAAACTGTAATCTCCTCTCCACCCAGTTCCTTCTCACTTCCTTCATGCCAGAACCTGACTCATGCAAGGTTAGTTTTCTTGGTTGTTTATGGTTAGTTTTTGTATAAATTACGGATTTTTCAAAAGTTCATTTTTTTTTCCTGTGCTTAAAACTCATTAAAAAAAAGTGTTTACAGGGAGCGCTATAGCGTGAATTCTTGCAATTTTAGTTTTCTCTGTTCAAGGTTTTCTCAATGTTATTCTATGTTTTTACATTTAGTTTACTATTACAATGTGCATACTATGGTATAATTAACTATTTTTGTGCTTAAAATGTTTAAAAAATATATACATGTATTTACGTACAGCTCGTATGGTCTGGAACAGATTAATTGTATTTACATACAATCCAATGGAGGAAATTACTTTGGGTCATGACCAAATCGGGTTACGACCAGAGTTTTGGAACGAATTACGGTCATGACACGAGGTTCCATTGTATATCTTTTGCACAGGGCCAGTACAAAGACTAGGAACAAAAAACTCCCATTTAAGACAGCTGCCTATTACAACTCCACTGAACTGGTGAAACAGGTTGCTGTCAAAAGAGAAAGCATTGAGAGTAAGAACAAGTTCTTCCAGGCTGATGAGGGTATTCATGGGAGAATACTGCACTGGGTGACTGTTGAAAGCATGTCTGAGGGCGACCTTCATCGTTAGGAATGACTGGGTACAGAGAGGTGATGTCCATTGTAGAGGTAAAGCAGTCACGGCTGTGAAACTTAAAACTGTCAAACAACTGGAGAGTATCATTTAAGTATAAAGGGAGACCTTCAACCTGTAATTGCTCCCTCCCGGGTGTGACATTAATCTGCATCCAGCTCTGCAAGCAGGTCCTCCAGCTTATAGGGAAAACTTGGGGGTTGCTGGCAGGATTTGCACTTCAGCCACTGTTCCAGTGTGGTGCTGAGGTGTCACCCACTGCATTCGCGTCCCAATCCAGGTGGTTTGTCATGTGGTGGGTGCTGCATTGAGCTATAAGCACCTGTCTCAAAGGACCATTCCCTGTGCATGATCCAGCACATAAGATCAAAGAAAGGTTATATGTGTTGTTCGAAATTCAGATGTGGACAACTGAAACAAAAGATCTTGATTTGCATAACCTCACAATCAACTGTTATTTACATGTCACACTATATTGAATAATGTACTTCTATGAATGTGCCCACTCTTATTTTAACTCATTCCTAAGTGTTATGCCCGTCAGAGCTAAACTGGTAGACCCGTTCAGCCTACAGAGACAACATGGGAGCTTACAGAAGATCAGTGTGCTGCTAATTGGGAAGATCATAGAAATGCACTCAAGGTTAAAAGCAGACTGCCTGCAAAAAGTCTACCCTATAAATAGACACATGTCAAAGTGGGCTGCCCTTTCAGACATTAGCAAAGAGCTGCAGTGGACTCCTGGAGCTGCGATAGTGGTGAAGTTGTCTTCATTTTGTAAGTGAGTGTGGCAGAGTACAAAATTTTTGACATTTATTAAAGTGATCCTTGGACTTTCAGGGGCCATCTAGGCCATAAATCATATATTTCTGTGTGTAAGCTATTGGTTTACATGTGAACACTGTTGCTTTGTGAGCATTTGCTATCAGTTTGCATGGATATTTCATACAATACTAGTTTCATTCATATGAACTATATTAAGCCACACTTAATTAGAAATACATGTGACTTTGGTAAGCTTGCCATTTTTATAGGCACCCCTGCTACTGGCTCTGAAGCTGCTCATTTGCGCGATGGAATGCCATCTCACATTTTTGGTGACTCATTGCTGGCTGATGCAACTCGTCACCACCATTACAATACAAAAAGTAATTCAAATGTGGAAGATCATTACAAAACATATACATAGCAACCATTACAGCAACTGCAGATGATACAGAAATCAGCTGCTAGTATTTTGACATCCACAATGCTCCTATCATATTTTAACTGTTTTAGGTCTTCTGCTTTGATGTCCTGTTAAACAGCACTTTCCATTCAAAATTCAATCCCCAGATTTCAAAGTTTTTCATCATGATTGTATTTGTCTCTTTTGTTAATCATTATGCACCAAAGGGCTGCATGGTGATACAGTGAATATGCTGCCATCTCACATGTGGTTGTCATCCATGTGGAGTTTGCACGTTCTTCTCATGCTTGCATGGATTTTCCACCCACACCACCTAAGAGTTAAGTTAACTGACAATTCTAGACTAGCCCTGGGTGAGTGGGCACTGTAATGGCTCTTTCCTGCCTTGTGCCCAGTGTGCTAGGCTAGGCTCTAGCTGCTCTGTGACCCTCAATAGCTATAAGTTGATCGGAGGGTGTTGTTTTACCTTTTACATTAAACAGAGGACTTCACTGAGCTGATGCTCATCTCTTGTGTCTGTTTTATGTTATAAATCTGTTTTAAGGTCTTGTACTTCTTTGGAGCTCATTTCTAATTAGGATTATACAGCTGCAGTCCATTGATGTATATCAACCAACACTTTTTTTATTTTATTTAGTTAGATATGCTGGTTTATTTATAGTATGTAATGTTTAATGTAATATGCACTTCCTATAATTTATTGTCTCTAATATACTGTACCTTTGCATTTAAATGACTTTTACTTGGTTTAAAGTGCATTAGACAAAGTCATAAGAAAAAGTAGACCCTCTTTTATTTCTATATTTTAACATTCCAGCTGTAGAATAGTGGATCTGTACTTTTTATTTCAATTAGGGTGTAATTAAGTCACAGCAGTGTTTTTTTTTCTGGCTATCTCCCTGCCTGATTACCAGAGAAGAAACCATCTTTAAAATACAGTGGTGCCTCGTACTTCAAACTTAATTTGTTTCAGGAGGCCGTATGAACTCTGAATTCTACGAAGTCCGAATCAACTTTCCCCTATAGAAATAATGGAAAGTGAATTAATCCGTTCTGACACCCTAAACAATACCCATTTCGATAAAGTTAAACAGCAAATGCACATCATTTTAGGAAAAAATGACATAATTAAACGGCCTAAATAATAAAACATGAAAACAATAAATAATATACAGAAATGAAAGAAATGGAGGCGCGCATAGACTCATCGGCTTGGTGCTCTTCCTTTCAGCACTTTGTTCTTTTGTGTACAGTATGTGTTGCTATTCATCATAATAATAATCTACTGGGCGAAAAATGTCTACAGGTTGCATGATCTCCTAAAAATAGGACTATGCAGCGAGTGGACTGTTACAGTCAAATTTCTCTGCTTCCACGACATCCCGGCGGACACAGCCAGGCAGGGCACGCAAGCTGGTGAGGCTACGGAGATAACCACACAAGCCACCTCTCCCTAGAATTTTTCTCACCGATGTAAGATTCCTTGCAGGACAGTTACATTCTGCTCATTACAGAGACCTGGCAACCTTCAATCATTATAGATAAAGCTATCGAGTTAGCAGGCCACATGGTATACCAGCAGGACAGGAGTGGAGACTCCAGTAAGAGAAAAGGCGGTGGGAAGGATTATGCCTGTATGGCAACAACATCTGGTGTACTAACGCTAAGACTGTACACAACAGATGACGTTTACACTCACAGTGTAAGCACAACCTGTTGCTGCATTTTTTTCACTGTGCACACAGTTTGAACGTTGAAGCATTGTTCTAAGTCTGGATCAAATTTCTCTTAGATTTATTGTTTGAACACTGGAACGTTTAAAGTTAGAATTGTTTAAAGTACGAGGCACCACTTTATTTGCATAACCTCAAGGCTGCTATGCACCTATTTAAGCTGTCACACAGGCAAACCTCTCTGACTCTTTTCCCTGAAGCAATGACTGTTTTCTGCAAGTGCATTATAATCCACTGATAGACAAGAGCCCACGCATCTCTTTAACACCTAAACGTTACAGTGTGTTATAATATACAGTACATGTTGTTTCACAGAGGCAAATGAAAGGACCAGAAGGTAAGCAGGAGTCAAAACCCAAAGTGATAATTAAAACAAGAGAATCAAAACACCTAGCATCAAAGACCAAAATGTAATCTAGACTCATAGTCAAGAGCCAAAAACAAAATCAAGATGTAAGATCTTCAAATGTGCAAACAAACTGTGTCATTTTCTTTTAGGAAATCCGCAAACTCGGACAATGAAGGGACCCCAGTTACACACATACAAAATGTGTTTATTATTACACAAGAGAGACACAGGTGGTGTTCTGGCTTTGAAATGAAAGTCAGAACATTTTTGAGGACTGACTAGGAGAAGAGACAAGGTAAAAAGCAAATGAGGCAAAAGTCAAAACCAGAGTTGAAACAGAGAAACAATCCAACCAGAAAAACTAACCCAGAATCAAAGTACAGAGCAAAAGTCTAATTCCTACATTTCAAAAAAACAAAACATAACATGAATAAATAAATACAATCTTGGGTGAACTACAGCTGCAAGAGTTGACCTTTATATAGTTGTATTGATGATGATGTCCTCACACCATTTCCAATGCATTGTGGGATATGCCACCATGGTAACAAGTATTGGAAAACCCTCAAAATGGTGGCACCTATTGGAAAAACAAAATGGCATCAAAATAAAAAAAATTAAGTAAGATCTTCAAATGAAAAACAGATGTCAGAAACTGACTATGTAGGTTTTAAAATCTCAAAAAAGATGTATTATTCAATTTTAAAGCTTCAGGAAACCCCACCAAAAAATTAAATATACAAGTGAATTACAACTGGCGGCTAGAATGGCCAAGTGGCAGTGCACTTTCTGTCACTCTCTCTCTCTTCACAGTGTTGGAAACTGTAGACAAGCTGTAATGGCACTCTCTAGATCTGTCTGTTACAGCAAGGGATGTCTGGGTATTACACTATTATATAAGCTTAAAATTACTGTATTGCACTTCTGTGCAATAATTATATTTGGTTAAAATATTGTCTACATTTGTTACATTGTTTACATGAATAGCCATAATCTTTTTCTCCATTCTGTACCCTGACAATGCTCCTTAGGGATAGTGTAGCTTGTTATTTGTTCTAATCCCACAGGTGGTGTTACCAGCTCCCTCTGTAGTACATCCATTAGGTGAACAAGTGTGTACTCTGCTCAGATAAGGCCTTACCCCAGGCAGCCAGCCCAAACTATTACTGGCAGGCTTTCGGCCTAGCACATCCAGAAATGGGTAGCTGGCTATAAAAGTTCAAAACGCTCAAAATAGTTCCAAAATATATGAATTGCCCATCAAGTGAGAGGATTACCATCAACCTCTGGTTAGAATAGACAAGTCAAAAACAAGAAACTTTATAAATTAAAAAAAAAAAAATCAAGAAATCTATGAAGCCATAAAAATTAAATGAAAACAATACTTACAATAATGACTCCTACAACTTTCAGTGACAACCTGAGGAAAATTGTCTGATCCACCACAATGTAAAGGTGCAACATCTGGATGGACCCATCGCTTGGGGTTCCACGCATAGAACTCAAGAGGTGGACACACATTTAACAGAGCAACACATAAGTACAGAATAATAAACCAACCTAATAGTAATCACACAAATACATGGAAAAGAACCATTCAAATATAATAAAAACAAAAAGAAAACATAAAATAAACACAAACTCAAAATGA
>JANRMT010062841.1:58486853-58507018 GCA_026402145.1 Polypterus bichir lapradei | reverse complement strand
TTTATTCAACAAAAACAAGTTCACAAGAAGTTAACATTGTATTTCCATATCATTTAAGAAGACCATTAGAGCCAAGAGCAGGTAATCTGGAGCATGTAACCCAACTAATACCCAAAATACAATGCTACTTTGAAAGCAGAACTTTTGGCAGTTCATTCAGGAGCTTTCTGGGTTATGATATCAATATGCCAAGATCAGAAAATAATCACAATGATCTAAGAGAATCAACTGTTGGTTCTAATCAGCCTGGAAAGAGTTATTTGTCCAATTCTAAAATATTTGAATTCCCACATTCTAAAGTGAGAAGGATTATTTATAAATGGGGTACATTTAAGAAAGATGCCAGATGTCTTCCCAGATTTGGAAACCCCAGCAAATGTATTTAAAGATCAGACCATATGATGTCTACAGAAATCACAAAGAACTAAATCCAGGAATTTACAGAGCAGAAAATGATGTAGCAATTCTGGCTTTCATGTACGTGTCGCCAGGAGAAAGCCAGTTCTCTAACAAAAAAACATGGCTGCACAGTTTACGGTTGTAAAGTTACATCTGAATGAGCAGCAAGACTTCAACAGTTTTCTCTAGACCACTGTCTCTAAAACTGTGGGTCATGACCCAGATACAGTATGTTTGTGATGGGTCAACACATGATTGTGTAGTAAAATTAGTCCATGAGTCCATGCAAGTGTGAATTCTGAAGACTGACAGCAAAGACACACGGGAAGGAAAAAAAAGAAAATGACATAAACAGTTTGAGAGCTGAGGGGACTGCAGTACTAGATTCAAATGTCAAGATTAAAAACAGGAGTGCAACAAGGATCTGTGGGAGTATATACTGTATATAGTGCTGTGGCAAAGTCGTAGGCAAAGTGCTTCAAGAACACTTAAATACAAGAGAGGCCCACTGAATCATTAAGCTAATTAAAGGGCAAGCTCGGTTATGGGATGGACTCACTCTGGACCCCATGGAGGTAATAGCAAAGGAGAGAGTTAAAACAAAATTGACTGCCATTATGAACAGTACCTGCGGTGGGCTGGCGCCCTCCCCAGGGTTTAACATTTGCTCATAACAAAGAAAGATGTTTGAATAACATGCATCATGGATTTTGAATGAGAATAGGCTCTGTTCAAAGGGGACAGTTTTAATGTTAACAAGAAAGTAAAACGGCACAAAACCAGGCATGTGTGTCACAACACTGCCTTTCTATCAAAATACTTTGAAAACGTGAGTATCCAGGATGTGCAGCGTCCATCGAGCTCCTTGTGCTAAACGCGATAATTTGAGGTTGCCTCAATGGAGCCTCTTGATAGCTTCAGGCTACATATTTTCTTCCTTTATTCTTTCAAATTCTGTCTCTAATTTTCTCTCATCTGTAGTCTGTTGCAGCTTCTCGTCAGTTTATTCTTTTCTCGTACAGATATGTGCTGTGATCTCAGGGAAATTGATGGAGGGGCTGTGCGATCAGGAGATACTGGCATACAGAACAGACAAGCCAAATACCAAAGTCACAGTGAATGGACCATTTGAATGTCCCAGCATTGAAATCTTATTGGAAGCTGAAAGGTTCTCACGTTACCTAGATTTCCTCCAACTAAACTACAAAAGACATTTTTTACATGCAGTTTCATAATATTTTGATAGAAGAGGAGTGTCGTGATAAGCAGCTTAACACACATGCCAGTCTTACATCCTTGTGTATACTGTCACGCATGTGTGCCAAAAGATCGCCTTCCAGGCTCACATAAGGTATGTGGTACCACCCCAAGACAAGAGGGGGCACTGTCACTAACAGTCTTGTCTCCTTTGCCCCTCACAACCTTAAGAAACCACCCTTTGAGGGCAAAGAAGCCAAAGAAGTCTATCCAGTATAAAAAGGGGATGTTCCCAGAAGGTGAAGTCTCATTTGGACCTCACCAGTCTCTCAGAATGCCACCACAGCAAATTAGAAGGCATCAGGTTGACAATTATAGTGTGGAGTGCATGTTTTGTTTTGGTCTTTTTTTGCTGTTCATATTAAACGAGTTTTTGCTCGGTTGGCACCCCAACCATTGTTGGATTTGCTCTGCCTCATCACTAATCCTGGTACAACATGTCAATGCCACCCACAACAGTCGCCTTTGAAACAACAAATGAACAGAGGGTATACTTACCTCAGAAAACACAGTGCCAACAATAGTGATAAATGTGATACATATATTATTTCTGATATCTTTTAATGGTCATAAACATACCCCAAAGAGCTTACTTTCTGAAATTTTAAACTTTTGCTGCCTTATAATGCATGTATTCAGTATGTTTTAAGGCTTTTGTTTTACAGATGGATTTGTGCCCTTTGGACCCAATTTTAAATTCAAATTTTTGATATTCATAAGAAAAGAATCACTTTAGAACACAATATTCAATGACAAATTAGTGTACACCATGATCGTGAAAAGATAACTAATTATAAAACTCGAAACTTATCCCTTAGGAATGACTTACTCCTTTGAAACTCAATGCAGATGGTGGCAAATTTGTTGGTCCTCATACAGCTCACTGAAAAAGTGTCATATGCCCCCTGAAAAAACAAATGTCCCACGTATGACTGCACACCTTTGAAGTGTCATCAAGTAAAACAAAAGCAAGTGTGAAAAGAGATCAAGTACTGCTTGTTCTGCAAAGATATTCTAAAATGGCCTGGACACATTTGGTGATATCCCTAGAAAAGATCCTAAATAACTGGATTCAAGTGATTTTTCAAACTGGCTGTTTTCTTTCATTTGTATCACACACGTCTCCTGTCGTGCAATCAGTCATTCAGCCTATTTAAATGGAGAAAAGCAGTCACTCTGCTGTTTGGTATTATGTGTCCAACACTGAACATGAATCAGAGAAAGCAAAGGAGGGAGTTGTTTGAGGAGATCATAAAGAAAATTATAAGCAAGCATGTTAAAGGCAAAGGCTAGAAGTTCATCCCCATGGAGCTTGATATTCCTGTGACAACAGATGCAAATATTATTAGCACGTTTAATATCTATAGGACTGTAACCAGCTTCCCTGGATGAGGCTTCAAGAGGAAAATCAATCCCAGAATGGGCCCAAGGATAGTGACAACACTAAACAAAAAGCAAAGGACAACGTCCAAAGAGATACAAGCTGAACTCCGAGATTAAGGCCCATCAGTGTGTGATCCCACCATTTGTCACTTTTGAGTGACAGTGGGCTCAATGGAAGAAGACTCAGGAAGACTCCACATAAAAAGCCAGAGTGGAATTGGTTAAAATGCACATTGACAAGCCACAATGCTTCTGGGAGAATGTCCTCTGGACAGATGAGACAAAACTGAAGCTTTTTGGCCAATCGCATCAGCTCTATGTCCACAAACGAAATAATTGAGCTTGCGAAGAAAAGGCCACCATACTTACTATGAAACATGGAGGAAGCTCGGTTATGTTTTAGGGCTGCTTTGCTTCACTTGGCATGGGATGCCTTGAGTCTATGCAGGGAACAATGAAGTCCCAAAACTATCAAGACATTCTGGAGTGAAACGTAGTGTTAGAAGCTCTGTCTCAGTCGTAGGTCATGGATCCTCCAACAGGATAATGACCCAAAACACATAGCTAAAAGCCCCCAAGAATGGCTAAGAACATAACATTCAACACTTCTGAAATAGCTGTCTATAAGCTCAGGTTTCTATATGATTTGTTCAACCAGATGCCTTTCCCAACACCAACCTCTCTATTCCTATGTCACTCTAATTACCGAATTCAAATGTAATGGAAGGAGTGAGGGAAATAAAAGTTTTATTTTTACCCTTCCAAATCCCACAACAACAACAACATTTATTTATATAGCACATTTTCATACAAAAAATGTAGCTCAAAGTGCTTTACAAAATGAAGAATAGAAAAATAGAAGACACAATAAAAAATAAACATAAGTCAACATTAATTAACATAGAATAAGTAAGGTCCGATGGCCAGGGTGGACAGAAAAAACAAAAAAAAAACTCCAGAGGCTGGAGAAAAAAAATAAAATCTGTAGGGATTCCAGACCAAGAGACCACCCAGTCCCCTCTGGGCAGTCCACTTTGGTCCACAAGGTCCACTTTGCACACTGCCGTTACAGTGTGGCTTTCACATCTTAGCCTTCTTGGCTGCTATGGGATGTGCAGAGAAGGAGTGTGCCCAGGGTGTTCTTATGGGCCCCTAAAAACGTTTTGTATTGTAGCTTCACTTTTCAGTTTAATACTTGGGTCGAGTAGAGATGTCAAGCAATTGCTGTTTTTAGAAAAGGGCCTTGTCATAGCAACAATCATGGTGACTCAGCAGCCTGCTTCCTGCTCCAGCAAAGTCCTGATATCTGGGTAACTAACATTTAAATAGCTTAATTGCAAAACTTCCAAAAATCCATCCATTTTCTAAACAGGGTGTTAGAGCCTATTCTGGCAGCATCAGTCTCAAGGCAGGGACCACTACTGAATGGAAACCCAGCCCATTGCCAGGCACACAAATGCAGGCATCCAAATGGTTCAGTTTAGAGCCGGCCTATTCAAATTGTGGCCCAAAAGCAACCTCCATGTGGCCCAGCCTGTGGTCGCACCAGAAACACAGAAAAAAACTAAGAAAAACACATTTCACAAGCCTTCAGAAATTGCTACATAAGTTCCCACAGTAGTACAGACCATGAATGCAACACTCCACATAGCCGAGCAACATGCAAACAACAATGCAACGTGTTGTTGTGTGTCTAGAAGTGGTGATTTTTTTTTGTGATTGTATGTTGTACAGCTCCTCGGCCATGACAGTTAGTGTTGTATAGCGGGTCCACAGCTCAGATCAAAAAGGCCAGTGTTTAAATAAGTAATCGCTGCACTTGCGGCATAAAGAAGGGGCGTGATAGTGTGGCTGAAGCGGGTCCTGGATGGTGCATGAGGCGGGCGTTTCCTTGCTTATCTGCACAAATGAGGAATCGTCCACATCCACGATTGAAGCCGGGAGCTGCTAATCGCCACACTTGAGCCACGTCTCCAGAATAAATAGGAGAAGCGCGAGGCAGAACGAGGGAAGAGAACGGTAAAAGACTTGGAGAGCGAGGGAGCAGAATTGGGTGGTAGTGCAACAGAGTGGACGAGCCAGCCAGCTGAGGAAAAGGAAGGTTAGTGTGGTCAGGGGTCCTGGATAGAGTGAGCGATCAAGGAGGAGTCCGCCCTGGGGATCTGAGGGATGACTACGTGTGCGAGAAGGAAGACGGGAGGAGAACCAACCCTGAGTGGTCTGGCAGTCGCTGGCGGAGGCAGCTAAGATGGGGTTCGGTAGAGAGAAGACCACAGCGACTGAAGTCTCGTTGGCTGAGCAGACCTTAGGTGAGCTGAAGAGGCTGGGAAGGAGCTTTGTCTGGCTGGTGTAGCCCCAATGACTGCTGTAGGTTTTAATTCTCGTGTTATAGCCTTGTAACCTTTTGGGATTTTTATCTTTTTATTGGATTATTTATTTAATGAACATTTGAGGAGGACACTGGACACTGTTTAGTTGGATTTTTTTTTAATAAAAGCACTTTTGCACTTTTTGCACCATCCCCTTGTTTCGTGTTTCTTCACTGTCCAGCTGATCAGGTGACATCACAGACGGTGTCGGGTTCAAGAGCTCCCAAAATGGAGACGGAAGCCTGGAGCAGAACCCACATTGTCACAGTTGGTCATGGCATCAACTACATCTTAAATGATTCTAATATCAATTGTGTGCTGAGTCTTAGTTATATGCCACTTTCATCAAGTGAGTGCGGACGTGGGTTTGTTACTCCAATGAGAGCCTCGTTACTGACAAGCACTGTCTCCACACTTCTCTTCATGCGATTGGTTGGCCCTCCACTCACGCGCTTCAATCATATGGATTCATGGCTGTTACGAGGATGATGATCAGCCATTGACAATCAAAGCAAAGAACGAATGAGAAAAACGACATTTAATGAAAGCATACAAATAATCTGGAACTTTCTTAAAAACTCAGCCAAATAAAGCACTGATCGCTTTGTAGGACTAAATCACAACTTTTTTGTAGAATGTAGAGCTCATTATTAACCTGTGGTTCATATTTTTCGATTTCGGAAATGCTGTGTACTTTTAAACTATCAATTATAATAATATGCAGCACAGTACAGCTGTGCAGGTGGTGTAATGGAAGTGCCTCTGCCTCTAAATAAGGAGATCGTGGGTTCACGTCCCGGGTCCACCCTGTGTGGAGTTTGCAAGGCACTTTGAGTAGTGAGTAAATCAGTATGTACTGTAAATGTAAAGAATCATTATTATACCTGACGATTTGTCAATTTCAAATTTTAAACATTGTGTTCTTTCACCAAATAAGCAAAACATGTAGCGCTAGGACTCTCGGCCTCTAGATACCTTCACAGTACCTCAAACTTGATCCAAATGAAATGTATCCGTGCTGCCACAGTTTTGCTTATAAGAAAGGCCCTACTAGTCACACATGTGGTGATTTCAAACGAACCTGCTGTGTGTCCCCTCAGTGGGCAGCAGACGTTGTAATCATGTGTGTTATTCGCTGTCATCACTTGTTATGGTGGGTTTGTACACGGAGAGCTTTGATAGCATTGATACTTCTTTTTTATTCCGTTAAACGCACTTAGTGATATGCCTGATGACCAAAATATTTATTTTCTTTCAAAAAGTACACAGATGTTGTTGTTAATCCTGTGCACTATTGTGTTTTTAAGTACTTCGGGGTCTGCCTAGGTCAGATATGACCAAAATGTGTTATTTTTTATTTCAAAAGTGGAAAAAAATTATTGCTACTACCTCAGATTCGTTTCAGTTATAAGTTTTTTATTGTGTGACAGATAGGGGGCGCTGTCGTCCCCTTGAACCCTCAGACAACGCGTCAGACACCAGATAAAAGTCCAAAATGATGATTTATTAATATAATAATGTGCACAAAGCACCTCCACCTCCACTATTCCTTCAATAAAGCACAATAATCAATAATACAATCCACAATAATCAATCCTCCACACCTCCCAGCAGCTCAGTCACCCTTCCTCCCAACTTGTCCCCCTGCTGGGATCTCCCACAGTCCTTTTAAACTCTTTGACCCGGAAGTGTTTCTGTCCCTCAGTCTATGTGACTTTGTAACACTTCTGGCTCAGGTGAAAACTCCTTTTCTTCAGCCCAGAAGTACGTAATTTCCTCTGTCCCCTTGACTGGGAAGTACTTCCAGGCTTTAAGGAAAATAGAAGTCCCTGGTCCTCCCTGCAGCGTCCCCTGGCGGTCCCCACATTATCCAGCAGGGCTGTGAAGAAAGACTCCAATGTCCATGATGCCTTGCTGGAATTCGGGGCACCTCCATGTTGCAGGGAGGGCTCCATCTGGTGGCTTGGGGGTATTGGCCGGGAGAAGCTGCTGGCCATATTCCACAATTTTTATACACTTTTTGATGAGCGTGTGTCAGATGTGACCACATGTAAAAAGAAAACAATGAATAAACGTGACTTGTTTTTCAGTACATTCGTTTGTGTTGGTTTAAAATTTGTTATTACCTGCTGCTTACCAGCTGCTGAAAATGTCTGGTCCAACTAAAATTTCTTGGTTTGAAAACCTGGCCCAACTGAGTTTGTAAGTGAATAGCCCTGATAAGAGTTTCCAATTAATATAAGAGAAAACTAGAATACTGAGAGAAAACTCCCACAAATGCATGAAGAAGGCACACTCTCTTCACAGACTGGTGGAAGGTATGAGGCAGCAGTACTAAGCATTGCGCACGGGACGGACCAGTACAAAAGTCAGAAAAATATAACGTCTAATATGTGAATTAGAAAGAAGACTCATACCTGATAATACGTATGTCACGTCTAACAATAATGGTGACAACCTTGAAAATGAAATGACATCATGAAAATATGAACAGAATACCAATGCATTTTAATAACCATAATTGATTACATCTTGCCTGAAGAAGGGGCCGGGGTTGCCTCGAAAGCTTGCATATTGTAATCTTTTTAGTTAGCCAATAAAAGGTGTCATTTTGCTTGACTTCTCACGACATCTATAATAATAGCTAACACAGTACAACACCGTAGTACTACAATAACCCTAAAGAAATCTTCACACTACAAACTAAAGCAGGTAAACAGAGGTAAAAACAATCACATTCACCAGTACTGTATTCTTTAGCTACTTTCATTTGCTAGGCTAATAAAATCACCCAGCAGTTATCTGATGTTTGTGTAAGGTCACCTGCTTGATCATTTAAACAGGCTCCTGACAATTCCTCAGTTCCTGCTCTGAACTTTGTATTGTGCCAAACAAGGACACATCCTGAGAAGGACAAGTAACAGTTTGATTGACAGATGAGGGAAAAAGACAAAAGGAGAGTCAAAAAACAAAGCTAGAGTCGTTTGCCAAAAACAGATAACGATCAGAGTGTCTAGCCAAAACAAAAGACAAAACGCTTACTCAAAGTACAAAGCAAAAGGTCAGGAAGCCAAAAAAGTACAAAGGAAACACAAGCAAATGATTTGCTTTGTTTTAACTTTTTCCCAATACTAGAAAACCCAGGAGTTGGCGCTGTTGAAACATGCCACGGAATGGAAGTCACATGATCAAAAAGGTCTCTGCGGCAATGGGAAACTAATTAAATAAACACACCAGCAATACAACGACAAGGATGACACAGGGAAGAAATCCAAAACAAACACAGACATAATCACAAGTCTAAAAATAATGACAATTTGACTCTCTTCCTTCCTTTCACTTCTTCCCTTTTGTTTTTGCTCTCCTTGTGCATTTGCTTCTCACCCCTCTCATACTGTAGCATTTATTTAGAAATATTAATAATTTGGTAGTCACATCATAACAGCAAGGAAGAACAAAAGAAGATTAGGTGCTGCAGACATTGCTCTAGAATCAAGTCATTTTGCCATTTTCAGAATTCCTTATGTTCTGGTTTGCTTTCAGTTTTTTGAATAATTTGGGATTTCTACCCATTTTTAAAAATCTGTCCAGAATTAGGCCATATCCTAGACAGCCAAGCCCCAAAACTCAAGAGGCATGCTTTCAGGCCTGCACAGGCCCAAAATGGTGCACTTATTTTAAAAGTATAAAAATACTCAAAAATATATGCCAGTTAAGGAAAAAATATCTTTATAAATAAATAATCTGTTTAAATAACTAAAAAGAAGAACAACAATGGCAAGGTGCAGGGAAAAGAGCAATGGAGCAAATAAAGTTTACCTAAAAAATCCAAGACCAAAATGTTATCCAAATCAGAATTAATCATAAAGCAGGATCTACAAAACAACTCTATAAACAGTCTTCACACAACAAACCTAAAAGAACACCAGTTGGACTCCTAAGCAGTGATGTCACTGTAGCCCCACCTCTTTGGGCTCCACCCACAGAACTCATAAATTCAAAATACATAAATACTAAATAAAAAAATGAACATTGTCAAGGATAGGCTAGCATCCCATTAAGGATGGATGGGTCCATACTTGGCTGGAAGCCCTTTATAACGGAAGTTGCCATTTGCTCCCGTCACATAATGGTTGGCAGCATCCCACTGGTGCATCTCCCCTGCTCACACCTGCAAGGCTGTATGGGAGTTGTAGTTCTCAGGGGAGACCCTGCTGGGTTTCTTGGTAGCCATCAGCAGGAGCTGCAGGGAGGATTCCATGTCCCATGTGATGTTCTTATTTGCAATATTGTGACACCAGAAGTACTCCTGTGGTCAGCACTAAAGGAAGTCTCTCTGCCTCACCCATGGCTTGGAGAAGAAAAGGGAAAAAAAAAAATTACATTTGTAATAAAAAATATTAATCTGAATCCAATCTGCCAAGTTGTGGTTTGGGGGTCTGAGGAGCCTCCCAGTGGTCACACAATTGTAACAAAAAAAATTTGTAATTACTCAAAGCACATGAAACATAATAATTCTAAAACAATAAAAATGCCATTAAAAGAAAAATAAACATAAGTCATAAGGTAACATCAGGAGAATGCAGCTTCTCAAAGGTAAATGTAAAACAAAATGGCAGTACCTCCACCTGACACAGGACAGTTTTAACTGACAAGCAATGATTTCCGTTGAGCATGACCTGTCACAGAAAATTGAAACAGAAGATGCTACCATGTAGGTCTGTTCCTAAAAGACTAGTTCATACAATAAATAGCATGTATTAGTTCTTTTTTTTGTATTTTAAGTACCCTGAAAGTCTGGCTTGTGCAGGCCAAAAAGCCTGCTCCTAGAGTTTGGCAGCCAGGCTTAGCAGGGCCAGTGTGGCCAATTCTATGTGAGTGTAAGTTTGACTTTTTGAGAATTGAGCCAGACCACCTTTTCTGAGTTTGCTGAAGCCAGCAAATCATAACAACAGCAAAGCGGCCACAGTAATCAAGAACTTGTCCTAAAATGCTGCTGACCGTCATCCAAAACAAAAAAAACTAACGGCGACACAGAAACTTTATAAACTGACCTCCTCCATGTGCTCATTACGGGGGACAGTCAACTCAAGCTTAATACCGGTCCAGATATTTTAGACAGTGGTATCATGTCGGCTCTAAGCGCTGTTACTGCAATGTCATCTGGAAGTGTAAATTATCTGCCTGGGTCTGCCTTAAGCTGATGTTACATTACATGACTTCTAGTCGTGGGGTATATCAGATTTGATGATCACAGTTGTTGATCTCATCACCAGACCATGTCAGTTTACGCGACTGAAAATCGCTCAGCATATCACATTTAGCGATTGCTTGACGGCCTTCCATCACACTTGTGCTCACCACTTTTTCTGACAGCCAATAACGTGCTACCTGGCAAAGGGTTAACAAGTATGGTGAATACAATCACAATCTCAGCACTTTTTTCTTTTTTCGTCCTGTTGTGGTACATAAAACACAAGTTACTAGACAGACAAGCTCCTGTTCTGTTTCTGAGGTCCAAAACTCCCATGTTCCTTATTGCTCATCACTGCATTAAGCACATTGTACTTCTGGATGAGCGCTCATTTGTTGTCAGCCCTCATGCACACAGAGCCTGCACCTACGACTTTTGTCTGAGTGAGTGAAAGACTAGTTAGTGTGAGTCACTGGGCATATCACATTAGACGGCAACTGCCCTCCAACTGACTAATAATATGCAAATGAAGGCTACTTTCCTGGAGATTGAAAATTGAAAACGTCACATAATGTGACAATGGCTTCAACCTGCTCATCTTGTGATGTTCTCAGGAGTCATATTGACTAAATCAGCAAATCTCAGATCTTCCCTTCTGCTGAAAGAAAGTTTTTGCCATAGTTTTGAGCACCAGGTCATGGAACCAGTGATGGTATCTGTGTGAGAATGTGTTCCTGTAATTCTTTTCTCTTCAAGAGTAATATATAGCACCTCAGCCTCGTTCCAACTGAATAGGCAGCATAGGCTCTGAAAGGACATCATACACCAACTGGATCATAATCCTTATGCAGTTAGGTTTAGACTTCTAGACTTTTGACAAGGAGAACCATTTGTATACGTTGTTCAAATATCTTGTAAGTCAAGCAATTGTCCTTTCAGAAAGGCAGATTCAGTTGTGTTCAGGTTACAGATACGCCTGAATTTGGGAGTTTTCAGATTTCAGAAGAGGGATGACTCAGGAGCAAATTAGACACAAGTGTGAAGGGGGCGTCGGCTAACCACAGCGAATTGAAGGGTGGGGCATACAGCCTAAAAATAGCCACATGTGTGGGTCTTGCCCTGCAAGTGTTGAGCTCTTGGTCAAGGGCAGAGCTAAACACATCTGGATTTCAGCCAATTGCCTAGACAAGTTAGTTCCCCTTGAGGATTCAACGCAGCACAAGCAAGTCCCTTTGATGAAAATAAGGAGGTCAAAAAAAGATGACAACATCATATTGCAAGGACCCAGAGTAGCAAGGTAAACAGCTGGAGACATTTAGTGATTGGTGCACACTTCTATCCAAACAAAGGAAAGAGTACAAAGCAGTGGCCACCGAGTCCTAAAATTAAACTACTTTAACTTCAAATGACCAACAGCAAATGACAGATTTTACTTTTTTATTATGTATTCAACACAAAATAAGCCAAATAGCTGAATCCTTACATAGAAAATGTGTACAGATCCTTTGCAGGATGAGCACACAATCACACACTTACACACACTAAGGGCCACTTCAGCATCTTCAATCCACCTAACCTGCATGTGTTTGGACTGTAGGAGGAAACCCACACACACACGGGGAACACCTAAGGCTTAAATCCAAATCAATTACCATCATTCATAGCGGATTGCAGATTCCTGAAGTATGTCACTGCCAGTGGAAATGCTTTGGTGTAAGATGAGAGAAAGAAATTCTAGGAGTTCAGCATGACGATATGAAGATTTTCAGAAGAACAGTGTAAAAGGTCTCTTAACTTAGTCACTTGACTCATGGTGCCAGTTAAGGAATGAAGTACTTCAATAATTAATCAATTCACTTTATTTAGCTAGTCTTAAATAACATTTAAGGGGTTTGTTTCCTGCCTTGCGCCATATGCTGGCTGGGATTGGCTCCAGCAGACCCCCGTGACCCTGTGTTAGGATATAGCGGGTTGGATAATAGATGGATGGATTTTTCTGAAATTCTGACCTTTGCTGCCTGCAAAGTGCAACACACATTCAGTAATTTTTCCGAATTTTGTTTTATGTTTGGATTCATAGGTCTTTGGACTCTGCAAACACTGGCATTGTATTTTTTATATATAATTAACAAATGTTTTATGTTAGATCACAGTTTCCTGTGGCAAATTGATGTACAGCATGGCTGTGAAAAATAACTTCAACGTGAAAACTAACAAACTTTAAGCAAGCAAGACTTATTGATGTTGTCACAGATGCCCGGGGACACTGCCCGGCCAGGACGCCTGGATAGTCCCCGACATGGACAGTATTACTCCTCAGCCACGAGAGGGCAGCCGCCCGGGCCTATCTGGGGGCCACAAGGAGGGACCTGGGACATTCCTGAGAGGACGTGGCCACCGCCAGGGGACGCCCGGACAGTAAGGGAATCCTGGATGGCAGCACTTCCGCCACACCAGGAAGTGACGTCAAGGAGAGCACCTGGGGCTCATCCGGTCCATGATAAAAGGGGCCGCCTCCTTCTAGCAGACGAGCCAGAGTTGGGAGGAAGGAGACGAAGCTTGTGAGGAGGAGGTCGAGAGAGAGAGAGAGAAAGAAAGAAGAAGAAGAAGAAAAAGAAGAAAGGAAAGAAAAGAGAGTTGATGAAAGAAGGCATTGTGGTGCAGTGGAAAAAATAAAGCAGTGTGCTTTGGACATCCTGGTGCCAGTCTGTCTGTGTTTGGGGGTACGGTTTCCACAATGTGTTCAGCAATAAAAAAAGGAATCCAGTAGGCTTCTTAAATCTGAATTGTGAAGTTTCCAGTCAGCGACTCCAGTGAAAAATAATAACAGAAGATAATATTCTCAAGCATGTTTAATCCATTTCAAGGTCTTGGGGGACTGGAGCCTAGTCTAGCAGTCTTGGGCTCACGGCTGGAAACAGCCAAGTGAAGATCAGATATTCTTAAACCACACAGCAGTCTTGGAGATGAAGAGTGTGATGTTCAAGCTTATGAAGATGAATTACATTCTCTGCTTTCTTTTAACAGACAACTCAATTGCAGACCATGAGAGATGAATTGTCAGCTAACCAAACAAGGCAGGTGGACTGAATGGCCTCCTATAGTTTGCTTTTCAATTGCATGTTTTGTTAGATGTCAGGGTGTTTAATAAGCAAATAATAGGCCAGGGAACAGACTGCATTAATCATACATGCTGAAAGAGAAAGTTCAAGGACCACCTTTGTAGTGTTGTTATGTTGACAGACTGTCACATTTAATAATGAACTTCTTGTCATAAGCCTTTCATTTGTGGCTGTTATGTCCCCTGTAAATAAATGCTGGACTGCAGGGGACTGAGGGAAAGTCGGGAAAGAAAACAGAAAGAGCTTGCTGTGTGTCAGGATGCCAGCTTGGATTTTTCTCAATAGGACTTTAGCATTAGGAAATGAGAGAGTTCAGGTTACCATTAATAAAATATTTTTAAATATAAAACATTAGGAATGAAAAATGCAACCTCTCTTAGTGGAATCCAATTCCAAATTGCATTAAGGTGTATGTCATCTTAGAAGGAAACCGACAGAAAACTGCAATTACAGTTCAAATGCTGGCTGTTTCAGTTATTCTTTCATACTTATTTATAATTTCTGTATATGATTTGCAAATCTAAAACATTATCACTTAGTCAGGAGCTTTTAAACTCCTAATTTTCTAATGTTCCTATTTTCCCATTTTCCTTCATTGTGTCTCTCCTAAAGTTCTTAACAGGATTTCCTTCACTTTGTACAGACACTGGACAATCATTTGTCTGTTTTATATGCTGAGGTGAATGCATTTTCCTTGTCTTGATTTTAAAGATTGTGCTCTTTTTATAGGAAATATTTATTTTCTTTAGGCCATTGCTTGGCAATAACTACAGAAATGGAAGGAACTGCTCCTCATTATTGTTTATTGGCTGTTGCACATGACCTTTCTGTAATTGACACTCATTAGTACAATTAAAGAAGGACATTCTTTCAAACTGCAAACACACTACATGACCAAAAGTGTGTGGACCCCCCTAAATTGTCGAGGTCAGTTGTTTTAGCCTTACCCATCATTAACTGGCATATAAAATCAACTTCCATTGCCCAACACTGCCATTTGGTAGGGTCATACTGAAGAGCTCAGATACTTTAAACATGGCACTGTCATAGGATGCCACAGTGGCCACAAGTATATGTGAAATTTCTGCTCTTCTAGATCTATGCTGGTCAACTGGAAGTGCTAGTATTGTGAAGTGGAAGCATCTAAGAACAACAACAGCTAAACCACAAATCCTCAAAACAGAGTTCCATATTCCCTCCGCAAGGAACATCAGCACAAGAACTGTGTGTAGAGAGCTTCATTAAATGGGCTTCAATGGCCAAGCAGCTACACACAAGCCTAAGATCACTATGCACAGTGTCAAGTGTCGACTCAAATGGTGTAAAGCACAGCGCCATTGGTCTCTGGTGTATTCGAAATGTGTTCTCTGGTGTGATGAATCAAGATTCACTATCTGGTAGTCAGATGATTGAATCTGGATTTAGCAGATACCTGGTGAACACTCCCTACTCGATGTAATAGAGCCTACTGTAGAGTTTGGTGGAAGAAGAATAATGGTGTGAACCTGCTTTCCAGAGTTTGGGCTAGGCATCTGGCTTCCAATGTTAATGCTACCACATACAAAGACGTTATAGACAATTGTGCGATTCCAACTTTGGGGAAGACCCTTTTCTGTCCCAGCATGACTGTTCTCCTATGCACAAAGCCAGGTCCATAAAGACATGGTTGCCCAAGTTTGGTCTGGAGAAATTTAAGTAGCCAGTACAAAGCCCTGTCCTCAATTGTATTAAATACCTTTGAGTTGAACTGGAATGCCGCTTGTGAGGCAGGTCTTCTCATCCAGCATCAGTACCTTCCTTTTTGCCTGAATGAGCACAGATTCCCACAGACACACTTCAAAATATTGTGCAATGCTTTCTCAGAAGAGTGGAGACTTTTATAGCCACAAAGGTGCTCCGACTCCATATTAAATGCCCATTGTTTTGAAATGGGATCTCCAACAAGCTCATATTGAAATGATGGTCAAACCTTCATTCAGTACTATGTAGAAACCCCTATGGCAGTAATTATAGCTTTGAATCTTCCTGAGTAATTCTCTACAAGCTTTGAACAGGTGGATTTGGACAGTGTATATTCCATTCTTCTTTACAGCTCATCTGAAGCTCCGTTAAATAGTATTTGAAGCATCAGTAAACTGTCATGTTCAGTCCTAAAGGGATTTATGTCTAGGCTTTGGCAGGGACACTCGAGGGCAGTCAGAGACATGTCCTGAAGTGTTGTCCTGGCTGTATACTTTGGATCATTGTCATACTGTAAGATGAGCTAACACTCTAGTCTGATGTCAGATGGACTCTGGAGCAGACTTTTTGATGGACATCTCTGTATTTGGCTGCATTCATCTTTCCCTCAAGTCTCATCAGTCTCCCTGTCCCTGTCTCTGAGAAGTACCTCCATTGCATGATGCTCCCACTTCAATGCTTCACCATAGAGATGGCGTTAGGCAGGATTTCTGCCCAAAGAATTCAATTTTTGCTTCATCAGACCAAAGAATCAGTATACTGCTGCTGGATTATGTGAATTTCCCCTTGGGATTAATAAAGTATCTATCTATCTATCTATCTATCTATCTATCTATCTATCTATCTATCTATCTATCTATCTATCTATCTATCTATCTATCTATCTATCTATCTATCTATCTATCTATCCCTCCATACTCTCAGAGTCCTTTAAACTATCATATGCCTTTAACTCATTTCCATCTAGCCACTCTATAATAGATGCCAGGTTGATGGAGTGTTGCTGAGATGGTTGTCCTCCCAAAAGGTTCTCCAATCTCAGCAGAAGACTTCTTGATCAACTCCTTGCCCAGGGCCCTTCTTGACTGATTAATCAGTTTGGCTGGATGGCCAGCTTTAAGAAGAGTCCTGCTGAATCCAAACCTCTTCCATTTCACAATCACTGAGGCCACTGTATTCATGGGAACACTGAAAGCTTTAGAAATGGTCTCATACCCTTGTCCTGGTCTGTGCCTCACTGCTGTTAATTTTTGGGTCTACAGAGAATTCTTTGGACTTCACAGCTTGTGCCTTTCTAATGTATGTCCAATCAATTCAATTTGACACAGAGGGCATCCAATCCAATCCAATCAATCACATCTCTAGGATAACTAAGGCAAACAGGATGCACCTGAGCACAATGTATCGCGTTGCACTAAACAGTATGATCATTAGGGGGCAGTGCAGCACCCCACACCCCAGACACAAGTCCCAGGTGCAAATGCAGGGTTTATTGTTATTATTTTACAAAACATTTCTTTAATAAACACCAACATAAATCCAAATTCTTTTCTCTCTCTTTCTCTCATGCTTCTCTCCGTTCCTCGCAGTCAAGCTTTGCCTGTCCTCTAGGCTAAGAAAGTCCCAGCAGAGATCTTTAAGTAAGTAAAAACCCCAAAGGGAAACATATAAAAATTAGTAAACAGACAAATCACATCTTTCTTACTTTGAAGCTTGTTTGTTTCTTACCTTGAAATTCCGGTCTTTTGTTACCTTGAAAATTCTGTCTTCCTTATCTAAAATAACTATCTTACCTTCACATTAGAATTATAGTCAGATAAAAGCCATCACTCTGAAACACGTGACCATCTAAACTTACTAACTTTACATACCTGACAAGCTTGTTTTACCAAATAAGCTCGACATCTGCTACCGTAACTCTTCCTTTAGATTGTTTAAACCTTACTGAAAAAGCCAAATAAATAAACATGTATTCTCAGCTGCTTAAACTTTGGCTCCAAAGAGTGAATAACTTTATCTAAAGTTTGGCTGAAACAGTGCACATGGTGAGCTTCTTTAGTGTCAGTAATGGGATCATCAGCAGACTCGTAACTAAACTGCCGCTTTCTCTTTTGTCCTTGAATTGTTCCAGGCATTCATCAACTCCACATAGTAAATAATGTGTAGCTGATGCCACAAGGAGTGGGTGGCACAAAGACAAAGAGTTGTTGTGAGCAATGACCGAAATGTGATCTTAATCCACATTGCTCATGTTGGCAGATATGAGTTTTTCAAGCTTTGGGTTTTGATTACTTGATTATACTTTTTTTTTTTTTTTTGCTTTCAATCATCTCTCCCACTCCCAACTTTTTCTGTAGGGCGTTCCTTATTTTTTCCAAGCTGGAAGTGACAACCCTGATGAGGGGCCCCCTGTAGGTGTGGAGTCCCTTTGAGTTAAATAGGTTTAGTTGGCCTAAGATTAGCACCGATTACAGCAGTGGGATCTGTAAATATTTAACATGTCTGGCAGAGCCCATCCTATACTGTCTAATGCTTAGTGCCATTTTGTTCTATCATTGACCCCTGAAAATAGAATTCAGATGATCTTTTGCCATACTTACTATAAAGGAGTTTAGATACTGTGACTATTTGTGAGAAATCTGGTACTTCACTATATGAAACAAAATTCTACATATAAAGTGTTTCTTGAAATATCGTGAGTCTCTATTGTAATACTTTAAATAGGACATTTTTATTAAATCTTTATTTCATCAAAATTTGTCCTTTTCTAAAATGTATGTTAATACTCAAACATTATATGTATTTTTAAGATTAATGTAATGCAAAAAAGAGCATATTAACTAAAAAAAAACACTAGCTTTATAATTCCTAAAATGACTTTACACGAGGTGCCCCCAAACCAGGAGCAAATGATTAGTAAATAACTAAAGACTAGCTTGAACGCTTAGAAACGGTTTGTGGCTTACTGTAAAGTGTTAGATGTCATACAAAGAAGAATCCAAATTTGACTCCCAATTATGGTTTATATAAAAAACAAAAGAAACTCATCTGGAAAAACGAAACACCACGACGAACTCCAGTGGTTGTATGGAGGCCCTGTGTGTACTCCAGATAAAACTTCAGTTCAGATGTTGTAGTTCCCATTGAGTGAATCGCTACTGCAGAATGAACTGCAACTTGCAAAATGCAACCAGCCTCAGTGAATAAGAGCCTGTGTGCTGCATTTCTTTTAGAGAGGCCATATAGACAAGCTGACCAACTTCCACCTCACTGTTATGGGGGTTTCGGGGATGGGGAGGCTGTTACAAAGACTGCTGTAAACTTTACTTTAAGATTGTCCATCAAGGCTTCAGGTCCTCCTTATAACTTTAGAAACAAATACCTGATATCAGTCAATACAGTTTGGTTCAGCTGATGGAGTAATACCTTAGAGCATTAGAACATTAGAACAGACAAGATGAGAATAGGACATTCAGCTCAACAAAGCTCACCAGTTATATCCACTTACTTCTTCCCAAATATCATCAAGTTGACTTTTGAAAGTCCCTGAAGTCCTATACAGTAATCCCTCCTCGATTGCGGGGGTTGCGTTCCAGAACCCCCCGCGATAGATGAAAATCCGCGAAGTAGAAACCATATGTTTGTATAGTTATTTTTATATATTTTAAGCCCTTATAAACTCTCCCACACTGTTAACATTATTAGAGCCCTCTAGACATGAAATAACACCCTTTAGTCAAAAGTTTAAACTGTGCTCCATGACAAGACAGAGATGGCAGTTCTTTCTCACAATTAAAAGAATGCAAACATATCTACTCTTCCAAAGAGTACGCGCATCAGGAGCAGAGAATTTCAGAGAGAGAGAGAGAGCGCTCGCTAAGAAAAGCAAACAATCAAAAAATCAACACGTGCTTCTGTGCTTTTAAGTATGCCGCACCGCGATAAAGCGGCATTTTTTAGAGGAACGTCCGTATCTTTATCTTCTAAGCAAACAGCCTCTGTGCAAACAGCCCCTCTGCTCATACCCCCTCCGTCAGGCGCAGAGAACGTCAGAGAGAGAGAGAGAGAGAGCGAGATTAAAGCAAACAATCAGAAAATCAATACGTACTTTTGCGTTTTTAAGTATGCCGAAGAGGAACGTCCCTATCCTCTGTGCAAACAGCCCCTCTGCTCACACCCCCTCCGTCAGGCAGAGAGAGTGAGAGAGACATAGAAAAGCAAACAATCAAGCACCGCGTGGGAAGCATATCTTATATCATTGAGGAGTTTTAGTTAATATGTAATACATGCTCTGATTGGGTAGCTTCTAAGCCATCTGCCAATAGCGTCCCTTGTATGAAATCAACTGGGCAAACAAACTGAGGAAGCATGTACCATAAATTAAAAGACCCATTGTCCGCAGAAATCCGCGAACCAGCAAAAAATCCGTGATATATATTTAGATATGCTTACATTTAAAAATCCACGATAGAGTGAATCCGCGAATGTCGAAGCGCGATATAGCGAGGGATTACTGTAGTCTACTACTTGTGTCAGTGTTTCTCTGTGTAAAGAAAAACTTCCTAATATGTGTGTGAAATTTACCCTTAATCAGTTTCTGTGTTCTTGTTGAACTCATTTTAAAATAACAGTCTTGATCCACTGTAATAGATAGATAGATAGATAGATAGATAGATAGATAGATAGATAGATAGATAGATA
>JANRMT010062841.1:58415967-58486843 GCA_026402145.1 Polypterus bichir lapradei | reverse complement strand
ATAGATAGATAGATAGATAGATAGATAGATAGATAGATAGATAGATACTTAATTAATACCAAGGGGAAATTAACATAATCCAGCAGCAGCATACTGATAAAAAAACAATATTAAATTAAAGAGTGATAACAATGCAGGTATAACAGATAATAACTTTGTATAATGTCACCGTGGAATTGAAGAGTCGCATAGTGTGGGGGAGGAATGATCTCCTCAGTCTGTCACTGGAGCAGGACGGTGACAGCAGTCTGTCGCTGAAGCTGCTCCTCTGCCTGGAGATGATCCTGTTCAGTGGATGCAGTGGATTCTTCATGATTGACAGGAGCCTGCTCAGTGCCCGTTGCTCTGCCATGAATGTCAAACTGTCCAGCTCCATGCCTACAATAGAGCCTGCCTTCCTCACCAGTTTGTCCAGGCATCTTTGTGGTATAGCGGGTCCACAGTTCGTTGAGCAAAGGCCATTTCTTTTAAATAAATAATTACCGCTCTCGCGGCGGTTTAGCGAGGGGGCGTTGGACCGTAGCAGGCCGCGGGACAATCCGCAGTGTGGCCGTTTCTCACCGAGTGCACAGGTGAGGGACTGCCCACATGCGTGATTGCTCCCTTGGCTAATTTGCTATGGCCCCTCGCATTATAAAAAAGAAGCGCAAGTCAGATCAGGGGGAAAAAAAGCAGAAAAGAAAGTAAAAGGGGACGGAGGTTACAGGGAGCGAGGAAGCAGGCGGTGCAGGAGAGACGGACACGCGGTGCATGCGTGTTGTGAGTGCGCGTACAAGCACTCGAGGGCAGCTGCGAGGAAGCTGGGTGTTAGGCGGACACCCAGGTGTTGGAGTTGTTGTTGCTCCCGCTGAGCGACCAGGTAGCGGGAGTGACCAGGTGAAAGCGACGAGCCGCGTAAGGCCGAGATGGCAACGGAAGTCGGGAGGCTTGGTGGTGGAGTCCCCAACGTGGTCGACCTGGCCGTTGGTGGAAATCAAGTCTCGGGGACTGGGATGAGTGCCAGACCGGAGCCAGGGATTGGGAGGTCTCCAGTCTCGTATGTGAGTGTGTAGAGGAGGGCAGCTGCAGAGAGCATCTTGCCTGCTGCTAAGCCCAAACGGGATAAGCAGATGAGACGCTAACAGAAAAGAAGCACCGGACTTGTTGGGTTTTTAAAGACTGCTTCCATGAGAAGATTTTAACCTCTGGTTTTTAAGGATTGTGTTTTTTCTATTGGTTTTAACCTCCACATTTTTTAATGGATTATTTACTTAATGAAGATTTTGGAAAGCACTGCACTTTATTTATGGGCACTTTGTTTTGATTGTCTTTTTAATAAAAGCACTGTTTCACTTTTTACCATCCCTTTGCTTACTTGTTGCCTCCACTGACTAGCTCACTCAGTAACATTATCGACGGTGTTGGGTTCAAGGGCTTCCAAATATCAGATGGGAGTGTGGAGCCAGAACCCACATCGTCACAGTCTTCTTTATGCTGCCTCCCCAGCACACCACCGCGTAGAAGAGGGCACTCGCCACAACCATCTGATAGAACATCTGCAGCATCTTATTGCAGATGTTGAAGTATGCCAGCCTTCTAAGGAAGGATAGTTGGTATAGTATAATTTCCTTCTTAGTTTTAAACACTTCAGTCATGTCTCCCCTTAAGCTGCATAAACTGCAAAGGCTCAACTCTTTTAATCTTTCTTTATAATTCATCCCCTGCAGGTCTAGAATCAGCATTGTCGCTCTTCTCTGGACCTTTTCTAGTGCTGCTATGTCTTTTTTGTAGCCTGGAGACTAAAACTGCACACAGTACTCCAGATGAGGCCTCGCCAGTGTGTTATAAAGTTTGAGTAGAACCTCTTGGGCTACTGTGTTACTTTTCTCATTTTTCAACATTGTTGTGCATATCATTTGAGGTTTAATGGCAGCCTTTATTAACAATTGTTTTCATAAATTTAAGTGTACTGATTGCCCCCCTTGTGTGCACACACTGTAGTTCTTAGTTCAGCCTGGTCACAGTCTGGGTGGAATTTTCACCTTTTACCCACGTGCTTGTTTATTTCCTCGCAGGCATTCCAGTTTCCTCCCACATCCTTAAGAGATGCCTGACTCAGTAACATAACATTCTCCAACTCTCATAATGCAATTCAGGGTTACAGTGGAGCACAGCCAGCCTTCCAGTATTGGGCACAAGACAGGAACCAGACCAGGATGGGGTATCAGCTCATCACAGGGCCCGGTGACATGCCCAGCCACATTCAGACTCACATGTGCCCAATGTAGAATCAACACTCTGCCTATACTAACACACGTGATTTTGGGATGTTGGAGGAAAATCAGAACCCAGCAAAAACTCCACTCTGACATGGAACTATTTGAAAGCACTATGAAGACAATGGCTGGGGGTGGGATTTGAAACTGGGACGCTGGATTGTTGAGGAGGTGTGTAATGTGATGACTAGAGACTTTAAATCACTAGTATGTTGGCTCAGTCCTCAACTCACTGTTTGACTTTGAACAAGCCACTTACCTGGCAAAAAATATCATGAAGCTTAATAAAGTCTACATGGATCTTGTAAGGTGCTGTGGGTAAAGCCATCAGGTAGATATTACTAATAACACTAACACAAGAAAAGGCGACCGTAACGATCAACTTCATAACCTTGTCCTGTCACATTTTGGATAAAAGCACCTGCTAAGCAAACACATGTAAATTCAAAGCAGACGCGGAGAGAATGGGGAAATTCCACACCGCTAGTAATGCGGCAGGATACGAAACGTTCACATGGGAGCTGAAAAGCAGCAGCATGAATCACTCTGCTCCAGTGTCACCCTCCATTTAGTCTGATCTGGTGAATTACACTAATAGGAACTGCATCTAAATCATAACATGCCCTTTAAAAGTAAAATCTTCTCATTTATTCATGTTTTTGCATATTGCAAATATTCTAGTCAGTCTTGTTATACATTTCTATTTTTTAAAACCATGACTGCTAAACTGAAATGCTACTAGTGACTGACATATTTAAAGATTTCATAGAAATTATAAGCTACTTTTCCCATAATAGCTACAGCTGCCGGAGTCAGCAGCAAGATTCTTCACATATTATCATGTTAACCAAACAAGTTAATCAAGGTAAGGTGCCTGTAGAAATAAAATATTTCTCTTGTTGTCCAAACATTAGGCACGAATTGACACCAAACACAAGCAGATGTGTTATCACCTTAGGCATATATGATTTAAATTTAATGAGACAGCCTTTGCTGCACTGCCTTGGAACTTCAGCTGTATGAAAGGTGTTTGAAAGTGACAGCTCATTTGTTCGGATGTGTCGATGAAGTTACAGTATATTCTGCTAGAGCAGCACAGTGGCTCACAGGTTATCAATACCGCCTCACATGTCCTCGCTTTTGGGTTGGATTTCTGCACGTGGAGTTTAGCCTTTCACTTTGTATCAGTATATGTTTCCCTCACCAATTTCAGAAAACTTGAACATTATTTGGAATTACTAAACTGCCCCCAGTGTGCGTGTGTGCACCCCGTGATTGACTGCTGCTCTGTTCGGGGTTGTTTTCTGCTCCTGCTCCCCCACAACCCTGATCTGGGTCTGGGGGCTTGCAATGTATGTATGTTTGTCTGATTTAGTATTTCAGTTTCATTATGAATTGTTTCCAATTGTATAATGTTTTATTTTTGAACAGTGGCACTGCATTTAGAACTTGCCATGGCACAGTTTTTAAGCACTGATTCAACCGTTCATTGGAGTTCCTTCTAGGTGAGGTTGACATTTTGTCCTCCAGTTATGGGCATTGTCTCATTCAGATTTATTCTCACTTTTATATTTTTCTATTAGTCGGTGCGTATGTCACTTTCAAGTATGAATGACTTTAGGATACTTGCTGCAGGGACAGCTCCTGGGTACCCTAAACAAAATTAACATAAAATAGATGAATGGACACAGCTGTTATAATTAATTATTAGCCAGCAATGGTAATTAATAACAATTCCTTATTTATTAGTGGTGGTTTAAGCAACATGGCGCAATTGTGGACTGAGTTTAAATGATTTGCCTTTATGTTAATAGCAGCATGTTATAAATAGAGACCGCTTTAATTGCTACAGAATAAACCATAGGAATTAATTGTAATAACTTTAAGAGCCAAGGGAGGTACCCCCCCACATCTCTCTATTATAATAAAAAATCCTGGGTCGAGACGTGACTTTTTCAGAGAGATACTTTCATGCCCCACGAGACGAGACTTTGTGCCAAGAGATTTAACCACGCAAAGAGTAGATGACAAAGTAGAACGTCGTAAAGAATTCAAAAACGCTGCAGCAATACACATGTAGAGCAGGTTAGAGATAATGAAAGTAATAAAATTCGAAAGTCTCAAAAAAATGATAGTAAAGATCGCATTAGCACAAACAAACAGAAATTATTACTCGGGGAAATAACGTAACAGCGAAAAAAGATTGAATATATTGTTTGGATTTAAACTTTAAGCCGGAGACATGTAGATTGTTTAATTCGTGTTGCCATCAGGGAAAAGTAACGTTGCTTCCCAATGAATAGGCGTATCCGCGAGAATGAAAAGATTTGTTGTTTGGTAAAAGTGAAATCCACATACGAGAACGACAAAGATGTGAAGTTGTTGGCACATAGCGCAGGCCAGAAGGTTGGCGAGCGAAGTGAGCAGGTGGCAAAGCCCCCTAGTAATATTTAAAATTAAAGAACATATTCAAAATTGTACATTGTAATAGCTTTATTCTGTTAATGAATCTCAATGTATTCTGTGCTTAGCAACCAGATGAGACATCATAAAATGCCCTAGAATCTCTGAAAGGAGTATTTGTGTAGCTGGAGCATTGTATTATTTTATTTTTAATGTGTTAAAATGTTTTGCAGCACATGCTTTTCTCTTTTTTATCCTTGGCTGTGCTTTTAAGTAATGACTGCCTTTGTTAAGGATGAATTCAGCTACTTACTGAGGTGAATGCCGGATGACATAGTGAAACTTAACCCAGTCCTTCCCAGTGATTCACAGTGTCACTTAAGTTATAATGGAGTGAAGATTAGCAGTTTGTGTTGATATTTAAAAAAAAAAAAGCAGAAAAGGCCTTTTTGCCAGAGAGGCCATTCAGTCCTGAACCTTACGAGGCATACGTTGTGACCGCAGAGTGCACTTCATAGTCATTAGTAACTCCCAATTACAATGGGTGTGTTGTAATCATTTACATTTTTCATATAAGAAACGACCCACCCAGCGAGACAGATTGCAAGTGGTGAGTGGTCACATGGAAGCATGATTCACTTTACTAGAGGGTCAAAGATGGGCATTGAAATGGAAAGGTAAATATTGCAATTCATTTTACTGTGTTGATCACTTTATTTCCCTACATCTATTCAAATTTTCTTTTGTTTCTTTAGGGTAATTTTATCATTATAATGGTAATGCCATTGCCCCATCATTCTATGAGTGAACGCTGTCATGACTGACACCATTGAATTCTTAATTTCCATGGCCATATTGCGTATGGTAATGATGCCAGTTGTTACTTGCAACCAGAGACATTGCAATGTGCGACATTATCACACGTTGGGTAATAATAATAAATAATAATTCTTTGCAATTATATAGCGCTTTTCTCACTACTCAAAGCACTCAGCAATTGCAGGTTAAGGGCCTTGCTGAAGGGCCCAACAGAGCAGAGTCCCTTTTGGCATTTATGGGATTCGAACCGGCAACCTTCCGATTGTCAGTGCAGATCCCTACCTAAGATGACACTGTTGTATCCACTTCATCCAAGCTTCTAGATATCTCCGAAAGAATGTTCTGCTTGCCACACAATCACGTTTATGTAGCTAGTTTTGGCATTCAGCTTCCACTCCAGTTCTATGACTTCTGAATTTTGTCTTTGGTTCAGACTCCAGATTCTTAGTCTACTCGTTTATACCTTTTTTTCTGCTTTCTTAACCTTGATCTTGCTTCCTCCCTTACAATCTATTGGTCTGGCATCCCTTTGTAACTCTGTTTCCAGCTGTACATGTTTTTCAATTGTAAAGGTGGTTGGACAAAGTGGACATTGCTCATTCTGCTAGGCATTTTGGTGACGCACCAGGCCCAGAATAACAGGGATGCAGAAATCCAGCTTCACCTTCCCCTAATTTGCATTCCAAATTAAGTGAGTGATCTCCACTTCTTACCAATCTCAGCTCGTACTTCGTCCGATAACAAATAGAGTTGAGCTGACATCTTTGTAGAGGCCCCTTCAGACCAAAAGTTGACATATGGACACTCAAGTCCAAACATTCAACAAATGACAACTGTGATGGACAAAACAGCAGACCTATGAGAAGGCCCCGATTTTGTAACTGGGAGTGGCTTTAATCCAATCACAAGAGGTTACACGTTCCTTCAAAAGCTAGCTGCACTCTTCACATGGGGGCATTCTGTCTGAAATGACCTCCATACTCTCTGATGCCTACTCCTCTCTGAAACCAAAAAGATGATGAGCTACTCTCTCTTTTTAGAGCTGAAAACTGACAAACTCATCTCTCTGTGGATCTGAAAGCTGAGATCCACTCTGCCAAGCCAAGCTCTGTTCCAGTGTAAGAAGACTTCTAAGCAGCTGCTACTTCAAGAAGAGAATTTTGGCATCTAAATTCTTGAGCCAGAAAGACTAATGCCTTTCCTATGAAGGTGCAGAGGACACAGCCAAGAGCCTAACAGAGATCTGAGAAAAGAACAGCACCCCACAAGCAAAGGATCACATGGCAAAGAAAAAGACTGCACTTCAATGCAAAAAGAGTCCTCTATTTGTACTCCTAACAGCAAGAACAGCAACAACGCCAGACAACAACGGACACCTTACTTAAAGATTTGCTACGTATCATAAACTGTTTATCTGTGCCAAGTTAAATCAGAACTGTAAATAGTCAGTAAACAGCCAGGCTCCTCTATGGTCTGTGTTTGTCTGTCTCATATTTCTTGTACCATCCTGTGCCCTATATCAGTATATGTGCAGTTGTCATAATCCTATAATCCCTTGTGTTTATCAATAAAATGTATTAATCAGTTTCTTAAAACGAATATGCCTCGGTTATCTTGAAATAAATCTAAAAGCCAGAGACCCCCTTGTACAACAGGGAAAGGTAAGAAAAATTAAGTAGGAGCCTTATTAAATTATTTAACTACTACTGGGGGCAAGCCCCCCTGGCACCCCCGGCGCCCAACCGGCCAGTCTGCCGCCCGCGTTATGAAGAAGGGGGCTGAACGCACCTCAAGAAGACACGGTCACTCCACCAAAAACCCCTCTTAAATGCTGATACAATGAGAAACAAATAGTTTTTTTTTACCTCCTCTTTGCTCGATCAGCTGCTGGCTTGCTGCTGCTGCCATGCCATGTGATCTGCACCTCGCACGGCGTTTCAAACACCCGGGTGTAGTTAAATCTCTACGCACTCTTGGTTAAGTCTCATCTCGTGGGACATGAGTTCTTGATATTTTTTTGTTTATAATTTAAAAATGGAATAAGAATCAGGAAGTCTAACAACATCACATTAAAGTTCGATAAATTCTGAAAAGAATGATACCAAACATTTCATCCGGGTACTCCGGTTTCCTCCCACAGTCCAAAGACACGCAGGTTAGGTGCATTGGCAATTCTAAATTGCCCTTGGTGTGTGTGTGTGCGCGCCCTGAGGTGGGCTGGCGCCCTGCCCAGGGTTTGTTACCTGCCTTGCGGCCTGTGTTGGCTGGGATTGGCTCCAGCAGACCCCCGTGACCCTGTATATAGCGGGTTGGATAATAGATGAATGGATGGATGATACCAAACATATACAAGATTAGCCCGATTTAAAGCGTGACAAACAAAATAACATTAAACCACATAAAATCGTTGCACAAAATCGTTGCACTTTTAGGCTTAGGATTTTAGATATATACAGTAGATTTACCAGCATTGCCAGAGGCAAAACAGATAATTAATTAACCAAGTTACATTTGTTCATTTTCCTACAAGGTGACAACAGGAAAAAACAAACTCAAAACTGATAAACTGGACAAAAGCGGCACAACCTGATATTCTCATTGAAGCTACTTAAGTAGTGTTTTATTTCATGATGATGTCTTTATTTTTAAACAAAGATCAGACATCTCTCTAATGCAAGACTGGACCTTAAATAACATGGTCGCCACGATGTTACAGCACTTCTTATGGATCCATGTAGTACTGTCATTTGAAATGAGAAGTTATAAATGTAACAGTGATAAAAAAAAAAATAATCATTTTTAGTAAGCCTGCAAAACAATATAATGCTCAGATCTTGCTAGGTAGAGATTTGTTACTCATATGAGAATTTTTTTCTGCAATGCCAGCAATTGAGCAATGTGCTTGAACTTGTTATTTGTTTAAACTAGGACATTGCTCAGATATTGAGTTGCTTAAATAAATCTGCAGTTTTTTCTGTTGTTCCTGTTCTCGTGTTTTCTATTTGTTCACATTATCAACTTATACTTTCACATTTTCAATTTCATCTGTCATTAGTCCTTGCTTATGACATTTTTGAACACCTCTCACTCTGCTCCTTTGTTATCGTTCTCTTCATATAACACCAGCCTCACTCACACTGGCCATGTTTTTATGCCATTCTGCCACTCACCACTCGCCAAAATGCTATGATTTAAGGGTTTTGAACTTAGCTAAATCCATTTCTGCACTTTTGCTTATTTGTTTATTATTATTATTAGTATCTTTCTTATACATATCTTCATATTGGCAGTGTTGTTATTCTTTTATCATTGTTTTGGAGACATTGCTTTACCATTTTTTATTTTTTTATTTTCGTTTTTATCAGTGGTTGCTACCATCCATCCATTATCCAACCCTCCGAATCCGAACACAGGGTCACGGGGGTCTGCTGGAGCCAATCCCAGCCAACACAGGGCACAAGGCAGGAACCAGTCCCAGGCAGGGTGCCAACCCACCGCAGGGTTGCTACCATTTTGCGTGTTTTTGAATGACTGTGGTCGTGTTGTTGGTTTGACAGCTCCATGTTGTGACATGTGATGTCATCCTGCTGAGGCTATATAAGATGGTTACGGACAGTCCAAGTCTGCTAAGTTTTATAGATTGTAAAAAATGTTGCAGAGTTTTGCTAATTCAACCTATTTAAGAACCTTAAAACATTTCTTTCAGTCTGAGTTGACATTTGGTTTGCGTGTTGAGTTTTATTGTATTATTATTAATATAGTGAATTTATTTAGCAGATGTCTTTATCCAAAGATACTTATAAAGCAAGTTATAATATTTTAAAGAAAGAATAGAAGGTGCAAGCATCAAAAGCAATAGAAAACAAGATCAAAAAGCAAGCAAGAGGGAGTAATACTACTTACAACGCACTTCATGTACGAGGGTTAGGTGGTCTTTTGGCCTTGGACTCCCTGTTGATTCTGTTTTTTTTTCACATCTTATCTGGAGTTTTTTGTTTTTTTCTGCCCTCCTGGCTATCTGACCTTATCATTGGGTTTTCCTAAGAGACTTACAATATGATACTATTCATAAGTACTCTACTTTTCTACTAATTAGGTCTGTTATATAATTGTTTCATTTTTGTTACTTATTCATTATTCTTACCTAATGTATTTTTTTTTCTTTTCTTGTAACTATTTCTTTGACATTTGGGAAAGAAATTTGAACTGCATCCTTAATATGAAAATGTGCTATAGAAATAAATGTTGTTGTTGTATATAATAAAACATGCAACTCGACAAAAATCAGTATCCTGTCTGTACAACTGCACTATCCTGTAGAAGAGAAACTAAGCAATTACAACATTTTTAATGAAAAGCTGGGCTTTCAAAAGATCCCTAAACATGAGTGATTTGGATGCAGTTCGGTAGATCATTTCACAGCTTTGAAGCAAGAATGGAGAACACAGTGTCTAGTCTTGGCACATCTGGCAAGAGGAGGAACGGTCAGCAGATGGGCAGAGGCAGAACAGAGACTTCTTGAATGGATATATGAAGAGACCAAAGACTGGAGATATTCACGAGTAGAACTTTCAGGTCAACACAAGACTCTTTATACTTAGTTTCCGTTTTGGCTTTGGCCCCCCCCCCCCCCATCTGTTCCTGGCACTGTTTCTGTCCCTCCTTGTCTTTAGAGTTTTCCAAATTGTATCAAACTCAATAAATCCATTTGCAAGTGAGGTTGCTAGCCCCAGTCTTCCTCCCTCTCATATCCAAGTCTCTCCCCATCTAATAACGAGCCAACCAAGGGTGCACAAAAGCAGACAAAGGTTGGATGTGGGATTTGCTTTCGACATTGTGAAACTGTATACTGTAGTTAGATACTGAGAAGGCAATGAATTTCATTTTGCTTCATATGGATATAATGTGTGCTGCAGAATATAGTAAAAAATGTTTATAGCTACTCCATATTTTCATATTTTATAATACCATAAAATGTAAAGTTTTTAAAGTAATACTAAACATTTATTCTCTTATTTTAAGTATGTATTAACTTTATTCCCAAACCTGTACTGAAAATATTCTAATACTGTAAAATGTGTACAACTTTTTCCATATACTAAGATGATCATTTTTATATTAACATATCCTTCTATCAATCCATTTTCTAAACCTACGTATTCTATTAAGTGGGCCGCTGGGACCAGACTGCACCCTCACTGGAAGCCAATCAACACTGAGTAGGACCCCAGTACATTGCAGGTATATACTATCATGTGCACGAGTTTGCCGCAGATTTTTTGAGGACCGATTTGCTGGTGACACAGGGGAAGGATTTAGAGGATACACAGTAACTGCCATGTTGGTTGTTTTTCTCTCCAGCCACCTGTCCCTTTTGGCCTCCAGACAGTTTAAAACCTGCCACTTCCTTCAGGACAGCAGTAGTGTTTGAACTGAAGAGCTGAAGGAACACCTGTGTTTTCTGGAAGATAAGTTATTATTTTTATTTGAAATTATTGCCATATCTGTCAATAAATGAGATGCTCAAAGTAAACACCCAACAATTTGGTTTGTTTTATGCCATTGTTTCTTTACAATGCACAGGCACAAAACCAAATCTACACTCTGTCACTGAAGGATAATTCAGAAACATCAGGGAACACAGATTACGATTTTAGTTTGTGAACATTGTCACACACATGCGAACAGAAGGGAGATGAATGGACCGAAAGAAGGTAATTCCACGGCAGGCCAGGGCGTGGCTGGGGTGCGCTGAACTTTCCTCTGCTTTCTTTCCAGACCAAATACGGGAAAACCTACCAGATTCCTATTGAAAAATGTCACAGTTTGACGGCTCCAGTGCCCAGAAAGATGTCACTTCCGGTTCCGGTGCCCAGAAAGATGCCACTTCTGGTTTCATTGCTCTCAAAGATGCCACTTCTGGTTCAGGTGCCCTCAAAGACATCACTACCACTTCTGGCGCCCTCAAAGACGTCACTTCCGGTTTGCTACCCTAGATGACATCACTTCCAGACCTTGCTCTATAAAGCCGCCCTTTACTCCTGAGTAGTCAGTTCACTCTAAGAACTCGATCTGTGCACATCTGTGCTTATTTAAAAACCATAGCAGCCAGCCATAATATATGAGAGGCTGCCCAAACTTTACTGTGTATCTGAGGTTGACTTATTTTACAAACTATATACAGTACATACATATTTTTGTGATCAGATTGTTATTATGCTCTAGGAAAGGACAAATATGGAGCAATTTTAACATTCGATCTCACAACAAGCATAGCAAACCTTCTTCAAACACAGCTCAATGTAAGGAAGTGCTAGAGACGTATCAGAATACCAGTTGCCTAAACATACAATATGGACGATACGAACACGGTGTCCAATAGCTGCCTCTGCAACGAAACTGACAGGGCAGAATTAAATGGGCAGGTCAGAGCAGATCAACTTAATACAAAAGTAGATGTCTTACAGTGCAATTAAAGAACAGAGTAGCACTGGGAATCAGTCAGGTCCAGAGCATATTGATTCATTTATCAATATTAGGGCCAGGTGCCCTTCTGATCCTTGCAGCTGAGAGCTCCAAAAGTATTAAGCCAGAAAAAGACGATTTCCAGTGAGTAAAAGAAAGAGGATTAGAAGAGAACTGGCAGGAGGTGATTTTGGTTTTTACAGCAAGCAGCCCCAAGGCAAATAGTCTCTGCTGCATAATTGTTAAAGGAAGTGCAGGGAAGTCTAGTAAGAGAAAGATGTAAGGAAAAAATAAAGAACAGTTACAGGAAAAATGGAGTTCAGAAATGTGGATATTTTGAATCAGAATGGCGATATTAGGTTGTAGTACTAAAGCTTGTGCATGTAAGTGCTTGGAGAATTCATCTTGCCATACTGGCAGTAGAGATCTACAGGGAGCGGCACACAAACAGTGTGATATTTTCAGTTGTGTATGCTGATACATGGGGTTTCTGGAGACTAAGGTACTCCGATTTTAGTTTGTGGTTTAGTTTTAGTTTATCTTTTGAAACTGTGCTCCATGAAATAGACAGAGTTATTGAGGGATCTCACTGCCATACTGTTATTACAGGCACGGTTAAAAGGATGCTTTACAGAGCACATTTTATTCTGTTACAACAGTTCTCCCATCTTTTAAAACAAAGTGATTAAACTTAAGAAGTAGATGTATGGGGAGCGCTCTAGAACAAGGGGTCCTACAAGCCTTGAAAAACGATCTAAGCCGTGAGTAGAAAATGAACATGGAAGAGTGAAGAGAGAAAGTGCACTTCAAAGACTGAAAAGTTTGCAAACCCACTTCTTCAAAAATATTCCCAAGTGTAAGAATGTCCTGACTGGCCTAGGGATGAAAAGATTCCCCGATACTTAGAGATGTGCCTGTGTCATTTTCTCCGATGTATGTAACAATATTATTTTTGGACCGTACCTTATGCCATGGAATAATGACATATTTGATTAGCACGCTTTCATTATATAATAATCTTGAAGAGTTTCTTTTGAAGGCATAATTAACTTCATTGTTTCAGGAGATTTTTTTTTCCTGTCCTTGCTGTCCTGACAAACTATTTTCATTAACGTCTTTTCTCATCCTTGGCTCTTTTATGACAATTCTGCCGCTCAGCAAAAATAATATTTTTTTTATTGTGCACAGTTTGACACATTATTTGCTTCTGTTTGTTCTGGGAAGGATGTACTTTAAGTTTATTTTGATATTTTTTGCATTTTGTTCTTATTAAGTTATGGTAGCAAGTATCGCACTCATGGAGTGCCTGATTTGCATTTTTATTTTCCCATTTTGCTAACTGTTTTGGCAGGTTATAGATTATATCCAGTCAAATTTATTCATAATAAAAGGTTGAATTATTTCACAAGGAGTCCTTTAGGATTTATAAATTAGGATAACAGCAGCAGACAGACATTGCTAAATGCAGGTATTAGAAGAGGCTTAACTTCAACATGCAAGAGATAATGATACAATCTGAACCAGAGGCGTCTAGCTTTTCCTGGAATGAACACAGTACAAAACAACAGAACTATGAAATGGGAACAGCAAGATGTACTTAGCACTTAATATAAGCAATTTAGTTTCAGACAAGGCAGAGAGCCAAGCTGCTAGCGTAACCAATTACCGTACGCCACATTTATTAATCTCACATCAGCCTCTCTTTGCAGACCTGTTCTCATTTAGAATGCCGAATTTTGGCTGCTTTGTTTAAAAAAAAAAAAAAGATATTATTTGACTTCAAGAGGAATAGACAAGAGAAGTAGATTTATCCCGAGGCTAAATGGCAAGAGTTATAAGTACCGACAATTAAGAAGTAAATCTTTGCAGACTGCAGCAATGAAGGCAAAGGGGATCATGCAACGCTGTCTCTGTCTCACTCACTGACGTCAGTACATTAAAGTCATCCGACAGTTCTAAATAAGGAAAAATTGGGAAGAGCTTTTAATACACAACAGGAAGAAAGCACAGATGTTGTGATGCGATATTAGGACTAATAGAATGCAATTTTGGATATTTTATCTTTTTGGACATTTTTGTGCCCTTTTATTTTTACTTATGACATTTGCCTCTGCTTGTCTTGCTCTTCCATACTGGGGTCAATCTAGAGCAGAACTCCCTTTCTTTGTTTCTTCAGAGACAACCATTAAGAAAATGTTTATTTTTTCTTTAGCTGTCTTAAAAGATGAACCTTGCGAATATGGTTTTGAGTTGTTACCTTCAGATTCACCAATTAATTAAAGCCAGTGGGAGACGAGTAAAGCAGTCTATCAACAACAAGAAAACATGTAACAACATAAATCTCATTAGTAATAAGACAAGACCGTAATACATATAATAAAAGAGAATTTCTGCCCATCCACAAGTAACACTCTGCTGGGCATACTCAGCATTAATGTTTGTGATGCACCATATGTTGGAATGTTTGTATAATGCATATAATAATAAAATGCATAGCATTTTTCATTCCAACAGATAGCACATCACAAACATTAGCACTGCCACTGAGAATCCTACACAAAATGGCACATAACTGAGGTAACATGCAAACTGACACTAATTTAATAAAGGAAGGCTAAAATAGGGTCATTAGGGTTCATTAAACATTATTTTAAATCACATAATAATCAGATTACTAGGACACCATTTTCTCATTTAAGAAATATAGCAAAAGTTAGATCTCATAACATTTCAAGATGCTGAGAAATTACTACATGCTTTTATTTTCAGTCAGCTAGATTACTGTAATGCACTCCTCTCAGAACTACCCAAAAAAAGACATCAATCGATTGCAGAATGCAGCTGCTAGAATTTTAACTCGGAAAAGAAAATCCAAGCACATCACCCCAGTTTTGAATGCACTACACTGGTTGCCTGTGTCATTTAGAACTGACTTTAAAATACCGCTTATGGTTTACAAACCCTTAAATAATCTCACTTCATGTTATATATTGGAATGTCTGACACCTTACACTCCAAATCGTAACCTTAGACCTTCAAATGAGTGTCTAATTAGAATTCTAAGAGCTAAACTTAAAATAAGTGGTGAGGCAGCCTTCTGCTGTTATGCACCTAAAATCTGGAATAGCTTACCAATAGAAATTCACCAGGCTAATGCAGTGGAGCACTTTAAAACACATTACTTTAACATGGCTTTCTCATTACTTCATTTTAGATTAATCCTGATGCTTTGTATATTCAATTAATTATCATTATCATTCATGGTGGCTCCAAAATCCATACTAATCCCTACTTTCTCTGCTGTTCTTTTTTCGTTTTTCTGTGGTGGTGATCTGAGCCACCACCACCACCTGATCAAGGCACCATGCTGTCCCTACATTGAAGGATTAAAGGCCAGAAGTCCACATGACCATCATCACAAGTTCTTCCATCTGAACCCTGAATCCAATGAGGACTGATTGAGATCATTTATGTTAGGTAGAATGCCTAGAGGGGGTTGGGCAGTTTCGTGGCCTTGGAACCCCTGCAGATTTTATTTTTCCTCCAGATGTCTGGAGTTTTTTTTTTTCTGTCCTCCCTGATCATCGGACCTTACTTTTATTCTATGTAGTATTATAATATTTTGTCTTTTTTCCTTTTTCATCCTGTAAAGCACTTTGAGCTACATCATTTGTATAAAATGTACTATATAAATAAATATTGTTGTTGTTGTTGGTCCTCTTTAATGTAGAAAAATTAAACCAGGAATAAATTGTGTACATTCGCATCACATTATACAACATTTCTAGTGATTTTCAGTTGTAGCCTTCACTGACGTAATTGTAGTGAGTTGGAGGCAATTGTATATGTGACATGCCCCATGACTCACTTCAGCTAGTCCATGACCCAAAAGGTTTGCACTCTGCGCTCTGTAGACCTGACAACCAAGGAATGCTCCACCAGAACTACAATGCAGGACCTCAGAAACAGAAGAGAAGTCTGTCTGTCAGTCTCTTGTCTTTCTTATGTTTTATGCACCATGGCAGCATAGAATAACGATAACAATTTGTGCAGAGGTTGAATTTGACAAAGTTGTTAAACTTTTGTCCAACTTTGGTATCATCATGCAGCACTTGATTGGCTGTCACAAAAAGTGGGTAACATGACTATGCTGGAAGGTCAGCACACTGTCAGGAAATTAGACTGTCAGTCATTTAAACTGATATGGTGCAGCAACAAGATCAGCAGCTGCAGTCAGAAGGTCTGACATACCCCCCAACTAAAAACCTCGTAATGTGACGTTGGCTGAACAGCTGTGAAAGGACACGCAGGACCATTAGGAATAGATTTGGAGACCCCTGTGGTCTGCCCATCAGCTTATCAGAGAGAAAGGAATACCAGAGATGTATGTGAGTATTGTCCAGGATATGTACGAGCAGGTGAGACGTGAGTTGTTGGGGTGACAGAACAGATCTCAGTTAGAGTAGGTCTACACCAGAGATCTTCTTTAAGTCATTATCTCTTTGATCTGATTTTGGAAGTGCTGAGTCATGGGATAAAGACCAGTCCTCTGGTGCCTGCTTTTTTGTTGAAGACATTGTGTTGTGTCGCATCAGAAAAGAGGGAAGTGCAGAGGAAGTTGGAAGAATGAAGAAGGGATTTGGAAGATTGAAGATAAATAGGAAGAAGACAGAATATATAAAGTTCAATGGTAATCAGGATTCAGAAGTTAGCCTGCAGGGAGAGCTATTGAAAAGAGTGGATACATTTAAATATCTAGGATCAGTGATAGCCCAAGATGAAAAAGTAGATGCAGAAATAACCCATAGAGTGTAGTGTGGATTGAACAAGAAGAAGAAGTTATCAGCATTGTGATCAAAGAATTAAGGCAAAGGTTAAAGGTAAGGTTTTTAAGACAGTGGAAAGACCAGCAATGATGTATGGAGCTGAGACATGGGCAGTAAATGGAGTGCAGGATAAGAATTTAGATGTGGCAGAAATGAGAAGGTTGAGATGGATGTGTGGAGTTACTTAAAAGGACAGAAATGAAACAATCAGAGGTACAACAAAAGTGGGAGAGAAATCTAAGAAAGTACATCAAAGTTGGTTGAAGCGGTATGGACATGTGATGAGGAGAGGCAATGAATATCTGGGCAAAAGAGTGATAAGAATGGAAGTACAGGTGAAAGCAATGGAGGCCAAAGAGGAGTTGGATGGATAAAGTAAAAGAAGATCTGAAGGAAAAGGACTTGAATGGCAGGACAGAGCAGTTTGCAGAGGGTTGATCAGGCTCATCAAACCCACACATATGTCAGTCATTTTTTCAGTCAGTCATTTTCCAACCCACTATATCCTAACACAGGGTCACAGGGGTCTGACGGAGCCAATCCCAGCCAATACAGGGCGCAAGGCAGGAAACAAACCCCGTGCAGGGTGCCAGCCCACCGCAGCCATACGTATGTAGGAAAAGATAAAAAAGAAAAAGAAGAAGGTCCAGTGGCAAGATCAGAAACTGTAGTCAACAAGTCTGAAATACTCCCTAAGACTAGAAGTCATGTAATGTGACATCGACTTTAGGCAACACTTTAAAAGGGGAGAGAGGTGTGGTGAGAGATGATTGCTGAGATATTGAAATGTTACTAATCTCATTCCAAAGTTTTCCAGTCAGTGAGAGTCATCAAAGCAGCTAACAATACCATCCCACAACTGGGTCAACATTCTTCTCTAAATGGAAGTAGAATCACAACAGAAGATGGAATGCCATGGCCCCTCTGCACCAACTCACCACACTTAGGAAATGAGCTCTTCTTCTAAAACCCACAACCATGAGATTGGTTTTCTTCAATATTTCTGATTTGGGCCTTGAGACCTGGCAGTATAAACTTATTCTTATAAAGCAAGGCAGTTAAAATGAAGGCAAAAGGTTTCTGTTCCATTAGCAGAAGTAACTGTTTACTACTTTAAAAAATGGCCAGAATAAAAACCTACATCCTGCAGTCTTACAAGATCTGACTGTGACATGATTTAGATTATTTTAAGCTGTGGGGAACTTAATCAGACTTGTTTGCAAGGCTCAGGCGTGTTCTATTATATCATTTTACTTTTATGCTTATTTCTGTTATGTTTGCACAATACGACTCTCCAGAATCCTCAGCGCTGTCTGCTCGTTCTCCCCTTTATGGGTTTCCTCCCACATACCATACATGTGCAGATTAAGGTGACTGGTAACCAGTTTGATGGCCGAGTGAGGGTGTGGAAGTGAATGTGTGCTGTGCCATGTGCTTAATGCCACTGAGGTTCTGGCTCCATGCAAACCTGTAAATTTGGATAATGAATGAATAAAAGAATGATTTATAAAGTTTTTACAATTTTCATACAGATGTGTGACTCTCACCATTCATGGGAAAATGTTCTACAGTTAAAATTAATTTGTTGTTCTCCGAGAAACACACTATCTATTACTTCACATTATGCTGATAATTTTTATTTTTACAGTAATTACATTTAGTTGAGCGCTCCAAAGGATAAACGGTTTGCCAAATGGTCACCCATTTTAGGTAATAAGTAGGCTTGAGAATGGCTGCATGAACATATTCTCTAGAACAAGAGAGGCTTTTTACAAGCCATCTTGTAACATATTGCTTTGCCCCCTGGACTGCACCTCTTGTGGTTTTTGTCGAGCTCCATTGGCTGAGGACTTCCAGTGAGAGCGCTCCCTTTGCGAAGCTGTGATTCTAATTACTTCATAGGTTGGCAGGCAGTGTATTCAGATTTTCCTTTTCCTCTGGGAAGAAAAGAATATGGTTTCCCATGTTAATTACAGAGATGCTAGATGACCTTTATGCAGGAGTTGCCACGCCATTTGTTATTTTTTGTTATGTCTGGGATTTATTCAAAAATAAATCACATCATAAAACTGATAATGCATACAGAAGACAGAATAGCAGAATAAATGCTGGTCTTATATCACCTATGTCTTGTTTTGTTATAGCCTAATGTGTCTTTTGTCTACAGTCTACTTTGCCTCCCCATGTTGGCATGAATTTCTTTTGTGAACTTTGTTTACCTCCCACAGTGCACTTGGCTTTTGTAAATTGTGCTAAGATCAGTAGTGTGGTGTGCTTTATGTGTATTCTTCCTTAAAAGGGACAGACAGACGTTTGAGAAAGACCCGAAAGTGAGCCATAGTCAGTATACATACAGAAATCAAAACCAAAAATCAAACCGCTCTTTCATCAAGAACCCTGAAAATCGTAGCCAAAAACTTTTGCCCAAAGGTTATAAGTCTGAGAGAATGAAAAATGATGGGACTTCATATTATTTGTTTTAGGAAAATCTCCTCAAACTCGGATAAGAAATGAACAATTACATTCCAAATTTAACATTCCAGCTACACATTTCTTTCACTATCTTCAAATCAGAAACTTTGTTAAACAAAACCTTCCAGATTTTCCTCACCTTGCACCCTCATCCATGCTGGAAAAAATATTGCTTAATCTCAAGGACTTAGACTCCATCTCTACAATATATAAAATCATTTTACAATCCCTCCCTTTCAAAGATCCAAGAGGACACTGGGAAAAAGATCTCTCAATTAATATATCAGAAAAGGAGTGGAAAGTAGCGATGCAGAGAATTCACTCGAGCTCCATATGCGCAAAGCATACAATTATACAACTTAAAATTATATATCGAGCACATCTGTCTCGACTAAAACTCTCCAAAATGTTCCCAGGGCATGATCCAACCTGTGAGCGTTGCAACCAAGTCCCAGCCTCACTGGGTCACATGTTCTGGGCCTGCACCAAATTAACATCATTCTGGACCAAAATTTTTAATTACCTTTCAGACAGCCTTGGTCTCACAATCCCTCCAAACCCATTAACAGCTGTGTTTGGGGTTCTTCCAGATGGGTTTAAAGTAGAGAAGGACAAACAAACTGTGATTGCATTCACTACACTTTTGGCACGCAGACTTATTCTGATAAACTGGAAGAACCCAAACTCTCCTCTTTTAAGTCAATGGGAAACCGATGTGTTATATTATTTGAAGTTGGAAAAAATCAAATACTCAGTTAGAGGATCCGTACAGACTTTTTTCAAAACATGGCAGGATCTAATCAGTAATATTTTAAAATAAGTTCATAAAGCACAGAGAATTTATTAATTTAGGTATGTTTACAAGCCTTAAATTTAACGCTGTTTGGCTTGCTCTCTCTCTCTCAGGGGTGGGGATCGATCTGTTCTTAACTTAATTTTTCTTTTTCTAAAAACTTGATTGCTTTGTATGGATTGTAATAAAATTAATAAAAATAAATAAATAAATAAAAAAAAAGAAATGGCCGCCAAAGCCAATCTTTAAGCTGTCACATAATTGATGTCAGATGCCACAGCCCCCACAATTACACACCCTGGCAATGTGATGCCCCAGGCAAGGACACATAGCTTGGACTACGGGCATCTGTACTCATAGCCGAGAAACCAGAATGAGAGAATATAGAGTATAGAGACAGGCACAAAAGCTTCTTAAGAAAGATACAGAAGTTATTTCTTATATGTGTGCTTGATCACAGTCTTGTAATAAATTATTAATAAAAATCAGGGCTTGTGCACTGACACAATCAAAAAGTAACATGCAGTTATACATTGAGTCAAAATTACGCGTATGTTAATAGTAATGGTACTGCTATGTATATTACTTATATACAATTTTTGTGGACAATTTATGTGCCACATATGATACGTGTGTTAAACATGATGGCAGAGAGGTTGAGACATTCCTGTAAATCATCTTGCACATATGAAGTATGTTTTGTGAATAAATTGTTTCCACCATTCAAATGTTAACATAATTTTGACTCATCCTGTAAATGAATAAAGATTAAAAAAAAAAAAAAAACAGTCTCAGGTACTTTCATTTATGCTTCCCAAAACTGCTCAGGGCAGAGACTTCACTGAGCACTTCAACAAGACACTGACGACTCACGCCACCATACTTCTCCTTCTCAGAAGTTTCAGAGGACTTTGTTTTGCAGGCACTGCCTTACCTTCTTTCCTATCACGGCACCGTCAGAAGAACATCAACAGCCAGACTGAATTCAGTATTACAGCAACTGCAGCCCCTGTCCTTCCCAAGCTCTCACCTCTACCTCAGTAATAAATCAGTGGATGTAACTTCAGACCCTACATCACCTTCCTCCCTGTCAAGGACCGTGCAGAAGGTTGTTACACTTCAGTCAATTAATTAACTACACCAACAGAAGATCTTTCCCTTGCTGGCCCTTGTGGTGTTTTAATCTGCAGCCAATCCTAGTCAGACAGCTCTCCAACGCCATCCATAGGCTCGTATGCCACTGCCTTTCGGTCTTCTAATTATCCTGAGGCGCACACATGCAGAATGGATCCATGGTACAGTGTTGTTTCTTGAATCCTGCTCATGTACCCCTACATGTGCTTTACCACAAAGCCTAAACTCCAGTATTTGAACACTCCACATTATCAAAAACACACCAATCAAAATGAAGCAGATTAGTGGCAGCGTCATGCTGTAGGGATGCTCCTCCGTAAAGAGGGTAAAAGGAATGCAGCAACATACAATGAAAACCTGATGGAGTCTGCAAGAAACCTTCACCTTGGGAGAAGATTTGTTTTCCAGCCAGACAACGAACCCAAGCACAAAGCCAAAGCTACACAGGAATAGCTTGATGTTAATGTTCTAGAGTCAATTTCAAGATGTCAATCTAATTGAGAATTTGAGGAAGGACTTGAAAAATGCGATCCCCATGCAGTCTGGCAGAGCCTGAGCAGTTCTGTATAGAAAAATCGGGGAAAAACTTCAGTGTCCAGGTGGCCTGGCGCCTGAAGGTGTACCTCCTGTAAACGGACTGAATACTTATGCAATCAATTATTTTATGTTTATAGTTGTCATTCATTTAGATTGCTTTGCAGAGATATGTTTTTACATTGACTTCAAAGAGTCTTTTTGTGTTGATCAGTTTCAAAACAACAAAGTAAATCCACCGTGATTCAATGCTGCATAAGAGTAAAATGTCTAAACTTCTGAGGTGGTGAATACTTTTTATAAGCACTGTCTAATATCTCTGGCCACCAGCCCTTGTGTTCTGTTTACATGGTGCCAAAGAGCTGTCATCTTCTTTAGATGCCTTTTTAAACGGGCTTTAATTTGTATCCTTTTAAAAATGTAATAATAATTATCAGGTTTTATTAAGCTATTGCATTTATCCTCATATTTTACTGAAGCATGGATCCTCGTGGTCTACTCACTTATTCACTCAATGGCTAATGTTCGTGTGTGACAAGAAAGAAGGACTCTGTGGCACAGATTCAAGCAAGATAACCAGAGAATAAGCAGCTACATGCTGAAATACGAAGAAAAGAGAATCAAAAGCCATATGCATAAAAATGACAAAGAATCAAGAAATCCCGAATAACCAAAAACAGAAGGACGTAATATGCAGCTCATGTCTGAGGCAGAATTTCAAATGAGAAATTTCTTTTATAAAATAATTTGAAAAATCCACATCTGGTTTTGCTCATCTGGACATACAGTATGCCTCTCCTGAAATGTGAAGTGACTGAACCATTTGTTATAACATATGTAAAATGAGCCAATGGAAAATGATAAATTCTAACTGACAATGCTTCATATGTTCTCGGAAACATGGCCCGCTTAAAATGAAAAGCACACAAAAATGAAATAATTTAAAATACATACTAAATGTAGTGTTTTAAAAGAAGAAGACAACAGGATACACTAAAAAGAAAAAAAAGGTTTTCAGGTCTCCAGTCTTAAAAGTTATTTCCTCAAAAGCAGGATGCAGGCCAATGCAAAGAAGATGAGTATTGATCTATGAATATAATGGGCTCACAACGGACAGCTTCATGAAGGGTCTAGGCATGTTTTCAATTATTGGGAATAGTTCTGGGATAAGAAATAATAGAACCAAGCAGCTTTTACAGAATGAAGACATGTTTTCTGGAGCACAGCATCTCAAGGCACTTTACAAGCACACATACAGCACTGTGTAGAAGTCTAAGGCACTTGGGAAACAATGCTATGAATCAGGAAGGCATCCAAAAATAATGCTATGAATAGCTTTTATTAAGCAATAACATTCCAAGAAAGTGCAGTAAACAGGAAAAAAAAACATAAATTTAATTCAATATTTCGTGTGACCACCCTTCAACCTAAAAATAGCAGCCGTTCTCTTTTGCCCACTTGCCTGCAGTTTCCAAAGTCACTCACATGGTCATTTGTTCCGAGCCTCTTGGAGGACTTGCCACAATTCTACTGTACACTTTGGATTTTACTTGAAGCCCCCGACTGGCTTGATGATGTTGAGATCAGGGGGCTATGGGGGCTATACCATCTATTGGAGGATTCTCTGTCACTCTTCTCTCTGCAGATAACTATTTATGTACAGTACAGGCCAAAAGTTTGGACACACCTCCTCATTCAATGTGTTTTCTTTATTTTCATGACTGAAGGCATCAAAACTATGAATGAACACATGTGGAGTTATGTACTTAACAAAAAAAGGTGAAATAACTGAAAACATGTTTTATATTCTAGTTTCTTCAAAATAGCCACCCTTTGCTCTGATTACTGCTTTGCACACTCTTGCCATTCTCTCGATGAGCTTCAACAGGTAGTCACCTGAAATGGTTTTCACTTCACAGGTGTGCCTTATCAGGGTTATTTAGTGCTTTATCAATGGGGTTGGGACCAGCAGTTGTGTTGTGCAGAAGTCAGGTTAGTTGGACAATCATTTATTTTTCAACAGGACAATGACCCCAGACACACCTCCAGGCTGTGTAAGGGCTATTTGACCAAGAAGGAGAGTGATGGAGTGCTGTAAATAGTCATGAAAATAAAGAAAACACATTGAATGAGGAGGTGTGTCCAAACTTTTGGCCTGTACTGTATTTGTCTTTGTGTATGGGATCAGTGTCATGCTGCAGAATGAAGCTGGAACTGGTCAGACTCCTCTCTGTTGGTACTGCATGATGGGTAAGAATCTGTGTGTACTTCTCAGCAGGGAGGTGGCCATCAATTTTTTCACAAAATACCAGCTTTCCCTGTGGAAATCCAGCCACAGACTTACAGGTAACTTCCACCATTCTTCACAGCTACCTGTGGACCTTCATCCATGTATCAGTCTCCAGGGGCCTCATATAAGGAGCGTACTCCCGTTTCCACACTCAAATCGCGATGTATAAAACCTAAACTTGGAGTAAAGCCACGCACATTTTCACACTAGCTCAAACCCTGGCATATGCATGTTCTCCGCTCGGTTTTGCAAACTAGCGACACCCTGCGTCAAAGCAGTGCTTTTGTTCCAGTGTGGTTTCCATTTCTTTTTTAGATCCACATCCCTGATGTGGCTTTATCAAATACACTGAAATTAACCGCATATTGTTTATTAGTTTAAGGCACCTGATTGTAATTAATACGTAACAATATAATGGTCCACAGAATGGCCAAACTATTCTAAATACCATAGCTGCTTTAGCGTTGTTACTCTCACTGCACCTTCTTCTTCTTCTTTCAGCTGCTCCCGTTAGGGGTTGCCACAGTGGATCATCTTTTTCCATATTACTCTCACTGCACCACTCAGAGTATTTATATCACTGTATCTGAGTGTGAATCACAGGAGTACAGCAGCTGATCGGAAAGAGAATTATCGGTATACAGCATCAAGCACACGCTGCCTCAGCCATGCTACCTATTTGAACTGCTTGCATACGGCAAACGCTTCAGAGCCTTTCCTGTACAGACATCGCACTTCAGAAACAGTTTCACCCCAAGAACTATAAACACACTCAATCAGTCCATCAAGTGCTCCTTGTAGAACTGTTTGTACTTATAAGTACAATTACCTCACTGTAAACTTGCGATACAGTTATAATATTGCACAACCTGAGCCACTTTATAAAGCGTGTATTTACATATGATGATAATATAATTTTTAAGATGAAATGGAGCAAAATATCTTTATTACATTATACAGATAAAATGTTAACATCATTTAAATAATCTATATTGTTAATAATTAAACGTGAGGACACAGTGTCGCAGTGCTAGCTAGTTCACGGATTGTTCCTGCCTCGCGTTGTATTCTTGCTGGGGCTGTCGCGACACTGGAAGGATAGATGGATAGAATAATTAAACATGTACTATGAAGATAATTCAATGTTCCTTAAAGGTTTTGAAGAATCAGCATTCTAAGCTTACAGATGGCTTAACATCTATTACTGAGCTGATTGTGTGGCGATTGGGCATTTGGAGAAAGAAAAGGAAGGAGAGAAATTAGAGGTTAGTACGTTTGAAAGAGACAGTACTGCTGCAATAAATTATTTCATCGAAGGTCATGCACGGCGCAGCAAGCATCTTGCATGAGGCATGAACAATCACTGCGCCACCGTGTTCCCATGTTCAATAACATACTTTAACTCCTATCATCATGAAAATGATATCAAGTATACATCTCAGTATTTTAATTATTCAGAGAGCTGTAATATAAACCCCGCCACAGGGGATGCACAAACCAGTGTGTTTCTTTGTGCCAGTCCCAAGCCCAGATAAATGGGGAGGGATAAGTCAGGAAGGGCATCCGGTGTAAAATTTTGCCAAATCAATATGCAGACAATAATACAAATTTCCATACCGGATCGGTTGAGTCCCGGGTTAACAACCACTGCCACCAGTACTGTTAGTCAACAGGGTGCTGGCGGACATTGGGCTACTGTTGGCCGAAGAAGAAGAAGGAGAAGAAGAGGGGGGAGACGTGTCCTGAGGCAGGAAGAGAGGAGGAAAGTAAACAGAATGGAACTGAGGGTAGGAGCTTTGAATGTTGGCTATATGACTGGTAAGGGGAGAGAGTTAGCTGATATGATGGAGAGAAGGAAGGTTCATATATTATGCGTGCAAGAGACTAAATGGAAGGGGAGTAAGGCCAGGTGGATCGGAGGTGGATTCAAATTGTTCTATCATGGTGTGGATGGGAGGAGAAATGGGGTAGGAGTTATTCTGAAGGAACAGTATGTCAAGAGTGTTTTGTAGGTGAAAAGAGTGTCAGGCAGAGTAATGATTATGAAGCTGGAAATTGGAGGTGTGATGATGAAAGTTGTTAGTGCATATGCCCCACAAGTTGGGTGTGCAATGGGTGAGAAAGAAGATTTTTGGAGTGAGTTGGATGAAGTGATGAACAGTGTACCCAAGGGACAGAAAGTGGTAATTGGAGCAGGTTTCAATGGGCATGTTGGTGAAGGGAACAGTGGAGATGAGGAGGTGATGGGTAGGTATGGTGTGAAGGAGAGGAATGAAGAAGGTCAGATGATAGTGGATTTTGCCAAAAGGATGGACATGGCTGTGAGGAATACATATTTTAAGAAGAGGGAGGAACATAGGGTTACGTACAAGAGTGGAGGAAGATGCACACAGGTAGATTACATCCTTTGCAGAAGAGTTGATCTGAAGGAGATTGAAGACTGCAAAGTGGTGGCAGGGGAAAGTGTAGTTTAGCACATAGGATGGTGGTCAGTAGGATGATGTTGATGATCAAGAAGAGGAAGAGAGTGAGGGAAGAGCCAAGGATCAAATGGTGAAAGTTGAAAAAGGAAGACTGCAAGGTTGAGTTTAGGGAGGAGGTGAGACAGGCACTGGGTGGCAGTGAAGAGTTACCAGACAGCTGGGAAACTACAGCAGATGTAGTAAGGGTGACAGCAAGAAGGGTGCTTGGTGTGACATCTGGAAAGAGGAAGGAGGAAAAGAAAACCTGATGGTTGAATGAGGAAATATAGGAGAGTATACAGAGAAAGAGGATGGTAAAGAAGAAGTGGGATAGTCAGAGAGATGCAGAAAGTAGACAAGAGTACAAGGAGATAAGGCACAAGGTGAAGAGAGAGGTGGCAAAGGTTAAAGAAAAGGCGTTTGATGAGTTGTATGAGAGGTTGGACACTAAGGAGGGAGAAAAGTACCTGTACCGATTGGCTAGAGAGAGGGACCGAGCTGGGAAAGATGTGCAGCAGATTAGGGTGATAAAGGATAAAGATGGAAACGTACTCACAAGCGAGGAGAGTGTGTTGAGCAGATGAAAAGAGTACTTTGAGAGAATGATGAATGAAGAGAACGAGAGAGAGAAGAGGTTGGATGATGTGGAGATAGTGAATCAGGAAGTGCAATGGATTAGCAAGGAGGAAGTAAGGACAGCTTTGAAGAGGATGAAAAATGAAAAGGCCGTTGGTCCAGATGACATACCTTTGGAAGCATGGAGGTGTTTAGGGGAGATGGCAGTGGAGTTTTTAACCAGATTGTTTAATGGAATCTTGGAAAGTAAGAGGATGCCTGAGGACTGGAGAAGAAGTGTATTGGTGCCAATATTTAAGAATAAGGGGGATGTGCAGGACTGCAGTAACTACAAGGGAAGAATTAAATTGCACAGCCACAGCATGAAGTTATGGGAAAGAGTAGTGGAAGCTAGGTTAAGAAGTGAGGTGATGATTAGTGAGCAGCAGTATGGTTTCATGCCAAGAAAGAGCACCACAGATGCAATGTTTGCTCTGAGGACATTGATGGAGAAGTTTAGAGAATGCCAGAAGGAGTTGTATTGCGTCTTTGTGGACCTGGAGAAAGCATATGACAGGGTGCCTCAAGAGGAGCTGTGGCATTGTATGAGGAAGTCGGGAGTGGCAGAGAAGTATGTAAGAGTTGTACAGGATATGTACGAGGGAAGTGTGACAGTGGTGAAGTCTGCGGTAGGAGTGACGGATGCATTCAAGCTGGAGATGGGATTACAGTTAGGTCCATAAATATTTGAACAGAGACAACTTTTTTCTAATTTTGGTTCTGTACATTACCACAATGAATTTTAAATAAAACAACTCAGATGCAGTTGAAGTGCAGACATTCAGCTTTAATTCAGTGGGTTGAACAAAAAGATTGCATAAAAATGTGAGGCAACTAAAGCATTTTTTTAACACAATCCCTTTATGCCAGGGGCTCAAAAGTAATTGGACAAATGAAATAACTGGAAATAAAATGTTCATTTCTAATACTTGGTTGAAAACCCTTTTCTGGCAATGACAGCCTGAAGTCTTGAACTCATGGACATCACCAGATGCTGGGTTTCCTCCTTTTTAATGCTCTGCCAGGCCTTACTGCAGCGGCTTTCAGTTGCTGTTTGTTTGTGGGCCTTTCTGTCCGAAATTTAGTCTTCAACAAGTGAAATGCATGCTCAATTGGGTTAAGATCAGTTGACTGACTTGGCCATTTAAGAATTTTTCACTTTTTTGGTTTAATAAACTCCTGGGTTGCTTTGGCTGTATGTTTTGGGTCATTGTCCATCTGTATCATGAAACGCCGCCCAATCAATTTGACTGCATTTAGCTGGATTTGATCAGACAGTATGTCTCTGAACACCTCAGAATTCATTCGGCTGCTTCTGTCCTGTGTCACATCATCAATAAACACTAGTGTCCCAGTGCCACTGGCAGCCATGCACGCCCAAGCCATCCCACTGCCTACACTGTGTTTTACAGATGATATGGTATGCTTTGGATAATGAGCTGTTCCACGCCTTCTCCATACTTTTTTCTTGCCATCATTCTGGTAGAGGTTGATCTTGGTTTCATCTGTCCAAAGAATGTTTTTCCAGATCTGTGCTGGCTTTTTTAGATGTTCTTTAGCAAAGTCCAATCTAGCCTTTCTATTCTTGAGGCTTTTGAGTGGCTTGCACATTGCAGTGCACCCTCTGTATTTACTTTCATGCAGTCTTCTCTTTATGGTAGACTTGAATATCAATACGCCTACCCCCTGGAGAGTGTTGTTCACTTGGTTGGCTGTTTTGAAGGGGTTTCTCTTCACCATGGAAATGATTCTGCGATCATCCACCACTGTTGTCTTCCGTAGACGTCCAGGTCTTTTTGCGTTGCTGAGTTCACCTGTGCTTACTTTCTTTTTCAGGATGTACCAAACTGTAGATTTTACCACTCGTAATATTGTAGCAATTTCTCGGATGGGTTTTTTCTGTTTTCGCAGCTTAAGGATGGCTTCTTTCACCTGCATGGAGAGCTCCTTTGACCGCATGTTGTCTGTTCACAACAAAATCTTCCACATTAAAGCACCACACCTCAAATCAACTCCAGGCCTTTTATCTGCTTAATTGATAATGACATAACGACGGACTTGCCCACACCTGCCCATGAAATAGCCTTTGAGTCAATTATCCAATGACTTTTGAGCCCCTGAAATGAAAGGATTGTGTTAAAAAAATGCTTTAGTTGCCTCACATTTTTATGCAATCATTTTGTTCATCCCACTGAATTAAAGCTGAAAGTCTGCACTTCAACTGCATCTGAGCCAAAGCAACCCAGGAGTTTATTAAAGCAAAGAAGTGGAAAATTCTTGAATGGCCAAGTCAGTCACCTGATCTTAACCCAATTGAGCATGCATTTCACTTGTTGAAGACTAAATTTCGGACAGAAAGGCCCACAAACAAACAGCGACTGAAAGCCGCTGCAGTAAAGGCCTGGCAGAGCATTAAAAAGGAGGAAACCCAGCATCTGGTGATGTCCATAAGTTCAAGACCTCAGGCTGTCATTGCCAGCAAAGGGTTTTCAACCAAGTATTAGAAATGAACATTTTATTTCCAGTTATTTAATGTGTCCAATTACTTTTGAGCCCCTGAAATAAAGGGATTGTGTTAAAAAAAATGCTTTAGTTGCCTCACATTTTTGTGCAATCGTTTTGTTCACCCCACTGAATTAAAGCTGAAAGTCTGCACTTCAACTGCATCTGAGTTGTTTCATTTAAAATTCATTGTGGTAATGTACAGAACCAAAATTAGAAAAAAGTTGTCTCTGTCCAAATATTTATGGACCTAACTGTACATCAGGGATCGCCTCTGAGACCTTTTTTATTTGCAATTGTGATGGACAGGTTGACAGACGAGATTAGACTGGAGTCCCCGTGGATTATGATGTTTGTTAATGACATTGTGATATGTAGCGATAGTAGGGAGCAGGTTGAGGAGACCCTGGAGAGGTGGAGATATGCTCTAGAGAGGAGAGGAATGAAGGTCAGTAGGAACAAGACAGAATACATGTGTGTAAATGAGAGGGAGGTCAGTGGAATGGTGAGGATGCAGGGAGTAGAGTTGGCGAAGGTGGATGAGTTAAATACTTGGGATCAACAGCACAGAGTAATGGTGATTGTGGAAGAGAGGTGAAAAAGAGAGTGCAGGCAGGGTGGAATGGGTGGAGAAGAGTGTCAGGAGTAATTTGTGACAGACGGATATCAGCAAGAGTCAAAGGGAAGGTCTACAGTACGATAGTGAGACCAGCTATGTTATATGGATTGGAGACGGTGGGACCAGAAAGCAGGAGACAGAGCTGGAGGTAGCAGAGTTAAAGATGCTAAGATTTGCATTGGGTGTGACGAGGATGGATAGGATTAGAAATTAGTACATTAGAGGGTCAGCTCAGATTGGACTGTTGGGAGACAAAGTCAGAGAGGCGAGATTGTGTTGGTTTGGACATGTGCAGAGGAGAGATGCTGGGTATATTGGGAGAAGGATGCTAAGGATAGAGCTGCCAGGGAAGAGGAAAAGATGAAGGCCTAAGCAAAGGTTTACGGATGTGGTGTGAGAGGACATGCAGGTGATGCGTGTAACAGAACAAGAGGCAGAGGACAGAAAGATATGGAAGAAGATGATCCGCTGTGGCAACCCCTAACAGGAGCGGCCGAAAGAAGAAGAGAGCTGTAATATCACAAATGTAATGGATTCTGTGTCCTGTCGGAGGAAGAGAAAGCTCGTCTAAGAAGCACGTAGTGATTCACACACATAGAGCACATAGATCAAATACAAAACAAAGCATTTAATGTGCTAATTTAGTTACAATGGTATCTGAGAAACTAGTAAATTAAATTATTTAAAGATGAAGTTTATGATGTTCTACTTTAATGACAAAATAAACTATGTGATTAAAGTGGAAATTTTGAGATTAATGTTGACATTTCGAGCTTTTTTCTTGCTGTGTGCCTATTTTTTTTCTTTTCCTTGTACCCTAATAAGCTTTCGTATGAAACTCAGACGTATTTTCATAGCGACTTTGATATCTGATAACTTCTTTTTTATTTTGGGCACTGTGCGACTTTGTGAACTTGAGCTTTTGAGTTTCTCCGATACTCTATGTGAATCGATCAACTTCCTTTTGTTGTTTATACCACTGTTTAAACCAACAAATAGTAAGTTTTTCCTTGCTTCTACTTGGTATTCACTGAAATTCTTCTATTTTCCCTATGCTTTTGCCATTGCCTTTTCACAGAACGCTGAGCTTAAGAGCTATTTATATTGATTTGCATATTCAAAGAGGCGTAATTCTGGGAGGAGTTGGGGAGGGGCAGCAGGCACGTGCACGTACATTACTTTTCATGCTGACCAGGTATTTATGGAGCAGAAGAACGTGGAAGTTGGTGTTCACAGAGATTTATGCACCCGGATTTTTTTATGCGTATGCACATTTCTGCTTTTGTCCTTACGCCATGTTTTAGTGTGAATTCTACGCACGGCGTTATGCATGAGGCCCCAGGTCTTTAGTGGACAAACTCCCTTGTGCTAAAAAAAAAAAAATCTAATTTGAACTCAGCAGTCTAAAGTATGTGGTTCCGTTTTTCTGCACCCCAGTCCTTGTATTTTCATGTTTAGGTTAGTCAATTAGCTTTATTTCCATCTCAGATTAATGTTTTTTTTTGGTCTCAACTGTTTCAAAAGACGTCTTCAGTCAGTAAGTAGGGGTTCCCAGCCAATTCTGAGCTCATAATAATGCTGGACATCTTCTGATTTCAAAACGAAGTAAGCTGAATGTATTTCTCATTTGCTGCACTCAGTTTCCATAGCCATCCATCACATTCCCCTTCCTCAGCCTTGTCTGTTTGTTTGTACTTCTGCAGTGGACTTGGACGGCACATCTGGATATGCCTGTCTGGCGTGATATTCCTGCTTAGGAGAGACCTTGATGATGCTGGAAGACCACCTTGTCTCTTGCTGCTATGCTTCCTTTTGCCATGGTAAAAGATTTGCAGGTTAAACTGCCACATCTAATGCAGCCTCACCATTTCAAGTAGGGTGGTCCCTCGCCTAGTTTTATTTCCTTTCCACAGGTTTTTCGGTTTCAGTTAATCATTTTGGTTAAACTGACACATTGTGTCACCTGTTTGTTATATTTCCTTAATCAAGCACTGGGCGTTATGCCTGGAAATAAAAGTGGCCTATTACTATGTTAGTATATTTCTTTAAGAATATTTAGATATCTTATTGTATTACTTTACTTTTTGCAAAAGAGTGTTTAGAAGTCTAACATACACTCTTTTCTATTGATACACCAGTCCAGAAGTAATAAAACAACTGTCTAAGTCAAGTATTTTTCTGAACTATTTACAGTGCCTGTGACAGTCCGGTTTAGCTCCACACTCCTAGAGACACTTCTAGGAGCCACTTGAACCTGCAACCAATGATAACATAACCGAGAATGAGCCGCAACAAGTGAGGACACACACAGTCAAGAGATGGTGTAAGCGCACAGATGCTTGTATATCTCAAAACAGCCAGGGGTTCAAATCCCCTTGGTGCAAAATAGCATAGTGTTCCAAAATATACATAAATAATCCAAAAAAGGCAACTGTCACTTAGAACAGATTAACATCAGATAAATAAATGTTTAAAAAGTAAAGTTAAAATCCAAGGGCAGTAAAAATATACAGTACTTCTATTAAAACCACAAGCCTTGGTGCCTTTCTCTAAAACTGGCGTCTCCTTGGCTTACCCTTTCCCAGATTCTTTACAAAGATGAGACATCCACCAACAGACAGAGACAACCGTTACATCCAGCTTGACTCCCTGCTGCCAGTCCCATGGCATTTACAGGGTGCCATGTCAAGCTTTGCTCCTCACTCCCTCCAAGCCACAGTCCATTGGGCTTCCATTGGAGCCTCCCAGAGCACTTTGTGGTTCCTGTTCCTTAGGCTGTTCTTCTCCCTTGAGCATCTGGCCATACCCTCCTCTCACAGGGCTCACTTCCTGCTCCCCCTCTGTTACTACACACAGCTCTTTCCCATTCCTGCCCCTTTTTTCTTTCACTTTTGACTTCCCGTAACCTCTGTCTCTCGTTCTCTGTGTTTATCACTCCTATTGTTTCTCCCCTGCTCTCATGCTTTGCCTTCCTTTTAAAGTACTGTAGGATGCTTGTGGAGCAATCGTGACTCCGGTGCTAAAGAGGGAACAGGCCAATTGCACATGTGCACAAGTGAATGCGGGATCACCCATTCCCACATCCGCCTCCAGAGCCGCTCCTCCACATTAGCTACTCCCCAGCTGAAAACTGGAGTGTTTGAATTATTTATTTGTTTAAAATGCACATACCACAGACTGGCTATATTCTGTGTGCACATGACAACACTGAGCTAGGCAGGTTAAGCAGGATGCTTACAGTCAAACAGGAGTACAGAAGCAGGAATCAAAATGGCAAGTTTGTTTAGAACTAGCTGATTAGCCACTACACCATAATGCCAGGGAGGCAGGGTCAAGCAAAGTAGTGCAAATAATTTAGTAAGTCAGATCATACTGTAAAGAATAAATGCCAGCAGTGTATTGGGTAAATGTAAATTATAAAAAATATATTATAAAATACAGTATATTGTCACGCACGCGCGAGTAGGGGACCGCGGACGGACCTTAATACGTTCAGGAAGACATTCGCCAGCAGGGAGTGGCGGGGTACTAACCTTTCTCCTTTTATTTCTTACAGAAGAAAAGACGCACTGCCGCCTTATGCCTCCCTCCTACAGCTTCCCGCAGTACGCTACTTCCGCCCTTCCTCCGTCCACTACTCATGACGTCATCAATCCCATCTTCCACCACGGCTCCTTCCCAGCATTCCTCCACTTCCGGCCCCTCCTCCATAAAATGTCTGCCGACGCCATCTGTTGTTGTCATGCACTCTGGAATATTTTTTCATGTACATTGACCTGTTTAATATTATTGTGGATCATAATTCAGTATACAGGGCCGGAAACCCCAAACCTTTATGCTATCTCTTGATTTCTCTTTTACAATATTAATAAAAATTTATAAAAAAAAATATTGAACTTCACAAACCCAGGGTTTCTGGGTCCCAAAGTCATCAGTTTGAATTCCACACCCAGTCACTCTCTATATGGTGTTTCCAGTTTGTCCTCCCTCATTCCAAAAACATGCATGGGAGTGTCACGTATGTGTGTCTGCCAGATCTGGTAAAGTTGGAGTTCAGTTGCATTGCATATTGTAAGGGATTTTCTTTTTTGTGATAATTGTGCGGTTGTCTGGAGGAGTTAGAGACACCAATTCACATTTGAGAAGCCACATGCAATAACCTTGATAACAGTGGTGACATTGGGTTTTTTGAGGTGAAAAAATACGCAAATGTGGTCAAGTGCATGATGGAGGAGCGAGACAGAGATTCACATCTGTCTACCAGTGTTCAATGGCGTTGCTTGTGGCGTGTAAGAAAACTAAAAAATATTAGTCATGTTATCTGAATAGAACGTTAGAGTTACAAATACATGGGTATCCACAGTGCAGCATTTTAGGGAAAGTCAAGAAAGGCCAGGAGCATAACACGCACACTGATGACATAATTATAAATTTAAAAACACAGCGCCAATTAGTGCCAGCCATTACACTTCTAGTGTTAAAATCTTGCAGCTGACAGCGACACATACAGCAATGAAATGGTACAAGATGACTGTGCCCATGAAAACCAATGCGTTAAGAAATTGTATCTCTGTTATATTAAGTTAAGTTTTCTGTCATGCCCGTGTTATTCAGCCTTGATCACTCCCCTCCACACCGCCCACCCAATCATTACTCCTAGTGCGGAAATCCTCTCTCCGTACCACCCCGTGACGCTCTCAGGGCTAACTTGCCCTTCATTGTAGGCGGTTATAAGGGCACGGCAGAAAAGAAAATCTGTTCAAAAATGTTAAATTTTAGATTGTGATAGAAAAAGAGTGACAAGAGCTGAAAATGAACATCAAAAAAAGAAATTGAACAAAAAACAGCTGCATAAAATAAAATCAAGAACAAATAGAATTGTCCAATAAGCAAATATATGAGCAGAAATGCAAAAAAGCAACTTTTATAGAATGTAAGTGAGAGGATAAAGTAATTCATAATATTGATTTTGAAGAGGCATTAATGAAATTTAATTTTTTACTCACTTTTTTTATTACGTTTTATTACATCTTACTTCTACTTTTCCTTTTAACTATGTTGTGTTATTCATTTGTATTTAAAATGGACAGTTGTAGTGAAATACTCAAGTAACACTTTCTATCTATAATAACTAAGGACCAAATCGTTTTCCTCCTACGCCCCCCTCTGACGCCCTTTGGGGACTGGCGAGCAAAGTGAGTAGAGGCCGGTGCCCCCTAGTTTAAGATTAAAAATAATAACTTTAGGTGCAAAAAATCATAATACAGGATGCAAACTGCATTTATTACACTATATTTTCTTTATTTAAGCTTCTCTTTTTCTCTTTATGTCATGACTCTTAAGTGTTTCCTCTTTTGAATTATTTTTTGCACATTTTTGTGTAAATGTGTTTCATTTTTTTCTGTCTGTTCCTCTGTATACAGTAGTTAGTCCCAGAGGCCTGAAGATTTGTTGTTTTCAGTTCTCATTATTGTATTCCCAATAATCTGACCGTGTTTTGTTTTATTCTTTATTTTGCAATAAATACATTTTCTTTTAGAATGTTTTGGATCGTCTGCATTAACTGAGACGAAGGCCAGGTCAAGAGCACTGTCTCAAGCAACAATATACGTATAGGGCCAGGAGCCTACACTATATATACAGTACACGTACAGTATATTGATAGTGTGACTATAAGCTTGTGTTTACAAAGAAGAAAGTGAGGAGGACGTCTGTCAGGGTGGAGCCCCAAACTGCAAGCTCATACTAGTGATGTCCTGTACTCCAACCCAGAAGGGCTATACAAGATGTCCCCATCAACAAGAACACAATCCAAGGAGTCTGGAGGGGTTAGCCTTCCCAAGAAAGATCAAACATCAAACAATATGGATGCCTATCTTTTTAATTACTTATGCCACCAGATGATTGAGGAGACCTAAATCTCTTTTGTTGTATAAAATGTATATTCTTACAAAGTTAGAGGTTGGAAACAATTCCATTTATTAATTCTGATTCAACAAAATGAATCACACATTAAACAGTAAAAAAAATATGAAATCACACAGATTGAAGTAGACAGAAAGATTCTTCTGGTTTGAGTTGATGAAAAAATGGGCCAGCCGATAATGTCTTAGTGCACTATAACATTCTGAGACTGTATTTGTTCCCTTTCTCTTTTACTTTATGTTATTTTTCTTTTACTTTTTACCCAGGACCAGTTTCCTTGCACAAGAGAAGCTCACTACTAGGAATGCTTGTAAGCCCTGAGCCAAAAGCTCCAAGTGCTCTAATCCACCCGTAGAAGAGTGGATACAATGATTACGCTTTCTTTTTTTTTTATTTTATTGATTTTATTAAAATCACACAACATTACGAGCAAAAAAATCTATTTAAACAAAAATAGGATTGATAACAAATGATTACACTTTCAGATCTACGTCTGAAAAAATCGATGCATGATAGTTCTGAGCACCATTGCTGCCTTTGTCTCCCTCCCATGTTCTGCTTACATTGGCCTTTTCTTCTTGTGTTCTGTTTAAGCTTTTCCAGTATTAGATGCTCTCTATTGTGGTGAACAGTCTGGACCCATACTGGAAACTAAGCATTTCTTTGAGGGTGCAGTGCTACACATACATACTGGTACTGAAATGTACAAATGGTGAAAGAAGCTCAGAGAAGCTGCTTGGCTTGCTAATGGCATTTGGGATTCTATTTTCAGTGGTCGCTTTGTTTCTAAGAGATCTGGGTTGCTCTTTTTAGAAATTAATTATCTCAAACCTTGGAACTAAAGTAAAGAACGAAATATTCTGGCCTCTAGTTTTGCTGAAAAGCTGAAGGTGCCCCATAATAGGTAATCTGGCATTTGACCAATCCATGCAAATGGTAAATGTTTCTTGGCTGTTGCTACAAAACACCTAATTATAGACTTGCATTTATTCTAATGTGTCTCCACAGCCATATGTTTAGAATATCCCATTTAACGTGTTAACAAAAGTGTGAATGTTCTGAAACTATGCCTATAAAGCCTTCATCGCATGCCTAGTAAAAAGCCATAGTCATAGCCATCCAAAGCAATCATTATTTTTATGGCTATGAGGGAAGAATCTGAAATAAATGCCTATAAGCCATGTTCATTAGTTTGGTAAAAAGCACTATTAAAAGGAGTAGCGGTAAACACCATTTTTTGGCAGAAGGTAAATGCTATTTAAAGATTTTGAATATGGAGCTGTATGCTCCAGTGCATACTTTATTAAAATGTTTCATAACTTTTATCCATTGATTTACTGAATCCACTTCATTCAGTTTTAGAGTCAGGAACCTGTTCCATTGGCAAAATGGATGGGGTGTCATTTTGTCATTGGGTACACACACACGGGCACACACTCAGTCATACAGGAGCACATTAGATTCACCTGATCAATATACCTTTGGGATGTGAGAAGAAACCCTCAGGGACATGGAGAATAAACATAAACACTGAATAGCGATTATCATGATGAGACTGGTGAGGCAGAAACACCAGTGTGTCTCCTGCAGTGACCCCATCTTAAACTCTCTTAAGCACTTGATAGAATTTAGGGTGTGGATACTGAATAATACGTCATGGGGTCAGTGAAAAGCGAAACAGGCAAGTTTCAAATCTCATGCTGTTTTGTGGAACTGACACTAAAATTCGTTTTGCAGGCAATCTTGCAATTGCGAAACACAAAACTCAACAGTCATTATTTGAGGGTAAAAAGGTTTTTATGGGGCAAAACACAAGGAATATTGCTTCTTAAAGCCTGACTTCTCTGTTTACTTGTATTCTTTTCTGCAGCTGTGTAAAGCATTTAATCCGCAGCACCATACACTGGTAAAATGAATTCCATTTACTGTATGTTTCTCATTCATATCACAAAGACACATTAAATATGCACCACCATGCACATTTCTGGGCTTTCTGCTGTTGCCCACCTCCTTACCCTAGTTGAGGATATAAACACTTCCTGTGATTTGTTTCATTAAAGATGTTTTCTTAAACACTAGAAGACAGGCAGACAATATGGGATTAATGCGTGAAAACGTCTCCATACAGAAACCAAACACTCTTCTTGTTTGAATGCATTAATTGTGCAAATTTGTTTTGTGATGTGAAACACTGAAACTAATGTATTTGTACAAATAGACAAAATCTTTATTTGCAGAATAATAAGGCAAGTTCCTAAAGAGTATCAATGAAATCATTTTATCAAAATATTATCTCATTGAAAGTGGATTCCTTCTTAAGCTCATCATCACTCACTGTGCCTTTATCCCAGGCTTTACTTTTATTTATTTACTTTTTAACTTTTTTTTATTATTATTATTTTTCTTACTTTGTAAATGACTTTGTTCCTTTAGTTAATTTGTTTTTGCTAACCACTGTCTTTTATCACTTTTCATTAATTATCTACTCTTCTGTTAATTTTGTAATAGTTTTTCCCTCATTATTAATAGTTTTGTCCAGTATTACTTTTTTTTCTTGTTTTTGCCTCTTTTTTATTGAGCCTAGGGGGGGGGGGGGGGAGGGGCTCTTAATTATGCCATCATGTTCATATTACAAAAGGCTTCCCTATTCTGAGGCCTTCTTAGTCCTTGTCTTACCACTGGAGTATTGAGTCTTATCTCTCTTTTTTAGATCTCCTTCCCTGAGTCTGTGTATTTCTTAGGTTAAAGTAAGGCTTAGGGAAATATTTTGCTATTTCCAGAATCATGGCTAAACCCTTGGCTTTTGTTAGGACTTACCTACCCTTATGGAATTTCATTCTTTGTAATTTGGGCAATATATCTTTGTATCATTCAGAATGGTGACTTTGTAGGAAAGAGTTGTGGTCATGTGGTAAAGGATCTGTGCTCGCATCTGGAAGGTGACCGGTTCAAATCCCATTACTGTTGGGACCCTTTAGTAAGGCCCTTAAGCTGAATTGCTCCAGGGGCGCTGTACAAAGGTCATGCAAAAAGGCAATTTCCTCTCAGGAATTAACAAAGTATATCAAATGAAAAAGAAGTGTTTTTCTTCCTATGTATCACAGAGGATTTCATAATTGGAAAGCTTTTTAGGGTTAATTTTTATCCCTTTTGTTTATGCAATTATTGCATTTTGTAAATTAATTTAGGGCGAAAAGCTTTAATCATTGCATTAAAGTTTCACAATGCTCATGCAATTTTTTTTCCTTAGGCTCTCAAACCATAACACATACATATGAGCTATCTGAGTCCTGAAATACACAGCCCCTGAAGCCATTTTAACTAACTTTCTCCATTTTCATTTGAAGTTTTTTTCCGCTGAGTCATAGCAAGTTGCTTTGTGAAAGATTTTAACATAAAATTCTCAATTCCACTGAACCTAATTTTGGTTAGTGGAAACAGGATCTGATCCTAGGCAACAGTAGGTAGAAGACAGGGACCAACTGTAGAAAGGATGAACGTACACCTATAAAATATCAATTTAGTACTTATTGTGCTTTAACCTAAGGGATACCGTACATCTATGGGAGGAAACCCAGAATATCCAGAGAAAAACCTGACAAAGAAGGAGAGCGCAAACCACTGATTCACCAAATTCACCATTTTTTCAGTTCTTGAAAAAGTGAAAATAAGTGTTAATTTATTAGCAAAATATGGTAGTTCTTCAATTTTGTCATATTCTGAAACTGCTTTTTGCATTACAAGATGACAAGGAACTAAATATTCCACCAGGCACCAACCTCAAATGGGATAAAAGTGTATTACACTCTCACTACCTGACAATACTGCTGTGGCCAGAAGAAAATGCACAAAATGGCAACATGAAAGCATATTACTAACATGAAATTATTGAACAAGTTAAACTGTACAGATACATAACTGAATTGTAGACATTTGCTTATAGTATTTGTCCGTAATAAATTGTTTGTTGTTATTACGACATTTTCACACCACCGCTTTGTGTGTTTTCATGATGTTTATATAAGATCTAAGATATGAGTGAACAGCTTTTAGCATCCAGGTTTGTGGATATTTTGCAAATTGAAGACTTTGAGTTAAATATTAGTATATATAAATATAGTATATGGACTCTGATCTTTGCTGTCTATTTTGGAGTATAGTTAGTGTTTTGGGTTTTGTTATTTAGGTTTTCATTTGAGCGTCAGAACTTTGCTAGTTTTCCTGTCTTTTTTTTCCCTTGGCCCTGGCTCTTGTCACTCTGACTGCCATTTCTGTGTGGAAGAATACGGACACACTAATGTCAGGCCAATTTAGAGGTACCAGTTAATCTAACATGCAAGTAAATCCATGCAGACTCAAGGATCTCCATGGATGGTAACTCAGCAAGCACATGAGTCTTCTTCACCTGTGAAGCTGCGAGACAGTAGTGCTACCCACTCCGCCACTGTCCCAATTTGGAATATTATTGAAGATGTGTTGCTTGGCTCCATATCCACATGATATGAGTTTGGCAAAGTTTAGCAGTAACACTTATATTTTTTTTTATTTAATGGTAATTTCAGTCAAGGTCAGAAACTACGAGTGCAGCCTCCCTATTTAGTAGCACCACCCTCAGTCATTTTATTGTAGAGTACGATACTATCGACAATCATATAATCATATAACTGATCATGTAACTAACTATCGTCTGCACATCTCCTGTACTAACTACTGTAGTCCCACTGCAGTGCCGAGTGCTCAGTCAAGATGGAGGGCAGCCAAAAGCCTTGGACATCTGCCAGGCAATACCTCTTGGATGAGAAGTTTTCTTTTTACTTTCTGTTAAGCACTTCTTCTACACTTAGCACCTCTTTAAACAGTAGTAGGGATATATAAATGAATTCAAAGCACATTGTCAAGGCATTTTACAGTTTTAAACATATCATGATGTAATAGGTATACAAAATATTAAATAGACAAAAAATGAGCTAAGCCACCAGAAAAATAAAGATGTCTGAGGATGATTAACACAAATGGTAAGAGTAGGTCATATTTTAACTGGCTGGTACACCATGGTGCCAGCACAGCCCCAAGTCCTGATTTTTCTGGAATGGTTGCATTGTTCCCCTGCTTCAATTAATAAAGAGTATGGAAAACAAGAGAGGTGGTAAAACATGTTGTACCCCCAGTTTTTAAACAATATTTTGTATTGTAAGTGCCACAGTGAATGGACTGGTGTCCTAACTGGAATGGAAGGGGAATCCTTGCCCAGCCAGAAAGCCGTAACAGAAGGACAACGTGAGAGGAGGTGCATTCTGGCTGGTCTGGTTATTGAATTCTGTCCCAGTTGGGATAAAAGAATAATGGATGGACTGGGGGATTCTGAACAATTCATCCACTGCTATTAAAGGGGCCAGTGCTCCTCTGGTTTGCCCCCCAGCAGGGTTGTGTGGGACTTTTACTTTTAAAGGGTGACCCTGTCAAGGTCCTTGGGTGCCACAAAGGGGTGTTTTTAGGAATACACTTCCCAGGTTTGCGAGGATTCTGTATGACCCAGAAGTTCTTCCGTTATGCGGGGCAGTGGCTCTGAAGTACTCCTGGGTCTGTCATTTAAGGAAGCCATCTCATTCCAAGAGTTGAGTCAGAGTCTGGAGACAGAGGGCAAAACTCAACTGGAGGAGTGGAAGGAAGTTTTGTGAAAAAAACCCAAACATTTATTTGCACCTGGGTCTGTCTTGGTGTGGTTGTGTCTGGCGTTTGGGAGTTGGTGGTGCCCCCTGGAAGACGCAGAGTATATAACCAAATTATTTAGGGATCAAATAATCAAAGCTCAAGTGAGGTTACTCATATTATGTTTCATCCTCAAATGTTTATGTCAGTAAAGATTTACAGTGCATCCGGAAAGTATTCACAGTGCATCACTTTTTCCACATTTTGTTATGTTACAGCCTTATTCCAAAATGGATTAAATTCATTTTTTTCCTCAGAATTCTACACACAGCACCCCATAATGACAACGTGAAAAAAGTTTACTTGAGATTTTTGCAAATTTATTAAAAATAAAAAAATTGAGAAAGCACATGTACATAAGTATTCACAGCCTTTGCTTAATACTTTGTCGATGCACCTTTGGCAGTTAAGCTGCAGAAACATCTCAAGGATGATCAGGGGAAACAGGATGCACCTGAGCTCAATTTTGAGCTTCATGGCAAAGGCTTTACTACATGGCCTACCTCCCGCTTCCCTCTCTGACCTTTTACAATTTCATATTCCATCTTGGTCACTCAGGTCTACTGATGAGTTCCTTCTGGTGGTCCCTAAATCACGACTAATGTATAGGGGAGATTGTGCTTTTGCAGTTGTAGCCCCCAGACTCTGGAATGGGCTATCACGTTACGTTACGCTGGCTCCTACTTTTTAAACCACTTCTTAAGGCACATCATTATTCCTTGGCTCATTATAATTATAGAACTGTGTCTGTCTATTTTACTATCTTTTGTTTATTTTCTTTTGTACTGGATTATTCTTGGTGGTACAGCACTTTGGTCAGCTATTGCTGTTTTTAAATGTGCTACTATATATAAATACATTTGATACTGATACTGATATTAGAAAGAGCCCTGTCAGTTCAGCACAGTCTAGTGACATTAAACAGCTAGGAGTCAAAGAAAATGGAGCAATCTGGGTCTGGTGAACAAAGTACAATTAGTGTGCTCTCTGCACAGTGTGACTCGGAAGAAGTCTGCAAATGGGTGCAATCATTTACATTAAGATATTCATTTTTAACTGCTATAAATAATTCATTGTAAATGCTTGGTTAAGCTGTAAGCATTTGTTGCATTAGTTTTTGCTTTGCACCCTCCTCCACTACAACCTATCAGCTATGTGGGGGGTGGAGCAAAAGCTTTAGATTTGTCAAAACTTTTGATCTCCGGTTTTCGAAGGATCCCAGAGTTTTAGGGTCCCCCGATGCCAAAAACATTCATATCTCGATGTATGTGTGTCGGTATGTCACAGTTTCTTGAAGACGGTCTACAGCTAAAATGGCTGTACAGAAAAATGCCTGTTATGAGATGATTATGTGCTGATTAGTTTTTGAGCCAAATCGTGCAAGAGAAAGAAGCACTCTGGAGGAACCCTCAAATACCGTAATTCTGCAATTAATTATGAATTCTTCTTATCTATTGCTATCGCAATGACCTATTTTATGATCCGAAAGATCAGCATCAAAGCGGTAATTACTGAAATGTTATAGAATAGTTCGGGTAATTTGGTTCCCAGGGTGCAAAGTCTACTGACGTTCACGTTTTTAAATTGTATCTTTTTTTTATTTTTTCAGCACTACAAAATACCCAGAACTTTACAAACTATGGATTGCCAACATAATGAAGGAGTGGTCTTCGCTTAGTGCTACGGCTTTTGAAGACCCCAAGTGTTTGGTTTAAATTCACTCACTGTCTGTCTCAAGCAAATACAATATGTGGTCTCTAGATTTTTATTCATTATTCTCCCAGTACACCAGTTTCTGTCTTACATACTGATAATGTGCATGTTGGGGGAATTTTGACATCTTAATGAACTCGGTATGATTGAGTGCTGGTGTGTGTGTAAATAATAATAATAATAATAATAATAATAATAATAATACATTTTATTTATATAGCACCTTTCCCATGCCTCTAAGCCCAGAAAAGTCCAAGGTTAGTTTCCAGAGTCACTGGGAAAGCCCCCTGTAATCCAACATTAAATTAGGTGGGTCAGAAAAATGGATGTATGGCATTAAATAGGTAGAAAAGGGAGTGAGGCTGAAGAACAGATTAAACACAAGGCCCACAGTGGACTTCCTAGACCCTGCCGATGGACATCTAGGAAATCAGATAACATGGAGGCTAATAACATGTAAAAAGAAAATGATACAATTTCAAGAAAGGGTATCAGTAGATTCAGGGCACAAATAAGAACAAACATGTTGTGGCACATTTAATGGTGCCTTCTGTGTTTTTGAAACACCATTCTGTGTAACTGTGCATGTGTCCTCTGTATTTGTAACTCACAAACTGTCTACATTACCTATAATAAAGTATCCACCGTTTGGAAGTTTTCACCTTTTATTATGCATACTAGCAAAATACCCACGCTTCGCAGCTGCGAAGTACTGCCTTAAAATTTTTATTAAGAAGAAAAGTAAACCTTTTTAAACTGAGGAAAAATATACCAATAATTATTTGTTAAGGATCTCTTTGTATGCCACGTTGTCAGTGCGGCCCACCGGTTGTAATATGACCAAGCTGTGCGCTGAGCTTACTCTTGAGCATGCAACGTACAGTTGGCCATGTGAAAACCAATCTTGCCTCAAATCTCACAGCTTGGATTGTTGCTGTCATAATCGGTTTGAGTTTCATGGTTTGTTTCAATTACGTTAGTATTTGCTTGACTTGTTGTGTTGAAGTGACATTCGGCATCTGTCAAGCGTTGTAAGCATACAACCGGTTTCATCGATAACTTCGCATCCAGCTTTTGAGAGTTTAAACATTCATAAACATCAAAGTGTCCATTAATCAAATCGTCACCTGTGAATCTAAGATGTTTAAGAGCCATTGGCGTTTCTCCAAAGGTGTAAAATATTTGGCCATTTCAGTAGACTTGAAAGTGACAACCGAACAATTCAGCAGCAGCCATCAACTCACATGTAGAACCATAGGTGAAGGGTTTAAGCATTTCACTCTTATAGTGCTCCTGTGTAGTATAATTATCTCCTGTACTGTCATCAGTCCACACCTTGAACCTGTCCCAGTCATTCAATACGTAAGACACAATATTCCTCCGGATATCAAGAGTGAGCCTGATATGGCCGTACAATATGTATCAAAAAGAATGGAAAAGGCAGGTGCCATCTCCAGGCATAGAAACCACTCGGTAAGTGACAGTTCTTTGTTCGATAGTGATCACCTCGATAGACATGTTAATGGGGGTACGGTTGGAATGATAAAGGAAATGGGTACCTGAACAATGTAAACTAAGTCTAAAATACCTATACAATACCTATAATCGTAATAAACGAACAATAAAACAGCGGAGAAGCCGTGGATTAAATAAAAAGGCTGCGGTTATCAGCAGGGAGACGTGAATACCATGGCGAAGCAAGGAAGGGAATGAAGAGACCGGAACAACGGACGGCCTTATATAGGCAGACAGCCAACAACGTGGGAGGCGTGGGGATGGGGGACCCAACACCGCCTCACATGGCAACCGAGCTGCAGGCTATTGGTGTATATATGTACGTAAGTAGGATTTAGTTAGCGTTGGGAACCCGCGTACCAAATTTCTTGAAGATGGGCCCATAGGTAACAAAGACCATTGGAAAGTTCAATATGGCGGCCGACAGTGGCATCATACCACTGAAATAAGTACGTACATTGGTTTTGGTTAGCGTAGGGAAGCCACCTACCAAATTTCGTGAAGATGGGGCCATAAATAAGAAAGTTTAACATGGCGGACGTTGTTGACCGTTATCACCGTTACGCGTAGAATTTCTAAATGAAACCTGCTTAACTTTTGTAAGTAAGCTGTAAGGAATGAGCCTGCCAAATTTCAGCCTTCTACCTACATGGGAAGTTGGAGAATTAGTGATGAGTGAGTCAGTGAGGGCAACAAAGACCGTTGGAAAGTTCAATGTGGCTGCTAACAGTGGCGTCATACCACCGAAATAAGTACGTACATTGGTTTCGGTTAGCGCAGGGAAGCCGCCTACCAAATATAATGAAGATGGGGCCTTATATAAGAAAGTTTAACATGGCGGACATTGTCGACCGTTATGACCGTTATGCGTAGAATTTCGAAATGAAACCTGCCCAACTTTTGTAAGTAAGCTGTAAGGAATGAGCCTGCCAAATTTCAGCCTTCTACCTGCACGGGACGTTGGAGAATTAGTGATGAGTGAGTGAGTAAGTGAGTCAGTCAGTAAGGGCTTTGTCTTTTATTAGTATAGATAACATTGAATAACCTTAGATTTAATTTGGACAATTTGATCAACATGAAAAAGCTCTTTAATGTCAAAGTGAAAACAGATCTCTGCAAAAGTGGTCTAAAATAAGTTAACATATTAAAACACAGAATAATAGATCACGTAAGTATTCACACCCTTAACTACAACAATCCTAAATCATCACCGGCACAAGCAGTTGGTTTTAGAAGTCACAGAATTAGTTTAGTGGTCTGTACCAAAGGGGTTTCAATGGATTGTCAGTGGATGGAAGGTCCACTATGTGGTGAGTCAGTTCCATGGCCTATCTTATCATACACAATGGAGACAAGAACGCTCCAAACCACTCTGTGAAAAGCACAAGTCAGGAGATGAAAACAAGACAATATCCAAGTCACTGAATATCCTTTGGAGTTCAGTTAAATCAGTCATTAAGAATAGAAAGAGTGTGGCACAGCAATAAATCTGCCTACAAAAACTGATTGATAGTGCAAGAAGATTAGTGAGGGAGGCCATCAAGAGAGGTATGAGAATTCTGAAGGAGTTACAAGCTACATTGACTCAGGCTAGACACGCTGTGTGTTTAACAAATGCTGACCAAGTGTTTCATGGGAGAAGAAAGCAACTGGTGAAAAAAAAAAAACAAAACACGGCATCTCAGCTACAGTGTGCCAAAAGAGACATCGGAGATCAACTGTAAGAAGGTTCTATGGTCTGATGAGACCAAAATTGCATTTTTGGCACAATGTCAGAAGCCCACCATCCCTGCAGTGAAGCTTGCTGGTGACAGCATCATGCTGTGGAGATGGTTCTCTGCAGCAGGCTCTGGCCAGAAGGCTTGTGAAGGTACAGTGTAAAGTTAATTGCAGCAAAATACAAGGAAATCCTGGAGGAAAACCAGATGTGGTCTGTAAGAAAAATCATTTTCTAGGAAGACATAGTTGTCAATCATAAAGACAGAAGCCAAACAGGAATGACCTAAAACAGCAGTGTTAATGTCCTGGAGTGGTGGAGCCAGAGTCAGGCTTTGAATCTAATTGAGAATTTATAGTTGGACTTGAAAAAGGCAGTTTATTCTCGATCTCCATGCAACCTGATAGAGCCTGAGCAGTTTTGTAAAGAAGAATGTGGAAAAACTGCAGTGTCCAGATGTGCAGAGCTGATAGAGAGAGACGGGTGCACACAGACAATGCAGTCCTTTATATTGTGTTTATTTTGTTATTAATTTAGCCCATGTTTCAGATATCTGTTTTTAATTTGGCATTAAAGAGTCTACTTTGCTGTTCAGTACCAAAAAGCCAAATTAAATCCACCGTGATTCAATGTTGTATATCAATAAAATGTTAACATTTCCAGTGGGCTGAATAGTTTTTGTAGGCACTATATATTCTTTTGTCTTCTCTGATTCATTTCTAAAGGATCAAAGAAACGAGGACAGCAAATGATTGTTTCCAAATGTCCCTTTACCTGGGCTTTACATTTGTAAACAGCGCTGTATAAAAACAAATTGTAATCATAGCCTGTTCAGGGACATCAGGGTGGTGCCATGTTTAGCGTGGCTGCCTCAGGGGTCGGACATTCCACATTCCCAGTTTGTATCCCACTGCCAGTTTCAGTTTGTTATCTCACTTTTTTCTTGTCTGCAGGGGTTTCTTCTGAAAACTTTGGTTTTCCTGTCACATCCACAAAGATGTGTGTGTTTGCTCACCGGGGACACTAAATTGACCCCAAGGTACTATGAATGTGGATGTGTCCATGAAAAGTCGTGTGGATTTGGAATCCTTATTTGTGTCCAGTGTATTCTAGATGGGCTCCCCAAAACTCTGTAGTTAAAAAGGGATTTCACAAAGTGGATGGATGTGCATGTAGACATCTTTAAAAGAAAACCCCATCCATCCATTTATCCCTATTTCTATAAAAGTGGTTGATCTAGGTTCAGCAAGTCAATACATTAAATGTACGCATATACTGTGCACACTGTATCTGCAAAGACTGGTATGGCGATTCCACACCCCTCTTGAACCTCAGTGGTAGAACATGCATGTCCTCTTCACAGTCAACCTTGGTGTGCCCGACTCTACACAGGGCTCATTCGTGCCAAGAAAGGCTTGGAGTGCCCGTCTTCCTTTACGGAAAAAATGATGGATGGATCTGTGTGTGAAAGTCTTTAGAATTTCAATAAAATTTAGTTAATAATTTTATTTTATTAAATGCAATAAGTCAAATTGTACCTTTTGCATGTTCCCTTTAAATAAAGCAACTATTAGTTTTGCATCCTTTTAACTGTAATTGTTACCCAGGTAGACATTTGCCTCTCCACTGACTGCTGGTTATTTGCTTTATGGAACAGATGCACAGAAGTCAAAAAAAACAGACAATTGCAAGTGCCATCCATTTACCAGAAGTATGGAAGGCAGTGATGGCAGCTTCTTTCCCCAAAAACCTCAACAGATAACAGCATTATTGTTCAAATAACAAACTTGTGTAGCAAAATACAGGATTACAGCATAATAAAGTAGACTAGAAATATGTCGCCTAAATGATATCTGAATTTACTGATCACTGGCTGCATACTTTACCAAGAATGTTAAGATTAGCACTGGCACAGCCCACTGGAACTGAACAATTCTTAATCAGATGATAAGAAATGTTTCTCAGCTCAGCTACACGTCACACAGTTGATAATTTAGCCATCATACACAAGAGATCGCCATAAGAAACCTGTTTTAAAAAAATACAAGAAATGCTTAATGAAAAGTCTCATTCTTCAAACAGCCTAAAGAGTAAAATGTCATACCAAGAGCAAATCCATGCAATTTACCAGAGGGTGCGACCATTTGACTCTCACAAGTAAAACAGAAGTCTTTCAGAGTTAAACACCCAGGTGCTGCAGTGCTTGTTTTCATTACAAATTCCCACCGAGCCATTTCACGGGCTCCAATCAAACTTATCTGAATGACTTTAGGGAAAACTCACGTGGCCGTGGGGAGAACGTGCAAACTCCACACAGGCAGGAGGAATTAGACTCCTGGAACGCTAGCCATCGCAAACCTCTGCTGCCCATCATGGTTTCCATTGCTGCTTATTTGATCTTTTGCCCAGTATTATGATTTCAGATGTGTACTATGTAGGCACCATTATAAAAAATATCAAAAAATGCAATCCCTGCTACTTCCACAAAATGTAAATGTAAACAGGAAATCTGTGGACAAATGTAAAGATTTGCAGCATTGTAGATGTTTGTCAGATGCCTTAAGTAATTTAATATATCTAATAAGACTAAGCAGTTTTACAAAATCATTCTAAGTTATAATGCAGTAATTCACAGTTCATGAACTGTTGTTATTATACACTGGAAATGAACTAGTTCAGCGATGCAACATTCAAACTAAAAGTCAATAATGTAGAAAAATATTTTAAAAACCTACAAGGACACCAAATGAGACTGAAGGATGGACAGCAGCATGCAAACTGTCCTGCCTTCTACCTGGCAAGTGTACTTTTTAAGGAATACTGGGGGATGCACGTGTAAAGAAGCAAAACAAAGTGAAAAAAATAAATAAATAAAGAAGGAGCAACTAAGACCAAAACGTGAGACAACATTCAAAGAGGACAAAAACGAACGAAAAGGTTTTTGAGAGCCACAGATCACATAAGGAAGATAATGACCTTTCAACCCATCGCAACAATTAGAAACAGGTCACGACCTTTGAGGCCACACCCCTAGAAACGTGGACCTACCGATGGATACTCAAACGTGGCAGCGAAGATGTTGCAAAAAGAAAAAAAAAACACACAACACTAAATCAATAGGAAGATCGAGCAAATAATAACAGGAATGGAATCCTCGACCTCAAAAACTCCCAATTTAAGTACAAAATATAACTTTTTATATCTTTTATATTTCTAGGCTCTGGTATGTCGCACTGACCATTTAAACATCAAACATCAAAGTATCAGGTAGATGTTCCAGCCATGAATACGACTGATTGTAGGACATGGGTGTAGAATGAACAGAGGAATACAGAAAAAGGTTTGGGGTAGCCATTCTGTGTACTTGAAGAATTATGGCAGGTTAAGGCAAAACAAACAATGTATGTCTTTACAGACGTGTGTCCAAAACAGAACTGAGAAATTGGAGGGAAGATGGCTCTTATTTAAGTGGTAAGCAGGAAGAGGAGGGAGGCTCAATGGGACCGGAGGCAGAAATGACGTCTTTGATAAGTGGTTCATGGAGACCTGAAGCAGGAGTGATGTGTCCTAGGAGGGGGGATCTTCAGATGGTCTGCAGAGGACAGAAGAGAGAGTGTTACAATACAGTGCCAACCCCTGGTTCGGAGGAGAAACACATTTATTTGAGCCTGTAAACCGTCTCCCATGCGTACATGTGTGACATGGGTTAAGGTCAGAAAGCAAATATTTATGTGTTTTTAGATCCTGGCCCTTTTTCCCCAAGTGAAATAAAAGTGTCTCACCTGTCATCGACACAACCTCTCAATTGTCTGCTCTCATGAGTCAAGAATTTGTTCTTTCTGTGTGTGATTGGATTCCATAATTTCAGTAAGTAATTGCTAGGTCGGAATCCTAAGCACTACTTCTTTGTTTTTCCTTGTTTAGTGTGGTCTCATGATGACATATTTAATGCCACATTAATAAACTGGAAGGCTTGTTGAATAACTAAATACATGGAATGCAGAAAGCATCTACAGTAGGTGATGGACGGGAGAATTGGAGTTCTGTATGTGTGACAGATGTTGGCACCAGTGGTAGCATTTGATAATGTTGTAAAGATGATTCAAAGTTGAGTTATTCAATTTTAATTTAAAATTGTTACAAATCACAATGCTGTATTGCCATCAAAGCCTAAAATTATAACTGCCTCATCATAAAATGGATTTGAATAAATGTCGAGCATCAAGAAAAAAGTAAAGATTACTAATGCCATCTCCTTCTAACATTTTTAAACAGCAGCTTGGCATATGTTGAAAAATCATGTTTCATTTTTGTTTAATTGTGATTTATCTCTGTCACTTTAAGTAAAGTTACGCAAACGTTTTCAAATGTGTAGTGAGGTTTTGCTTTGATAAACAATGTAGTGTCATCAGCTCATTTCAGAGTTACCATCATACGTGCACAGTAAAATCAAATTCCTATCTGCATGCTTACCCACCACACACTGCACTGCCACTTTCCTTGTACAGCAGCACAAATCTTCTGCCGTAGGTTATGTAAAATAAAACATCACTAAAAACAGATAGTGGTGAGGGAAACAGTCAAATTTCCTTTCATGTTAAGTTTTGCAAAATTGACAGAACACTTCATTTTGCTTGCAATTTTGCCTACTATGAAACTCACTGAAAAGGGCACTTTGCAGTTTAAAACGTTTTTTGGGGGGTTGAAAGAAAGGTGCAGTTTGGCAACACTATACACCCCCTTCATGCTTGTATATTTATGAGAAAAGGATCTGGTTGAAAAATAACGAGGAATGTTTTTGGGAAATTCAAGATGGCTAAATTCAGCCTAGAAAATGACATACTTTTATACAAAAGCTGTAATCCAATTAAATAGTAAAATTGTTACTGAAATTAGTTAAAAAATGCTATGCCCGTGGTTCTAGATGAGATCCTTCATTGACATGTATAAAATATTGTGCACACTGATACTACTGTCCTCCCATCAGTCCCAGCACACTCTTGCTACCCGATGGGAATTATAGTCCCGGCCTTGGCACTGGTTTTTGAGTTGCCCAATTACAACCTCTTTCCCTGATACAGCAAACAGCCTGTATTTTAAGTTGGACCAATTGCAATACACATGCAGAATTTTGTGAAAATCGGTTGAGATGTTTTTGCAGGATTGGTAAAGAAACAAATAAACAAACAAACAACTGGATTACAATTTGATTTTATGTAGATTTAATCCAGCTCAAGTTTCCAGGAGGGCAGTGCCTTCTCCAGTGATACTGGGTACAGTTCTGGATGGGGTGCCATCCCATCACAGGTCACACTAACATATAAATGTATAGTGAATCTGAGATTTTATACTTGAACACACTTTGTAGTATGTTTTACATTTTTGACAGGATTTCATTTTATTTATTTATTTTACCACAGGGAGAGAAAAGGAACAAAGTAGGTCAGAAGATGAAATGTTGTCAAAAAACAACAGAAGGACTAACCACCTTGAATCAAAAGTCAAAGTCAAACTTGGAAAACTAAATCATTTGGGGCGACTTCTAGGATACAGTCCTTAACAACAGGTTGTTGGATAAATGGTGTGGTGTCTGAGGTCAAGTAATTTCAATAGGGCATTTATTTCATTCTATCTTGTTTCCTGACTAAGCAGTCATTTTTTTACAGTCTTATTGCAGCACCACTTTGGATATTGACAGTTGGTGCCATTTTGTGACTTTCACGTTGACCATTGCTTAGACAACCACCCCAACGACCCCAGGAGCATGCTCAAGTGACATTATCATCACAACATTTTAAGGTTGCTGTTCAGGTATCTGCGTTTTGCATTGTCTCATGTTTTTGGTTTGGTGAAAGATCGGCTTGTCTCTTTGGTTTTGACCCCGGCACATACTCCATTTTGTTCTTGTTTCATCTTCTGATCCCGAATTGAAAATCATTCTGCTTTGGTAGATCAACAATAAGTAATATAAAGAAACTTTAAAACAAAAATGCAATTAGAAAATGAATGGTCACATCTAACAAACAAGTATTAAGCTCAGGAAAAAATTACAAAATATCAGCTTTCAGAATGTTATTACTTTGTTCATAATGGTATTTGTGTTTCTGTCATTACTTTTATGACATCTTCTTGCCATCACTTTGTGGTTCATTTTGTGTCATGTTTGTCGCCATTTTGGGAGTGCTGATTTTGCCGTTTCTATTTTGTTATTAAGTCACATAACGCCATCATGTCTACACTATTTAAGATGGCGGGACACTCTCAGCATTGTCCAAGATTTTGGATGTTTACTCTAAAAGCTCTTGCTTTATCCATTGCAAAATTTCTTAGGCAATCTGGTTTTCTTGAGATTGTCTGGTTTTTCATCATGATTTGTTAATGTCTTACATTTTCTCTTTCACACTCTGGTCCTAATATTTAGTCGCCTGTTTTCTTGCCACTTCCCCTTTCTGGCAAAAGAAAAAGAACAAGTTTAGAATCACTGAACAATTTCACACACGTCCTTAGTATGAAAACCAGAATACCCAGAAAAAACCCACGACACAGTGTCAGGGTTCTGGACGTGTGAAGTAACCGCCTTAACCGTCATGCTACTTAGAACTTTCTTAACGGTTAATTTTCTGTCCAGTGTTTCAACAAGCCTTCCTGTAGGTTCACTCTCATTTTGATGCCTTTTTTATAGCAATAGCCATGTGGAAATTGCTTATGAATCATGGTGGCAACACAGCTGGTAAGAGGTTGGGCCAGTCCTGGCATTTTGTTCACAAGTGAGCTTTGTAATCTTCAAGACGTTTCACTTGTGCCTTTAAGAGGAATGTATTATCATCACATTTTTGTGGAGTGAGTAAACTCTTATGGACATTTATTCCTAACTGGCCACAGCTGTGTTGGAAGTCCACATGGAAATGAAAAACTGCTTGGTGTCGAACATAAAATTTTAAAAGAGGAACATGAAAGCTGTACGATTCAACATCTTCCCAGGAGACTTCAAGCTCATTTTTGCTGGTCAATATTAAGCTTGCATAACATTGATAATAAATGACCATAGAGCCGCAGTGCCAGGATTGCTCTCGATGACGTGGATATTAGGACGTGCTGTGCTTTGACTCCTTAACTCCCACTATGAAACACAAATGTTCTTTATGAGAGGAAAATAGGCAGCAGAAAAGATGCGAGCGCAAGAGCAGCTGCAAACACCTCCATGATTCTTGGCAATCTGTAAACGATAACCTTCAACTGAAATGAAGACTGAAAGAAAAACTTGCATTCGGTAGAGAATTCCTTGTTTCCACTTTCTTAAGTAAGCATTGTCAACTTATTTAGTAATCTATTCTCTTCTTCCAAGACAGTGTTCAATCACTGAGGGCTGTCCTGGGAAATAATTCTGTAAGTCATCTGCAGTATTTGTAAATTGTCAGATTTTTCTGTTATTGACTTAGATTAGCTGTAATATTTGCCAGCAATCAACGATTTCCTAAATGAATTATGTCTGTTTCAGCCATGGACTGAGTGCCAACCCATGGCAGGGTCCTTTCAACCTTATGCCCACCCCTTCCCCTACAAAAATGGAATTGTAGCTACAGAAATGGAATGTCTTTTTATCATTAAGGCTTTATCTTGTGTTCCTAATCTGAAAACTGCACAATCTTGGAGTTATAATTGAATGTTTATGTTAATTGAGAAGAGGACAATGGTTGGCAAAGTGAAGTGCAGAAAGTGGACCCTTATGTAGGAGAAGGGCTGCCAACTTTCCTAAACAAACATAAAGGATGACCTAAGAAAACGACATGGGGTGGGTGGATTTGTGAGGGTGGGTGCTTGGAATTGAGGTTTGAATGGGTGTTGCCTGGAGTGTTGCCTCTGTATAAAATACAGAACAATTAGAGTTCCATTACAGAATACAACACATCTGTTTCAAATATGGGACGATTCCATAAAAAACAAGAAACGAATAGCAACCCTATGTAGGAGTGACAGAAGATCCTTGAAGTCTGGATGCTCCAGAAAGTAGGAACCTGACTATGGATAGTGATTTAGGGTTCCTTTGGTGTGGTGGGTTTTCTTCGCTCCTGCTCTGTCTTTGCAGATTGGTGGGTCCAATGCCAGCCTAGAATCAACAGGACCAGCCGCACCACCTTCTGTCTTTGAAGGTGTTGGACAATTTTAGCAGTCTTTGTCTCTCTATTATAAAAAAAAATCCTGTGGAATGAATGACTAGGAGACGATACATGATCTTCATGTTAAGATCATGGAAGACAAATAAAAGAACCACGAGATGAAAGAGAATGGGCAAAAAAAGTCAGCAGTGTAAAGGCACGCAGCACACACAGATACAGGGGTCTCAGTGCATATAAAGCATATAAAGGACAATACGTTACAAATGAAACGTCGACGAATAAAGGATTGCATTAGCGCAAACAAAAGGAAATTAATCATCAGGACCAGGTGTAATTGAAAAAAAAACAGGACAAAGCAAGGTCAGAAATAAAAGGCAAAGAGCAGAAAACAAAGTCTTTTCACATTCGTGTCATTCAATGCACAAAATGTAGATTTACACAATAATGGAACATATGCTATGAGAATCGTGGTCCCACAACAGTTAAAGCAATGACACGTTTAATTTCAAAGAAAACACAGTTCGGTCAGGTGTATATTTATGATCACAGAGAAGCGATCACAACGTGAGCAGCAGAGACACAAAGTAGCAAAAAGGACAGTGGCTGTACAGGCTTTAAAATGATCGGAGGGCAGTGCAACATCAGCTGAACCCCCCCCCACCCCCCCTTCACAATGCAAGCAGCATTATACGTCCTGCAAGAAAGAGATTTAACCACGCCTGGGGCCGGAAATAAAGGACAAGTATTGTTTTTACAACGTCACACAAGACAAGGCAGTGAGCCATCATTTAAAACAAGTCCACAGACATCTAACCTAGCAGTTGTAGAATTGCTTTTGGCAGACAAGCATCATGTGCTCCCAGCTCTTAAAACAACAACATGCGACAAGCAGAACAGGCAGCTCGCAAGCAGCAAAAAGACTGCAGATGATCGGCCGGTTTTTCCTTAGCGGGCGGCCCCCCCCCCCCCCCCCCCTTCACAACACAAGCAGCATTATTTGTCTAGTGAGAAAGAGATGTAACTACGCACGGGGCTGGAAATAAAGGACAAGTTTTGTTTTTACAAAAGTTTTTAAAGTAAAAGGGAAAATAATGTATATGTAACAATTCCCATGAAAATAACAATCTCTTTAAATTGTATATCCGGTAAACCAAACACGGGGTGGGCGAGTGAAGGGAGCCCCCTAGTTTCAAAAAGAAAAATAATAAGATAAGTAACATTGCTTAATTGAGTCCTAGTGCTCCTAGCAGTATCGCTAGGTGTTGTAGTCGGCCGAACTGTCAGTTTTATTTGGCACTAACGGTTGAGAGACAGCTTGAGGGATGTCACAAAATAAATGCACAAATGTGTTTTACATTTCCTATTTTCAATTTCAGCTTTGAATATAGAATACAAATCTGCCGTGCGGCTGACAAATTGGTCAGAAAAAGCATATATCTGAAATATAAAATATTTCAATGTAGTTTAAATATTCTGGGTGATGCATGTACTGTGCATTTGTAATATGTAATTTATAAATATTTTTCTTGTTGAAGTTAATTTTTTGCTTGCATCAAATACACAAAACATGAAGTATTTGCGACTCTTGCACAGTTGCTTAAAATTAAAAGTTGAAAACTGAATGTGATCCTTAAAATCGCAAACCTTCATTAAGACTTTAAGCACAGAAAGTGACAAGGAAACAACGTGGAGTGATGCACAATCCGCACACAAAGACCCCCTAGCAAAGTCCACTTGTGTTTGCTCAGACATCTTTGTACTAGTAAAGCCCCGACAAGTGGGATCATTCTGGAAGTGCTACATAACTTTTTTTTTTCTTTATATCTCTTTTTAAGGGATTAAAGAAAAATGCCCCTTGCACAATGTTTATTTCACATGAATTTTAAACAATTAGTGTGCTGGAATTTGCTTACTGTACTTTTCTTCTTCATTCTTGATAAAAGTAACTTTGATATATCTGATTAAAACTGAATGGAGCATGCTTGCTATAAAAGTGCAGCTGTGGCCACAACATCAGCCTTCTCTCCAAAGAATTCAGTGCACCGCTTTATTTGCGCTGTAATACAGTCGGCTCACATCTGACCATCACTTAGAGGGATCTGATTTTTTAGCATACTTTTCCAAAAATAATGATTTATTTATTATATTCTGTAAATGTGCAGTCTAAAATGTAGCCACTATAAAACTGTTTAAATTATAAGCATAGGCTGAAGAATATAGCCTTTTTCCACTTCATTGCTGCTTTTGACGTGTGCGTCCTTGAAAGACCTTAAAAACACAATGCATGACCTAGTTTACAAGTTAAGTACTACTGAACTGACTGAATTCAAAATTATGGTGCACAGTATTTACAATGCTTCTTTATGAAGTATTAGTTGCTCATAAGTGATTAAATACTTCCATATACTGTATGCAGTGTTTATAAAAAGTATTACTTCCCTTGGAAGGTGTCATATTTTATTGCTGTACAACACTGAGTGTGTTTACATGCACACACATAACCGGAGTGAGGTGAATAAGCCAGCTATGGCAGAAACTTTGTTTATTAAAAATCCATCATTACAAAGGCAAGTATTCTTCTGCAGTTCTTCTTTGTCAAAGTACTCCAATGTCATTAATCTGCACAAAAAAGCTGCCATGACGCCTGAGATAAATGTGAAAACGTCGAAGAGTTGATTAGCTTTTACAGACACTGTACATTATATTAAGCAGATTAACAGTAATGCTCTCTGTCTTCATTTTTTGTTGGTCACATAATCCATTGGTACTCAACATACAGTATGGCATGTGTGACTTCATATGAGACAATGCCTAAATGTCTGCTATGAAGGCTGTTTGCCGTTTCTTATAAATAGAGGAAAAAAACAGGGAAATACCTGTGATCTCCATAACAGAATGCTGTAGATGTTATTCATACAGGCGTCTGTCATAAGACAAGGTGAAGTAAGCTGAACTAGGGTAACTAGCTTCTTTAGGAACATGTCTGTTAGACACAGGAAAGATGACCTTTCTTTCTTTGGGGCCCCTCTTGACACGTACACAAAAAAGAAACGGTTGGCCAATTTGATGAAATGCTTAGATGCTGTTTCATAAGTAAGGGGGAGGGAGGAAAATGAATATTAAAAGCCGAATGAAACCCGGAAACTGTGCTCTTCTGCTTTGCAAAGCATGAATCCATGTACTCACCTGTGTCTGAATAAAGACTGATTGAACTATTCTTATCTTCCTTGGGGGTTACTTCCACACTCTGTTTTTGATCATTTTTTATTTCTTTGTTTGCATTGGATGGCCTTTTTCGTTCTTGGCAATTCATTTTGCCTTTTGTGCTCTACAGAGCCTCTTTGTTATCAATGAGCATTTTTGAAGAATAAATCTTTTATTTATTAAAGATCATGCATTTGCCCTTATACACCTAGCCAGGGTTTGATGGTAATCCCCCTAGTGGGCATTTGTGGAAGTGTTTTTGAAACTCTTTAGTGCTTTGAATTCCAAGTTCATAACAGGAAATTGAAACAGAGTCATGACTGATCAGAAAGCACTCAGGTGTCTAATGAAAAGTCAAAAAATGAGCCTTAAATATCCAGGGCTTGAAGTGGGCCAGTAAATGCCAGTAGAGAGTACCAGCTCTTCTTCATTTTCAGTTGCTGCTTACCAGCAGTGTTTCATGGTACCAATAAGTATTCATTAGCATACCGGCATGCGTAACACATCACGATCCAATCCAATGTACATAAATGTTTGTGCTCAAAACTGCAAGTGGCGAACTGACTGTGCCCCAGACCACCCCAGAAAACTAGCTGGAAATTCCCGCCACTTAAGTGTTTCCTCAAAAAAAAATTCAGAAAAGCACAGCAACAGTCCTAACACAATAGTCTAATTGCGAACCCTTGTCTACTACTAATGATGTTAGAAGGAAAGTGACAGAGAGTTATGTTTAGCAAGTGGTCTAATTTGTGGATGTGTCTGTTATTGATGTGCCAGCCTCAATGGGGTATCCTGTAATGAAAACACTAACCAGTGTAAGGATCACATTCCTGGCAGTGGTGTATTGTTGCCTATAACATTTCCAATGTAGCATTTCCATCATAACAAAAAAAAAAATACAGAAATAGCACTATAAGACTGGAAAAATGAAATCACCCCAGCTGGTCCCTCGCAATCAAGGTCACAATTTTCCAGTTATGTGTATTATTTCTAAAATGAATTTTGAAGCCTCTGTGTAAGACTAAAAGTTATGTCGGTAGTACCCTTTTGAGCGTCAAATGGACTGTTTCTAAAAAGACTGTATTTTGGACGTTTGTCATGCCCATACACACAGACCACAAAGTTTACCTCTCTGTGACTTGAAATCAGCCTTGAGGTGATGTTCTCCTACCCAGTTATGAATTATAACAGCACAGGATTCTCCCCGAGATTTAAATAGTTGTGTTAAGAACTATCATAGGAGTTTGAATTCTGGATATCTGTTTGATTGATATTTCCCTTTAAAATAGTTGGTCACAAGCAGCCCTATCAGAAATCAAAAAAATTCTAAGTATCATCTAAATCATCACAATTTGATCCCATTTTGTCTAAGTTCCTGAGATAAGGCAGCAAGAAATATGGACAAAGAGGGAGCAAGCTGTGCTATGGCAGGTCTTTGAAACTTTGAAAAGCAGATTCACACCACATCCAGTTCTTGGTCTATGTAGTCTATGAGGCACTGCCAAGCCAGTCTAACTTATTCTGCTGGGGAAAATCGACTCTATGGTATATCCCAGTGCCTAAAATTTAAAACTCGGGAGCATCAACTACTGTCCAAGAGCCTTAGGTAAAGGGCAATACCATTGGCGACCTGACCGAATTCTAAAGGTCACAGGGAGACCATCTGTAGGGGCATTAGTCACTGCAAGTGCCATCATCCAGTGAAGAGCACCATCTCTTTAATCTGAACTCGAGAGAAGCCGCCTCTTGTTGCCAGGTGTGCTGCTGCCTCTGATCTGTTTACAACTGCATGAGACTGAGAGCTGAAGGCTGACCTGGGGAGACAACTTAAGTGCTCAGAGTCTATTGTAACAACATCACTGAAACCATAAGCACCAACCACCTGGGAACTTACCATTCCCTGGGAAGATTGAATTAAGAAGGCCAACAAGAGAAAGAAGTCTATGTATGCACAACTGGTGTTGCAGCAAATGGTGGCAAGCAGGGTGTATGCTCATCAGAGTAGGGGTGGTGGTTTTCTGGCTGGTTCCTCTTCAGGGTTTACCATGATTACTGGACAACACAGAGGTCAGCAGGAGATGGGCCATTGGGGAAGTGACAGAGGAAGCTGAAGTAGCATCCAGGTGGCTGTGGATCAAAAGTGGGGAATTGTGGAGGATGCAGTGCTTCGTCAACTTTGGCTGGGTCACCTGGGCAAGGAGGGCTGATGTTGTGCCAACACCTGTCGACCCAGGAAACGTCAGTGATGATATGCATCTTTATGCGTAATTACACTTGCACACAACAAAAAGACAGACATGCTTTCCAAACAATCCAAACACATTTGTTCTGATTGTAACTGGGGCTGGATGACGAAGTATTAACATATAATTTAGGTATGAACCTTTCTTAAAAGTAAGAACCTTTAGAAAATATTAAGAGATGGGTGTGTTGAGACTGTACCATTTATCTGTATGCTGATTGATATAAACTGAAACGTATTCTTGACTGTGTTATGCCAATGGCCCTAACTTACTTAGAACTGTTGTTTTGATGTATTCATCAGCCGTATCACAGAGAATTGATTAGTCTGTGGAAGATAAGCCAGTAAGAGTGTCATTGTTCTGTGTGTGTACAACATTAAATATAAACATGAAGTAAATTATTTTATGTTTTGTGATGATGCAATATTACGAGAAATAACAGTGTGGCGTTACATTCTAAAATTATATGTTAGCATATAAAAAAGCTTATTTAGGCTATTATTATAAAGCTATAATTTTAAAATGAGTTTTTCTGAAAGAGTATGGGGACACCATTTTAAGCTAGTGATTTAGAAAAATACTTTATGGCAAAAATTAATTCAGGCAGGTGGGACAAAACACCAAAAAGTGTATTGTAAAATCACAGAATCCACAGGAACTGACAAACCGCTTTGGGCTGAAGTGCCAGTTCTTGCCAAAAAAATCTTATATGCAATTTAGGTTAAATATTTACTAAGCAATACAAGATAGGACACAATCATAAAACCACAGATATTTATTTAAAAAGAAAAGTATCAGTTAAAAATGTTTTAATTATATTGCTGTTCTGGAAGAGCGTCTCATAAGACCAGCTACTGTTTTCTTAAGAGGAAAAGCAGATCAAAGAAAGGTTGGAAATTTAGGGGAATTCTATGAAAAACTATTTTATTGCCCCCACATATTACATTGGCAGAGCAGTAAATCAATAATTAAAAAATATATTATATCCAGTAACCAAATTGCCTGTTTGGTTTGGAAAGCATGTCTATTTTTTTGTTGTGTGCAAGTGTAATTACGCAGTGTGCTCTTCTAGATGAAAATGATATCCATTGTTCTTATAAATCAAGCAGACTTCACTTTCTATAAAGCTTTACAGGGCTCAGCCTCATTAGTCACTTTGCAGAGCACACAGCATCACAACTTAAAGCAACAAAATAGTAAAATGCATTGCAGAATATTTCAAATACGTGGCACATTACATGCAGGAAGCCTTGGGCCTAACAAAGTAAAAAAGAATGTAATCATTTTTGATATGACTCACATACATAAAAAAGACTGTATTATCTTTTATAAAAACTGTCCAGATATTCCATTAGTGTCCATTAGTCCCCATTTAAAATGGCTCATATGAAATGCCGAGGCCTGTGTCAAAGCTAAACCATTTTTAGGTGCATCGCAACAAACAGTCTTAATGACTGGTTCATATTCAGAGAGTGGATATAGTGGTGGTGTACTCCTATACACTTTTAGAGGACCACGTTAGTGACAGGTTGGACTAGTCTAGGAGCACAGAGGAACTATATAAGAAAGGGCAGAGCAGGCTCTTTTTCTTAGGAGACTTTGTTCCTTTAATGTGGAAAGTGACATCCTTCACATCCTCTACAACTCTGTGATGGTCAGTGCAATTATCTACACTGAGAGGCCCACTGAATCAACAAGCTAATTATCTATCTATCTATTTCCAATAAATGTGTAATGAATAAAGCAAAGCCATGTCTATCTGTCAGCTCTCAGTGGACTGATTTAGTTGAAATTCTTCAGGGAAATTTGTCAGGACAGCTCAGTTGTCATTGAGATATCTTGAATATAATCGTGTTGTACACATTTTTGAAATTTCAAAATCTTCCATTGAAAAAGTTTAGGTGAATCTGCAAGCTTGTCTATCTCAAAGCAGAGAAACAAAATTCTATGGGACTTCTACTATGAATTATGTTATTGATTTCATTGTTTCTTAAGAGTGTTTCCTTCAACTTTTTTTTAATTTTTACATATATTTTTTACTCATTTGTTCTGACTGTACCTGGGGTTGGATGACCGAGTATTAACATATCAGAAAGGTATGAACCTTTCTCAAAGGTAAGGACCACTAGAAAATATTAAGAGAGATGTGTTAGGACTGTACCATTTATCTGTATGCTGATTAATATAAACTGAAATGCTTTCTTGACGGTGTTATGCAAATGACCCTAACTTACGTTGAACTATTGCTTTGATGTATTGATCATCCTTGTTGCAGTGAATTGGTTAATGCATGTGGCAGGCTCTATCAATCTTGATGTAATCAAGAACATCCATCTTTGGAGACATTGTTCATGCTGACTCTTGATTATTCTTGTTTTCCAGTTTTGTTTCTTTTACATAGTCCTGTTTCATTTTCTACTACAAATGAGAAAAGAACATCATCCTTTGCTGTTACCTCTTGTAACAATGAAAGCCGTGCTGTTTCTTACATTCAAAACATAAAAAAACAAAAAAATATGACAAAATTTGCAATACTTGAAATCACATTTAAGAAAAATTCTTGTGGCTGCTTGATTTTCAAAGACCACTTAACAACAACAATGACTGACTGACTGACTGATATAGTACATTATTTTTTTTAAATGAGTGTACAAGTGGGAGTGTACTGTGTATGCTATGTCCTTTTTTTGATATATCCTGTCAATTTGTCTTTACTTAATAAAAAGTTGATTCAAACTTTTTTTTTCTAAGACTGTGATTTTCACAAACATTTATTGTACAGCTTTCCGCCGTGCTAACATATTATCAGGGATTTCCCAACTGCAGATGCAGCATCACTGGTGCGGTCAGTGCGTTGTTCAAATGTAGGTCAGAAGCAAGGAGTGCTACAAGTACTAGAGAGAGATAAACATAAGCAGATAATGAATGGTTTATGGGTGATGTAACGATGTGTAATCTGTGGAATTTGGTCTATATATAATTCAACTGAGTGCAGCGTGCAGTATAATAAGCAATAAGCACATTAGCATCTAATAGGATAATTTGTATCTGAGCTAAACAAGGAGTGTTAAATACAGATAAACATTTCCTTTGCTCAGGCTTACATGCAGCGGTGTCATCACAATATTCTGTTCTTTTTGAATTTTTATAAATTGTTTCTAACAACTGAGTCTCCTGGAATTTAATTATTTACTACAAGACTAATGTGAAACATTTCTGATTATTTTTTTTAGTATTTGTAATGCACCATCATGATCAAGGTAATGAAAACACTGAAATATGTCAGATTAGTTGGCATTTTTGAGTGAACTACACTAATATACTGTATATGTTTGTATGTATGTATATACTGTATGTTGTGGTCTATAACACAAACTTGACCAAGTCCTGAAGAAAAGCTGGGTCGCCAACTGGGCTGCCCTATTTAATACACAGAACATAAAATAGTCTCAAGAACAAAATAAATTGGCACAGCAATTGGAAATAAAGGCAGTCGCGATAGAAATCGGCCTGGAAATGGCTCTCTAAAGGTTCGGTCAGGCTTTGGGTAGTCCTGCTTGTCTCTGTCTCAATTCCACTCATTGGGCATCTTCTCTGAACTGCAGGATAAAGAAAAGGAGACAAGATTGTTAGCAGCAGCACCTGCTCTCTTCCCAGCAGGGTATGACATACCTCAGATGAGCCCAGAAGATGATTAAATGTACCTACCTTAAATAAAGAAACACAGAACTGTTATAAAGACTTCAGGCTTCAAATTAACTAATGGCGTTTAATCCTGATAGGCGTTAGAAAAAAAAATATGGAACCAAAACTGCTCTGGTGTTAATCACATGCAGATCTACTGTAGATAGAGGGTGACACCTGTTAGTATTCTGCTTATATGATGTTGTGGACTGTAAAAGCAGGACTAGCAATTGGTTCTCAGTAGGCTTGGGAGAAGTCTTCTAGGTCATCTTGGCTCTTAAAGAAGAAAGCAGACAGCTAGTGCTGGGGCTTGCCTTTATGCTGTGCCCTGTTTATCAGATTAGATTGTTTTTAGATTCAACTTTATTGTCATTGTACAGGTACAACAAAATGTAGTTCAGCATCTAACCAGAAAGTGCAAATAGTAGAGTAAGGTGCAATAGACAGTGGGTGCACATAGCATATTAAAGAGCAATAAACAGTAAGGTGCAATAAGGCAGCATACAAATAAAAAATGTATATCTATATGATATGTTTCACCTTGGCTTTTGTTGTTTTAATGATTGTATTGTGAAAAACCAGCAAAAAGTGAAATTTACCTTCTAACTTAAAAACATAAAAATTAGCAGTAGGCTAAGTGCTAGCTACTTAAAATGCAGGGGTCTGTATTTTCTTTAGCAGCCCCCTTTGTACTCACATGGGATACAGCCTCATCCAAATCAGGGTGGGGGGATTTCTTTCATTAGTGATATTGCTTGTGCCTTCTGAAAAGAATACATGATAACAAGAATCTGTTAAAATACATAACTCCATGTTATCTCATAGAAAGCACAAACCAGCTTAGCTGATGTACTCCTTCATCCCATTGCCTTCCTTCTTGAAACCTTGTGAAGAAAAAAAAACACTTGTTATAGCTAATGTATTAAAAGTGGATATTACTTTTCAAAAAAATGTATTTTTAAATATTAATGGATCATATTTTACCATCATCACACCACCACATTGGAAACATCACTTTAAAATATAGGATTACTTTACATATGAGGGTCATTCAAAAAGTAAAGGCAATCTGAAAAGGAACTGCAATGGATAGAAGATGATGCAATACAACATGCGTGCAATTGCTTATGGGTAGTTTGAACACACATAGTACAGCGCTCTTCCGTTAGTCTAGTTGAAACCAAGGTCACATGAACACGGTCGTTCTGCTGCAGACATTACACTGTTGTTGAACAACGAGCTGTGGTGGGCCGAGGGAGTGAAACCTGCTGTTATCCTGGAGAGCTGCAGTGCCTGCAGGGTTTCATTCTAACCCTTTCCTTAATTAGTGATCAGTTTATGCTGCTAATTACCTCTTTTGCCTGATTTACTATTTAAGATTCAGACCCTTTATAAATTTCTTTTTTCCTTAATTAGCAACCAAACAATAATGAGACACAAAACAAGCCACTACATGACCAACAACCTGTGTCCATCATATAATATGAGAAAATAAAGAATGGTGAAGGTCTCAGTAATGTTGATCTGCTCACATCAGCAAAACATTTTGAAAAAAAGAAAACCATTTTGGAAATGTCTGCTGTGGCAGAATGAGAGCACCAACTATTCCTAGAAGTTAATAACGGGTTTAATTAACAACGAGAATTGGTTTCTAATTTAGAACCAGGTTGAAGTGGATTTGCTTGGTGTTTGAATTCCCCGACTTAGCTGGTCATCTGTTGTCTTTAGATTATTAGGACATGAGAACGCTTACTTCACATCTAATTTCTGTTTGGATGCCACGTAAGAAAAAAATTTTGAGGACTGAATCTTAAAGAAACAAGTCAATTAAAATTAAAGGAAAAGAAGTTAATTATGTACCAGCAAAAAAAAACTGGTCACAAATTAAGAAAAGGGTCAGAGTGAAAACCTGCAAGCTTAGAGTTGCAGACCACTGCTTTAAATATTTACCCACCTTCATGAAAAGAGGCATGCGTGCTCCCTCTCAACCCTGTTTTCTCTTTGCCTGGTCACACTATGTCCCTTCCAGACGAGCCTTTAACTAATGCCCACCTCTGAAATGGGCTAATGGCAGGGTGTTGCCATTAATGCCTCGGCCTCCCAGTGGTTGCTCTCAGACTCACCACAGAACTATTTCAGCGCTCAGATTGGCACTAGCAGGCTACAGCATTTCCTCTGCTCTTACACTAGGAGAGCAAAGTGTCCTGGCGGTAGCGATGGCCAGTCTTCAGGACATGTTAAGAGAGAGAAGCACAAGTGTAATGAGATCTTCTGTAACTACTCTGGCATTGCAGGCCAACCATCCTACGACTGAGTTAAAATACAAAGTGCCAAAATAAACTGTGATCAATTCAGAAATGAAGATGCTGAACCACCTTAAATTTGACCGTGTTGATTTATAAAATGGTGGTAGATCAAAGGAGCTGTTTTGGAATATTTGCAACAAAAGAAAGGTTGTGTTTATTAATAATCACTCATCACGTTTAGGAGTGACTCTAATGCATTAGAAATAGATAGACATTGCTACTCCACAATGAACGTGACTGGCTGTAGTTTTCTAGGCTACATGAATATTCCTTTAGCCCAGTGAACTGAATCGGTCAATTCTCTACTGCATGGCTGATTAGAATGATCTGTGGTGTAAGTGTGAGTAAGAGCATCTTTAAGAATAATTTATTTCTCAAATAATGGTTGAGTAAATCAATGAGAAATAAAACTAATATAGTTGTGCATATAAATTATATGAGAAGAGCACAACAGAGTGCACAAAACTTTAAAATTTCAGTTTGGTCAGACACGTGTTTACTAATTTTTCTTAATCAACACACGCCTGTAAAGGTAATTCACTGCATGGATTATCATAGGCTTTCCATCTATTTGGAAACATTTGCTAATCTGTCATTGGAAAGATTAAATACATTTGACAGTTGGAATGTATGTGTTAAAGCCCAGGGTATTAAGCGCATATTCATTTCAATAAAAACTGGATGATGGTTTTAAAAATCATACCAGTCTATTATGGCCAGAGCAGCATGCACATGAGCAATAATACATAGTGTCTAAGCCCAGGATGAAATTTACACTAATCTCTCATGACTCAGGCCTTGACAACATGCAGATCTGAAAAAATCAGAATTTGATTGTTTTGCTGTCATTTTTGTTGTCTGTCCCTGCACTGTGATGCAGCAGATATCATTGACATCGGCCATTACTTGGTCTCCAGATTCTCTGAATTAGGAGGACTTCTGTGTAAATTTTACAAATCTGAAAGATTTTTACTAGTATTTTCTTCTTCCCCTAAAAAACAAATATAGTTGTGTTGGTTTGAGTGTATAGGCTGAAATTTTAGAGTTCATCAGGCCTTGGACTGGTCCAGCAATGGTCTCCTAGGTTGGGTAGTGTAATTTAGATAGATAGATAGATACTTTATTACTCTCAAGGGGAAATTCACAAATTTATTTATCCAATATCACATCCTCTGACTTTGGAAAATGGGTAAAGAAATTATAAGATGAGTGAAGGATTGAAAAAGGAAAATGTGTTTATTTCTCAAATATGTGGGTGTCAGTGTGTGCATTTTGTGCATAAGACTCCAACTCCATACAACCCTGAAATGAGTTCAAGAAAAGAACAGTGGGAATAGATTAAATGATTCATGTGACATCCCTGTCTTCATGGATTTGCATTAATGGAACAGACTAGTGAGGACATTCAGCCAAAAATTGTTTTCAACACAATAACGTTTACAGAACGGAAGCAGCTGAATCCTGATACTTGGTCAATACTGGATGGTTTATAAAAGAAATTAATTGTATTTATATTCAGAAGCTAGTCCTCCATCAGAAGAAGACAGAAAGCCAGCTTACAACATCAGTGTCTTATGATTGGCCAGCTCTTGAAGCTCAAAAATAGAGTTCAGTGATCTTATAAGATTTAGTGTGGCAGACGGCTGGCTGCTCAACCTGGCTGGAGGAGAAGGATGGGGGAAAGCAGCTACAGAGGGACACTGCCTCCCCCAAGATGCCAGATGGCGATGTCCCTGCGGCACAGCGGTCAGAAATAATAGAGAAGCCTAAACAAGAATAAGTAACCAAAATCAAAAGAGCAAAACAAAAATCAATTGTCAGATTTGAAAGAGGGTAGTAACATAAACACAAAATCCTAACGCTAGGGCCTGCTTTGAAATAAAGCTACCTTTCATATTGATGATCAATGGTTTTTCATTCATAATGGAAAGAGAAAGTGGCACCATATTGATACTGCAGCTTCTGTCATGTTAGCAGCGTGACAATTGTGGTCACATGACCTTTAAAATCAATAAAAAACACTAAGATGTTAATAATAATAATAATAATAATAATAATACATTTTATTTATTTGTAAGCGCCTTTCTAAACACTCAAGGACATTGAACAATAGATAAAACACACATTATAAACAAAACTAAAAATACAAAAATTAAAATCAGACAGAGCAATTGTAGTCAAAGAGAAAAAGCAGTCTTAAACAAATGAGGTTTAAGTTTAGATTTGAAAAGTGAGAATGATTCAATATTTCTAAGCTCAGATGGTAGTGAGTTTCAGAGCTGGGGAGCAGAGCAACTGAATGCTGTGCTCCCCATAGTGGTAAGACGGACGAAGGGGACAGTCAAGTGGATGGAGTAAGAGGATCTAAGGGTACGGGAGGGAAAGGCAACATGGAGGAGGTCAGAGAGATATGGAGGGGCAAGGTTGTGGATAGCCTTAAAAGTTAGTAGGAGAATTTTGAATTGAATTCGGAACAGAACTGCAAGCTAATGAAGCTGCTGCAAAACGGGAGTGATATGGTGAATAGAGGGGGTTCTAGTAATGATGCGGGCAGCTGAATTCTGGACTAGTTGAAGCTTATAGAGAGATTTGCGAGAAAGACCAAAGAAAAGGGAATTGCAATAATCCAGATGAGAAGTGACAAGGCTATGAACAAGGATAGCAGTGGTGTGGGGAGTGAGGAAGGGGAGAATATGATTAATGTTTTGCAAGTGGAAATATGCAGACTGGGAGATGTTATTGATGTGGGACTGAAAGGATAGAGTACTATCAAGGATGACACCCAGACTGTTAACCTGTGGGGAAGGGGAGACAGAGGAAGTATCAATTACAAATGAAAAATGATCAGTTTTGGATGAACATTAACTTTCGAATTACAAAGGTAAACATGAAAATAATAACAGAAATGGAATCCTCATGATTTAAACCCCAATATAGGCAAAAATAAACATATATACCAATATTAATACTACAATAATCCCATAATACAAAATAACAAACATATAAGGCAATACACAAAAATAAAAACCATATTCAGTTACATACATTGCAACAAAATACATCCAAGACAAAATAAATAAAACAAGAAGACATCTGAGCCAGAGATAAAACCTTAGCTATGCCCTGGCTAACACCATTAAATGAGAAAAGCCATTAGTAGCCCTCCAGTGGACTTCTGTCCAGGGAGGCCTCCCACCATGCAGCCTGCCACTGCTAGCAGGAGAGCCTCCCCGAGCCTGAACTAAACAAGAAGGATTGATAAACAGTCATCAATACACACTGTTAATCAATCCCGGTCTAAACCAGAGGTTTGATGTGTTGAGCATGTTGACATTTTGTCACTTTCAGTATAGCAATCAGAGAAAGTGAGCAGCACTGGAAAAGCCGGTGATCTTGCTGAAGTTACTCTTCCACCAGCCACAAAGGTAGATTTTCCTTCTAAGTGAGTAGGAGTAATCTGGTTGATGCTTTCTTTTTCTGCACAAACCTGTTTTTTCCATAGGATAGTGAAAAAAATACTGCATTTTTGATACAAGGATCTTAAATATATTAAATGCACAGTAGCCGGTTTATAAACTGTTTTGATTGGTAAAACAGTTTTGTTTTCCTGTATGCTTATCAAAGTGAAAAATAAGCAAATAAGTAACTGCAAACAAGAACAGGCACCAGCGTCCCTGCAGTAGGCTCACACAAGTGACGGCTCATTTGATTTCTGGGACAGGGCTCTCTGCATGTGTGAATTTACCAGCAGAAGACTCAGATGTGAGCAGACAGCTAAAACGTAAAAATATAACATACTTGAAAACGCAAGGGCAGGGCATTGAGATATACAGTATGTGTCTAGGACAGATTTTGTTTGCAAGCAGTTTTCTCTTTGAGTTGGGTGTCATGTTTTCTCTTGAGGGATGCCAGACCCTGGGCACGGAAGACCTTTTGGCAAACTGTAATAATTACAATAATAATATTAATAGCACGGGATGTGATCTGTTTATTTAAGTGACTTTGAAATTGTGTGCTTGTTAAAGCCTGAACTAAACCTGCTCAGAATTCACTAAGATCTTAAAATTAGACTTTAGCTGTTTTGTATCTGGTCAATTTTTTTAGCCTCTCTATACTGCCCTAATAGGATACAGATGTCTAAATGAGGCAAAACTATTGAAGAGGATTATAGTGTGGAGGAGAGCAAGGCGATGATTCAGTGGAGACAGTGTTAAGGTTCACTAGGGCTCCTTCTCTTTATTGCTGTCTGCTTCTGTAGTTGAAGTGTTACCGTAGACAAAGCCACATGCAGCATGAGCTCTGCTCAGGCACCATTGCAGGACAATTTTGATTTCTGACTCTCATTCTGATTTAGAAGCTGTGGCCATGAATCATCGCTGCCTTTAACCTCACAGAGAAGATAAAAAGGGAGGAAAGGTCTACTTCAGTCCAACAAGAGCTGCAAGCGTGCAGAATATTCACATAACATACTGATACTTCCTGTACTAAAACTGATAGATAGATAGATAGATAGATAGATAGATAGATAGATAGATAGATAGATAGATAGATAGA
>JANRMT010062841.1:58363510-58407651 GCA_026402145.1 Polypterus bichir lapradei | reverse complement strand
TCTTCTTCTGGCAGTCTTCAATCCAAATCCCTAAAGCAGATTCCATCTAGATTACTGCCGTATTACATCCACTTACAACTCGTTTTGCACCCTTGTTAAAAGGACACTGCAGCCGTAGATCTTATATTCCTTTCCTACTTTTTAAATAAAAAGAATCGTAGCCTTCAACAAATCCAAAACGTTTACCTTTTCAGCAATCATTAACATCTTCCGTTGGCGCTTGGGCACAGCCCCTGAAGCAGTAGCAGATCGTTTTGGAGCCATAATGAAGGGCTTGACTATGCACAAAGATAAACACAAAAGAGCACAACTCTTTACACAGCGAAACACGTTGATGCTGAATGAGCGAGACAAGACTTCCTGGTTAACACTGCATTCAGCACGCAGGAACTTAACTGCGTGCTCTGATTGGTTAGCTTCTCAGTCAGGAGAACTTAACTGCGTGCTCTGATTGGTTAGCTTCTCAGTCATCCGCCAATAGCGTCCCTTGTATGAAATCAACTGGGCAAACCAACTGAGGAAGCATGTACAGGAAGTAAAAAGACACATTGTCCGCAGAACCCGCGAAGCAGCGAAAAATCCGCGTTATATATTTAGTTATACTTTCATATAAAATCCGCGATAGAGTGAAGCCGCGAAAGTCGAAGCACGATATAGCGAGGGATTACTGTATATGTACTAGTAATAGGATGTCAAGGCCAAAAGGGTTAAAATAAGTGCTTATAAATTTATGTGGCATTTGATCTCATGCTGAATTGGCAAGCAGTACATGGTGTGACAACAAAGGGGCAACAGACAGGCCCAGACCTCAGACACCTGCACAAAACACCAGTCCTAGGGTCAAGTAAGTGATTTATATGCACAAATTCCAATGCACACACAACACCTCTCTTTGTCTTTGCCTCTCCTCCATACCTCCAGGCAAGTGTTGTCCTCATTCCTCCCGACTCTGACTCGCCTGGATGTGGCAGGGTGGTTCCTTTTATCTCAGACCTAGGAGTACTTTTGGTGTTAGGGCATAGCTCAATGGAAGCACTTATGGGTCAGTTGGAAGTCCCAAGAGACCATGGGGCACAGCTCCCCGTAGTGGCACTCAGGGACCCCCACATGGTTTCTCTACAGCACTACAACCCCCAGCATGCCCTGTGGTTATCCGAGGGTGTACCTCTTCCCTGGGATGGTGCCATCTAGCAGTTCTGGGGAGCATCTAATAATCCCAGTCCACCTGTCCTTCCTTTAAGCTGGCCTCCTGTGCTCCTCCATTGTTTCCTGCTGGGATGCCAGTGTACCTATTCCTCGTATGGCATCCTTTGCCCAGATTCTTGTGTAAGCTGGGGATTTCCAGCCTCTTTTCATGTTCATTTTCCACCAGGGCCTCCCGGACAGGTACGGGAAGGGAGTCCATTCCTGACATACATTACATTGGGTAAGAAGAGTTATACAGATTGGCGTAACCCAACTTATAGTACACTACATGTTTTCTAAGAAGGAGAATCCATGTTAGAACTACTGAAGGCTCAATACAACAGTATCAGAAGCATCCAACAAGACTGAGGCATATTTATCTTTTGGGCCATTGTGACTTTGGAAAGCATTTCATTCAGAGGCGAGTTATTATTAATAAGAACTGATTTGTTTTTTAATCAGTTACTGGAATTTGAAAGATTAGTATGGACAGTATGACAAACATCAGTATCTAGTATCATGTCATCAACTAGGTTTCTAAGGCTTGAGCAGACACAGCTCATCATGTAATCAAAAATAAATGCATATTCGGCTACAAAGTGATGATGTGTCAACATCTGCAGAAATAATGCCACATTTTTCAGAAGTTTAAAAATCAAAAATATTTTGTTATACATCCAGTGAATACGAAAGAAAGAAACTTGGCCTACACATAATTACACTATTTCCATGATTTCATGTGGTTTTCGAAATGGCATATGGTTTAAGAGACAATCAGCCTGCATCAGTATAGGAATGCTTCTATAGAAGTGGTTAATGAAAACCATTTGGTTCAGTTCCTGCAAAGATTGGGAAGACATACTTGAAACTGTGCTTAATTAAAAATGAGGAAACCATTCTTAGGAGCTCATTAGTTGTCAGGGTGCACCCAGGGATGTGGCATTTATTTGCCTAATTGCTACATTTAGGGGACACATGGGGTTAATTAAGGTCAAATTATGCTCAGGTGGACAAGTTGTATTCATAAGGAGAGCTCAAAGAGGAAGAAGCACAGCAACAGAAGTCAAACAGAAGGCTCAGGATGACAATGACAATGACAATGACAATGACAATGGCAATGACTCCATTAAGTTGAAGGAATGGAGTTGATTTTAAAAAATGTTTCACAGTTTGTCAGTGATGTTTGATTTTGTTTGGCTCAATAGCTGCCTAAGTTACATCGCTTTACCTTGTTTTTTGCTTTCTTGTACAGCCTTACCACACTTACCAGACTTGCAGCTGGCAGTTGCTTACTTAGTACCCACCAGAAAACCCCTTTACATGCTTCTCAGAAGATGTGCACAGGTAGCAGGCAGATATATAATAATAATCAGTCACAAAGCAAGCTATTGTGAAAACAAACAGACTGCTTCCTTGCACAAGTGATCCAGTCTCCCTTATAGGGTGAAATCCTGATCTAAGACGTTGTATTGTGACAGGTTTTTACAGACAGTATTGCCGTAACAGTTTGCTGTCATCAATGGATACTGCACTTTACATTTTGATTTTTATATCTGTCCTCATGCTTGTCAATTCAGTTAAAAAAGAATTAAATACCTGTTGAAAGGCCAAAGAGAAGAGCAGTGTTCTCAGCTAATAATTCATTATGACTGAGGATTATGTGAATCAGGTTGATTGTGTATGATTGAAATTTTTCAGATAGTCAAAGAAATTTTCAGCACTCATTTAGGATCCATTTTTGCAAACACTATCAAGAAAAGCTAAAAATAATTTGCTAACACTACAGTGTAGGTACTGCAAGAACGAATCTACTACTAATGTACTGCTGAGTAACAAGACCTCGACAAAGACTTCTTTTAGTCTTAGTCAGACTTACAAGGCATCAGTAACGTGGTTAGTCATCTGGACAATGTGGCTGTTCTGGTGTGGGAAATCTTCATATTTTCAACTACAAACTGTTAATATTTAATAATTTTGCTCAAACAAACTGAACTTACAGGACTTACAGGCATTGCAAGAATCCTTTTGTATTGTACTAAAAATGTATGCATTTTTTCCAGTCAGCTTTATTTTTCAATTACTTTCAATTTCTTTCAATTACTTTATTACCTGGGAATAGGAAATAAGCACAAACCACAGAACCTGTATTAATTAATTTATAACCTGCAAATGGAAGGATATCATATGACTAGGAATTATGAAATTAGATTACAGCTTGGGAAAAAAAGGAGTGCACAGGTATGTAAAAGGACAAACACTTTGATCAGAGTGTTTCATTTTCAGGATAGAATGGCCAATCAAATGTCCCAAAACCCCATGTGTGTATTTTAACTTAAATATGGCTCATCTTGTGGACCAAAAAGAGGAGAAAAGTGAAGGAAGAAAAGGGTGTCATCTGAAATCATCCAATTTGGACATCAGAAGATATTACTATGAATGATGCTGATTACTAACCCAAAAGCCATCCAGAACGTCCACCGCATGAAACGTCTGATTTTCAGTAAGCTTTTCTAGGCCTGTTTATATCCAGACTTTGCTATCGATTTTATTTTCTAATAGGGGGTTTCCCCCTGATCACTTCGCTTGCCAATGCCCATCCTCCCCCCTGCTCGCTTTGCTCACCAGCCACTTTATGTCTCTGCCACTCGCTTTGTGAAGAGAGGGGTTAAACACACCCCAAGGAGACTGAAACCCCCTCTTAAATGGTGATACAATGGGAAACAAATACAGTTTTTTTTACCTCCTCTTTGCTCAGTCAGCTGCGTGATCTGCATCTTGTGCAGCGCTTTGAACATGTAAAAGCCTGTACAGCAGCTGTCCTACTCTTTGGCTTTTATTTCTGGCTCTGGGCGTGGTTAAATCTTTTGGCTCAAAGTCTCATCTCATGGGACGTGAGTTCTTGATATTTTTTAGTTTATAATTTAAAAATGGAATATGAATCTGAAAATCTAACAACATCACATTAAAGTTCGATGCATTCTGAAAAGAATGATACCAAACACATATATGTAGGTTTTAAAATAAGCCTGATTTAAAGTGTGACAAAAAAGTCACATTAAAACATCACCATTGCACTTTTAGGCTTAGGATTTTATATATAGAGAGTAAATTATATTTTCTTCTTGGTATTGTTATACTGTACATTAATAAATACCACATTGCTTTCATATTTTCTGTACTTCACAGGGTTTATCAAGGCGTTTGAAGTCACTCCTCAATAATTCGAACAACTGTAGTAAAGGTAAGACATAGTTTGGTCAATAAGAAGCATAAAATCAAAAGAGTTGTGCTCCTCTGTGTGTTGCAAAGACACTTGCTTGTTTGTTAGAGCTGGTGATAGTGAATCCGATATCAGGAATTGTATACAGGATATTGCAGAGTGACTGGCAATTGGGACCACTCAAAACTTTGTCTGGATAGGATCTCGATGTGTATGTATGTGTATATCTCTGATTGTGTGTTAATCTTCAAGGGCGAGAGTAGATGAACCCAATAAACGTTCCTGGTAAGTTTCACAAATTTCACTATAATACAGTGGCCTACTAAAATAACTTCACTTTAGAACGGTAGGAGAAACATATGTGTCTTGATATTGCATACTTCAATATATGGCCTGTGAATCCTTTATATTCATAAGTAATTTTACCAGCATATCAAATGCCATAATGTGCAGGAATGAACTGAACTTTACTCATGACTGGCAAGTGTTGTGAACACCAAAAGAAGCCTTTGTTAAGGTCTTGTTACGTAAATGAGTGATAGACGCATTTATGTAGTACCTAAAGTAAAGTGGTACCAATAATTCAATAAAAAATGTTCAAATTACATAGTAGTGACAGGACAATGAATATCAACTTAGCTCTCCTAAGGTGTATTTATAATCATTCAGCTATAATATTTAAACAATAAAAAAGATTACAGCACTAAATGACAGTAAGAGTCACATTCCTTGACTGTGCTGTAAACTCCCGACTCACTTTACTGTGTGTGCCATTTCAGTTATACATTGCCAGTTATGTAGCTCTGGTCTATGTCAGCCAAATGAACAGACACTAAATTATTTTTTAGCTTTTTTTTTCTAACAAATGATTGAATTTTGAAAATGCAGTGAAATAAAGTGTTGATATTTTATAAGAGAAGCTTCAATTCATTAATTTTGAATACTGTTTGTTTGGCAGAATCCTTTGCCTTGGGCAAATAAAAACAAAACAATTGGAGCAAAGATAATTTCAGTAATCCTCTGCAGGTCATATAGTGAGTCAGAGGCTAAACCAGCAACCATAAAGTCTTCATCCCAGTGCCATCGTCATTATACCATCAGTAAAGAAAGTAGTATAAAATATGCAAAGAGCTTTCAGTTTTAAATAAATTCACTTCATTTCAGGCAACCTTTAAACATTAGTTAAGACATTTTGGTTTAGAAAGGTATTGTTCCATTGAGCTACACATGACAGTGAGGCAAATTCTCACTGCTTTTGTAGCTGCTGTTTTTTCTGAAGACCTGAGCTAAAAAGTAAACAAAAATAAGTTAAGAGTGCTTATGTACTGTAAGTGGCGGATAATTTAACACTATACATTACATAAGTATAAACAAGTACAAGGAACACATTGGTGAGGTCTCATCTGGAATACTGTGTGCAGTTTTGGCATCCAGGCTACAAAAAGGGCATAACAGCTGTAGAAAAGGTCCAGAAAAGAGCGACTAGGCTGATTCCAGGACTACAGGGGTTGAATTATGAGGAAAGATTAGAAGAGCTGAGCCTTTACAGTTTAAGCAAAAGAAGATTAAGAGGTGACATGATTGAAGTGTTTAAAATTATGAAGGGAATTAGTACAGTGGATCGAGACTGTTATTTTAAAATGAGTTTATCAAGAACACAGGGACACAGTTGGAAACTTGTGAGGAGTAAATTTCACACAAACATTAGGAAGTTTTTCTTCACACAGAGAATTATAGCCACTTGGAATAAGCTACCAAGTAGTGTGGTACACAGTAGGACTTCAGTGGCTTTCAAAACTCGACATGATCTTTATTTAGAAGAATTAATTGGCTTGGACTGGCAAGCTTTGTTGGGCTAAATGGGCTGTTCTCGACTAGATTGTTCTAATGTTCTAATAAATATAATATCTCCATATTTTTATTGGTGTTTATTTACTTTATGCATTTCACTGTGAATCTGTTTTTTCAGTATAAGTTGCTAGATTTTGAGTTTTAATATTTCATTTTAATTCTCTGGCAAAATGTAGATAGATCTTCTAATTCAGCTTAGGAAAACATAAACAATAACCACAAGGAAATGCCGTTTTTAGGTTTAAGCTGAATGCAGCTGTGGCTACTAATGGCAGCATTTAAAAATAATATGTTTCATTTATAAAGCACCTCTTCCATGGGGCAGTACAGTGGTAGTGCTGCCACCTCCCAGTAAAGAGACCAGGGTTCACATCCCGGGACGTCCCTGTGTGGAGTTTGCAAGCTCTTCTCCTTCCCTCCGAGTGTTTTGGTTTCCTCCCACTGTCCAAAGACATGCAGGTTGAATGGATTGGCAAAGCTAAACTGGCCTATAATGTGAGTTTGCTGTGTGTGTGTTTGTGTGTGTGTGCACTTGGACTGGCACCCTGTCCAAGGTGTGTTCCTGCCTTGCACCCTATGCTACCTGGTGTCGATTAAGTGGGCCAGAAAATGACTTGACCTCTTTCACATTCAAGATCAAGTTACATTGTAATTGTGAGCATGGGAAGGGCACTATGTAAATAAAATGTGGTATTATTATTATTATTGTTTGTCCATCTATTATGAAATCCATTGAATGCATTTAGTGTTATGCTGCCAGAACTTATCTTAACAGCATAGGCAAGCACCAGTTCTGGGCAAGGCACCAGTCATTGACCTGGCACAATGCCCACTCACTCACTTACATGGGACTAGTTAACCTAACAATATGTCTCGGGAAATCAGGAGCATTCACAGATGTAGGGAGACAATGGGCAGGCCATACTAACCTCTGTCCCTGGAACTATGAGACAGCAATGCTGAGCCACCTTTACTGTTTATATTTATTTTATAATTGAAGCACTTTTAGGATGCTCTGGCTGACTGAATGAGTCTGAGTTGTTAAAGAAACCAGCAACCTCTTTATTGGAGCTTCATTGCTTTAGCCATTTTACCACATAGGCTGCCAACATGTTGAACTCTGGTTTAAGATGGAGAGCTGCATGTGGGACACATCATGCATGTTGCTTTATCTAACCTTTGGAAAAACTGGAAATATTTTCAATTAATAGGTAAGGGAATTTGGAGCCCATGTTGTAACACCACCAGTTGGCAATGGCAAGTGTGTTCTGGCCTGGTGCGAGTGTATGTAAGAAATAAACTGGTCAGTTCCCTACAGAAATCTCCAGGGATTTGTGTGAATTTGAGCATGAAAAGATGTGCATGCCAAAAAAACAGGAAAGCACATATGCCAAAAAAAAAGTGAGATTTATACAACGTGATGTATGTATATTTCTACACAATTTATCATTTATAATGTGCATACGTGAGTGCACCTCAAACAGAAACCCTGAAACTTCCATATATGGAGCATGCTGATCAACCTCATACATATGCAATCAGGATGCTGGAGAACTTATTGGCTGATGCAGTGAAACACCGCCACCTGCTTTCATGAGAATCTGGCTGCGCTTGACAACTGAGAACGCCAGATCACGTGCGGCATATTGTAGCACGTCTCCTCTGCGTTCTGGTGGGTCAGGGAATAGCATACGGCACCTGCATCTATAAAGTATTTTAAGGCACCCAAAGCCCTAATAGCAAATTGAAATATATTTCCCATCACCAATAATTCAAAATTGTGTATAAATACCGAGACAATTACGTATTGCAAGAAAAATGGATACCCTTCACCAAGTAGGGACCAATCAACAAGAGGTCTAAGAGTAATTGAACTGAACCAGCTAATTAAAACATCTGATTACAACCAGAAGGGCCTTAATAGGTCTACATCTCTGTGGCTACACTTGTCAAATCCTCAAGGTAAATTTAGCAATTATAGATGGGTGTCATATATCAGTTTTACCACGGTTCAATGGGCCTCCATTTTCCACTGAGACATAATGTAAATCCTGACTTGTCCTCCATTTATAAAAAAAATTAATGTACATTTAGAGGACTCAAACTGTCAGATGTTACAAATAGAAAAAACCAAAACAACTGAAGAGTGATGCAAGTTAATGTGGGTGGGGTACAGAAGATAGACAACGATAGGCTGTAGCAGCAAGCAAAACACATGACTTCAAGATAATAAAGCAGCAGTGGCCTTGGCCATTTATAAGCATTTTGTTCTGGCAAGTATATTTATCTAACAAGACATCAGCTAAGCAGGAAAGCTTATTGTAGCTAAACTGCATGCAAAGCACTGCAAGTTGCTTACTTTTGTAACATACTTTCTTTCTGAGGGTATGATTACACTAAAAACAGACAGCAAGTAAAGGTACAAGACTTACTTTGCCAGAAATATGAAGGCATGTGACACTTGCACTGCTTAAGCCATCTTAAACATATTTATACAGGATTCATGTATTTTCAAAATGAACTAAAGAAAGATTGCATGTTTTCTCCGTGTCTGCGTGGGTTTCCTCCGGGTGCTCTGGTTTCCTCCCAAAGCCCAAAGACATGCAGGTTAGGTGCATTGGCAATCCTAAATTGTCCCTAGTGTGTGCTTGGTGTGTGTGTGTGTGTCCTGTGGTGGGCTGGCACCCTGCCCTTGGTTTGTTCCTGCCTTGTGCCCTGTGCTGGCTGGGATTGGCTCCAGCAGACCCTCATGACCCTGTGTTAGGATATAGCGGGTTGGACAATGACTGACTGACTGACTAAGGAAAGAAATGTGTGCATCATTTTTTAACTATATGTAACACCTATGTACAGTCATGTGATAAAGTAACTGGAAATTTAGGAGGTTTCAACATATTTGAATAGACAAACAGTAGATTTTCATGATTTATACAGGTAACGGTGATACACTTGAATAAAAACACAAAACAAATGTGCCTTTTCAATCATTTAATTAACAAAAAAAAATCAATAGATGTGATGATCTACTGGGGAAAACGTTAAGTACACCCCAACCCTCAGAAGCCCCCTTTAGCTGAAATGAACTCTTGTAGGTGTTTTGCATAACTTTCTGGCAGTCTCTGACATCAGCTCAGTGAAATTTTTGACCACTTCTCAAATGGAAGATGTGTGTGGGTTTTCTTGCATGTACTGCCCATTTCAAACTGCCATAACTTTTCACTAGGATTTAAATCAGGGCTTTGACTAGGCCAATCCATAACCCTACATTTTGTTTTTTGAGTCATTCCTTGGTGAAATTGCTAAAGTGCTTTGGTTTATTATCATGCTGAAAGGGTCATTTGTGGTTCAGCTTCAACTTTCAGAAAGATGGCCTCACATTCTCCTCAAGCACTCTCTGATATGATACAGAATTGATTCAATGGCTGCAAACAGCCCAGGCCCAGAGACAGGAAAGCAACTCCAAACCATAACTTTTGCATCACAGTTTGTGTGAGGTGCTTCTCCTTTGGTGTGAGACTAACATGTCTACTGTTACTGTGGTTAAGCAACTCTATCTTTGATTCCTCTGGCCAGAGCACATTGTTCCATAAGGCCTGAGCTTTGTCTATATGTTGAACAGCAAACTGTAGTGTTGCTCTAATGTTCTTTTTGGACAGCAAAGGCTTTTTCTAAACACCTCACATGCAGGTCAAATTTGCACAATCTTTTTCTGATTGGAGATGCAAGCACTTTGACATTAATGTTTGCAAGACTTACCTGACTATCCGCCATTGAAATTTTGGAGTTCTTAGCGACTTCTTTCAGTATCAAACAATCAACTCTTGGGATGAATTTGCTGAGTCAGCCAGTCCTGGAAAAATTCACAGTCATTTGAGATCTGCGTCACTTTAGATGATTTTCTTTACAGTAGAATGATTGATTTCAAATACCATATATACTCATGTATAAGTCAGGTCTTGAAACCTGAAAAATCGATCATAAAATCAGACCCCGATTTATATGCCCTTTCAAAAATGCAACACTTACATTTTTTTTTTTACATCTTCTTGCCTCCTCCAATCTTGCATCAGTTTTTCAGACGCATCAAATTTAGCTGCAGCAGTGCAGTTATCCATTACTTTCGCTACTTCAATGACGTTTAATTTAAAACCACCTTCATATTTCCTTCTGATCGAACACTCCATCATAGATAAGGGATGCTCTTACTATAAAAGTGTATGAGGGTATGAGATGGTTACTCTCTCAGGTGGGCGTTAGCATATTATAATCTCTTGGACCAATAGCGTTTTCTGAATTCGACTTATATGACCAACATTATAAAATACCAGAAATTAGACTGTAAAATCGAGTCCTGACTTATCCGCGGGAGAATAATCTTTTTAAATCCCTTTCCGGACTCAGAGGCATTCACAACATTCTTTCTGAGGGCCTTAGAGAGCTCTTTTGGTATCTGCATGAGTATGCCGCGCACATCAATGTCAAAGAAAACACCAGACCCCAGAGATCTGTGGTTTAAATAAGATAGGGTCCACCTGCATACCCTCTGTGCAAGTTCTAATAATTGTCACCTAATCTGAGATTCCTGATTCTGATTTTATAGATTTGAAGGGTGATAATTACTTTTTCCACATGACAAATTTGCATTTTTGTTAAATTGTATTATGAGAATGAAAACACCCTGTCAATTTCATATGACACATGTCCAGCTGTATCTGTAGGCACTGTTTCTGTGAAGATCAAATGTTTACCTGTTCAAATATGTTGAAAACGTTAAACATTTCCATGTGGTGTACTTACTTTTTCACATGACACTTAAAAAAGGAGACACAGCAAAGTGAAAGGGTTGGGGCACCACCCTGGTGACCCCATATAATTGAAGGTTTGTAAAAAAACAAAAACACGCCACAAGTTACGGGGATGTCTGTTCAGATCAGAGTTCAAGACAGAACTAACTTAACTAACTGGCCGAACTGCTAGTCATATGGCTGGGAGGGGCAGGTCCAGGATGGCGGACAGTGGAAGTGACGTCAGAAGTGGAAGGGCTATCAGTCTTGCATTCTACAGAGGAAGGAAGAGAAAAGACCTTAGCAAACAGCGCCAACCCCTGGTTTGGCAGGTAACCACCATCACCAGAGCACTTAAGCTGCCTCCCAAGCACACACGTGTGACACACTATATATTAAATGCATTTATATAGAAGTACTTCTGTCCTGGAGAAACATTTTTTTTTCAAATGATATATTTAAGTGAAGCCATATTTTAAATTGGCTACAGATACTCTTTGAGGAAGCTGTTTAGAATCCATTCATAGACAGGACTTCTTCTTAATTATCTGAGTTACAAAACAGTCTGATGCTTCATTACATACTTCATTGCAAATAATGACACATCTGTTGTTTGACCCTTCTAATTATGAAAATCAAAACATTTTGTGTACTTAAACTGGAAAGAAAAACAGCTGAAATTACAAATTAACATACCAGTGAGTCCCGAGGTTCAGTGATCTTTAAACTATGTAATTTCAAGTATTGCCTTTGCTTTGGTTTTGCAAATCTATTAAACTGAAGGTCATGTAAAGCTTTTTATTCCAAACATCCTATAAAGGATATCTAATAAGAGTAGATTCACTGGTTGCTATTTTTAACACTTGTAGCTAAGACTCAGGCGGTGACAGATGTCTGGCATGAAAACAGTCAGTTTATGAAGTGTCAGACACTTAGAACTGACCAGGCAGTTGCCATGTTGATATGTGGAAAACATTCAATTTTAATCAATCAATTTTTATTTTAGATTGCACCATTAAAAAGTTATGCACAATCGCACGTTGCTTTACAGGGCTAACAATTTTACAGTACACATTTTAAAAATTCAGCTGCTTAATACAGTATTAGCAATAAATATATGAGACCTCTACAAGAAATAGGCCTCTGGTAGACACAAGAACCTTGGCAGTAGTATAATTGTGTGGGGAAAACTTCAGGATGAGCTTTGGGGAAGATGATAGGCTTTGTCATACTGATGATTTTCATGGCATCTCAGGTTGAGAATCATTGAATAGTAGCTCTGATTACAGACTAATGAATCATGGTTGTCGGAGAGTATAGTTACATTAGTGTGGGTACTCCAGTTCTTGTGAGCACATGTTTACCCTGAAAAGAGAGCACAAGAACACACAATATTTCCAGGAGGACTTTTCCTTCATTTTTAGATTGGGTCGATGCAGAAGAAAATACAAACATATCCAAATTGAAAACTTCTTCTCTAAAACGTTAAATTTATAAACATATTATTTCACTCTAATTGGTGCTTATTAAACAAACTTGTATTCCTTGCAGAAAAAAGTCATTTTTGACTATCTTTGTGGTATTAAAATCAGATTTCTTCTGGTTATTTTTTAATTGTGAATTTCTAATGGTTATTACATTTATTATAATATTTTTGATGCCATTGCAACACCATTTTGTTAATTTTTTTTTTCTGCTGTTTGCTGCTGTTTTAAGACCGTGAAGTTGTACATGCCCATACTGTTTACTATCTCTATGCCTTTTGCCGTTGTTCTGGCACTGCCAGTTATATTCTGGTTGTTTGGCAATTTCTTGTGGTTGTACCCAAAGAGTTAATGATGCTGCTGCATGTGACAGGACGTAGGGCAAGCAGGACAGGAGTGCAGCAGCAGACAGCATGGTGTGTGCATTCCCTCAGACTATCATTGGCTATTCGTCTTAGTGAAATCTGTAAAGGTATTTCCTGTAAGTTCTTATGTTTTCAGGTATATCTTTTATTTGATTAGCTTTTAGTCAGGGAATGTTATCTTAGTCATATGAAAATTGTTTGAGCTCTTAGTCATAGAAACAAGCTGTACTTAAAATGCAACTCTACTTACCTTATGTTTATTCAAGCACTTCTTAGTGTTTGTATGTATTTTTGTATACAATTTCACACCATTTCATGTGAAATGGTGCAGAAAACGTTCTCAACGTCACCCCATGGTTCCGAGAATTATTGCATGAAGGTGTTTAGCTTGCTGGATAATTGAATGTTAGATTCAGTGAGGCTAGTACACTGGTCACATGACACACAAATCATGTTATGTTTAAACCATCCATTGCATGCCTATATAAGACGGTGGCACAATACCATTAATCACCAAATGCATGGATCAAAGCACTAAGCAAACAAGACTTTTGGTCCATTATTTGGTTGGAGAAAGGTTGTTAGATATACTTTTGAACTCTTTGCATTATAACTTAAAGTTTGTTTCGTGTTTATTGTTTTGGACTTCGTCAAAGAGCTACGTTTTTTGATTTCCTGGTATTCTAATCCTTTCTTTTTCATAGACTATTTTTTCTGCCTGTTGTGTCATAACTAAAAATGGCAGCATTACCAAGAACCCAACCGTCACAGATAGCATGCCCCTGAAGTCTGCTTCTCCACATTGATAAAATAAAGAAATCGTGGGTTGAGCCGGACCACTTTGCAGCAAGCTTAGTCAGACACATATGAGCATCACATATTAGATGTGTATTGATTGAATGAAAGTGCTTTCTGTTTGCAAAAACAAATTCATTCTATGATGGTGCCTTTATTGCAGTCAATTGTACCTGCTACATTAGAAAATTCAGCAATCACTACAAATTTCCTTTTGATCTTGGCTCGCTCACCCTGACCATAAGGAAATTGGATTCATCTGGGTAACAGATGGCATGACATGGCTCAGGGACGACTTTGGTATTCCTGACTGGTCAGTCAGTTCACATTGAAAAGCAGCTGTCACCAAATACCCTATGGTAATTTGCCATAACCAGTAATGAAACACAGATCATGTGATTTCTGCATGATGGTCTCTGTGATGCATGTTCCAGTTCAGCACACAACTCTAAGAGGATGGCTCTAAGAAGTCTAATTTGGCTTATAAGCCGGTCATCATCATGAACAAAGAAATCATAGCAATTCCGGAAAACTCGCTCCTTACATAGCCTGTCACACTACTGTAGAGCCAAACACATGTGCTTGTGCAATACCAAGAAACATAGTGCAGAAACATGGACTGCTCCTGGCATCTGGGATATGCCAAAATGAGCGATGACCCAGACCCTGTCCCTCAGGACATCAATGCAATAGCAGTTCAAATATGTTTGGATGTTGTATGTCAAATGTAAAGAGACTTGTATATATTGTAACATTGACATTTACTGGGCAGAATTCTTTTTTTTTTTTTGTTCTCTCCGCTAAGTTAATCAAACAATAGTATCTATAATATTCACAATTATCTAACAAGGTTGCAGCAAAAAATAATTTACATTTTAAGACTTAATCCAGTAAATTCCAGGGCCTCAAAAACCTAGAGCCTATCCTGGCAGCGCCAGGCACAAGACAGGAACAGTTTAAAGACTGAAGGCATTTTATATCTGCTGTAAAATGCTACCTCTTAATAAATCAACAGAGCTCATTTAACCCAATGTTATGGTAGCGGTTCTAAAGACATACTGTATTCTGGCAGTATCACACACAACACATAAACCAACTTTACACAGATTGCTAGTCCATGTCAGAGAACACACTCACACACAATCTAGAGCTGCCAGTTCACTTACTGTTCATGTCTGTAGAATGTGAGAGGAAACCTAAGCACTTAGACACTGGATGGAAGAGGGAGAGATGAGTGGGGTGAGGAAATTTCTTATTTACCTGTTTGAAACCAATGAAAGTTATGAGTGGAAGAATGAGGATATTTTTAATTGGATTAACTTTTAGAACAAAATTTGGACAAAGTTATAAAAGACACACTACTCAGCACTGTAGCCAAACCATCCTTCCAAGCTTATCCATTTTAACTTCATGGAAGTCACCCACCTAGAGTCAGCTGAAGCCACAAATGGGGAAGAATGCACGAAAATAGACATGACAAGTGACAATTTCTCTGTCTTCACTAAAGCGGATTGTTGCTTTGCTGTGCTAATATGCAGTGTTTTCTACAGATGTCTTATAGCTCCAGAGTTCTTCAGCTTTTATGTCTGCTATTGTTTGTGTTGAGTTGGCACCTTTGTGGAATTAGAAGTGGTCTTTCTGCAGGTACTCAAGTTTTCATTTAACATTCCAAAAATATGCCTGTTCAGTTAATTGGCAGGTGTTAATTAGATCTGCATTTGTGAGGGTGGGTAAGCAAGTAAATGTGAATTTTGATAGGCTAGTAACCCATCCACTACGTTGTGACTAATGCTGTACAATAAGCTTTACTTTAATTTTAAATGGTCGTACTCTGATATTAGGGCCGACATTTCTAGGCCACATTGACTAATGCTGGCCCCTCTGAGAAATTTTCTACTTAAAAATAATATTAGTATTACAAAACATATTAAAGTGGAATCAAATTGCTGGTTGGTGTTTTGTTCCACCTTGTGATGTGTAATATTCAGTTGGGGGTGGTCCCCTTTGAAGGTAGGAGCATGCTGATATTAGTATTATTTGTCATCTAAAAATGATGGGGTCCACCCTTTTGAAGGCATTAACATGTTGATATTAGTAAGAGATGACATCCAGCAGCGGACTCCCCCTTGAAGCTAGGAGTGTGCTGATATTAGAATTACATGGCAACTATTAGTTTCTCTCTGACAGGTAAAGGGAGAGAGTTGGCCGATATGACTGAGAGAGTTAAGGTTGATATTTTGTGTGTGCAAGAGACCAAATGGAAAGGGAGTAAGACCAGGTGTATCGAAGGCGGGTTCAAATTATTCTACCATGGTGTGGATGGGAAGAGAAATGGGCTACAGGATATCCTGAAACATCAAAAATGTTTTGGAGGTGAAAAGAGTTTTGGAGAGAGTGATGATTGTTAGTGGATATGCTGTAAAAGTTGGGTGTGATGAAAGAGAAAGAAGAATTCTGGAGTGAGCTGGATGAAATGGTGGAGAGTGTACCCAAGGAAGAGAGAGTGGTGATTGGAGTGGATTTCAATGGACACATTGATGAAGGGAACACAGAAGACGAGGGGGTGATGGGTAAGTATGGTGTCAAGAACAGAAACGCAGAAGGTCAAATGATAGTGGATTTTTGCGAAAAGGATAAACATGGCAGTGGTAATTACATATTTTAAGAAGAGAGAAGAACATAGGATGACATGCAAGAATGGTGGCAGGGGAAAGTGTAGTTAGGCAACATAGGATGGTGGCCTGTAGGATGACTTTGGAGCTCAAGAAGAGGAGGGGAGGGAGGGCAGAGCCAAGGATCAAATGGTGGAGGTTGATAAAGGAAGAATGTAAGGTGGAGTTCAGGGAGGAGGTAAGGCAGGCAATGGGTGGCAGTGAAGAGTTACGAGACAGCTGGGAAACTACAGCATAAGTGGTAAGGGAGACAGCTAGAAGGGTGCTTGGTGTGACATCTGGACAGAGGAAGGAGGACAAGGAAACCTGGTGATGGGATTGGGTAGTACAGGAGAGTATACAGAGGAAGAGTTTGGCAAAGAAGAATTGGGATAGTCAGAGTGATGAAGAAAGTAGACAGAAATACAAGCAGATACGGCATAAGGTGATGAGAGAGGTGGCAAAGGCTAAAAAAACAGCATTTGTTGAGTTGTATGAGAGGTTGGACACTAAGGAGGAAGAAAAGAACCTGTACCAATTGGCTAGACAGAGGGACCGAGCTGGGAAAGATGTGCAGCAGGTTAGGGTGATAAAGGATAAAGATGGAAACATACTCACAAGCGAGGAGAGTGTGTTGAGGAGATGGAAAGAGTACTTTGAGAGGCTGATGAATGAAGAGAATGAGAGAGAGGGAAGGTTGGATGATGTGGAGATAGTGAATCAGGAAGTGCAACAGATGAGCAAGGAGGAAGTAAGGACAGCTATGAAGAGGATGAAGAATGGAAAGGCCATTGGTACAGATGACATACCTGTGGAAGCATGGAGGTGTTTAGGAGAAATAACGGTGAAGTTTTTACCAGATCGTTTAATGCAATCTTGGAAAGTGAGAGGATGCCTGAGGAGTGGAGAAGATGTGTGCTGGTACCGATTTTTAAGAATAATGGGGATGTGCAAAGTTGTAGTAACGACAGAGGGATAAAATTGATCAGCCACAGCATGGAGTTATGGAAAAGAGTAGTGGAAGCTAGGTTAAGAAGGGAGATGATGATTAGTGAGCAGCAGTATGGTTTCATGCCAGGAAAGAAACACCAAAGATGTGATGTTTTCTCTGAGGGTGTTGATGGAAAAGTATAGAGAAGGACAGAAGAAGTTGCATTGTGTATTTGTGCACCTGGAGAAAGCATATGACAGGGTACCTCAAGTGGAGTTGTGGTATTGTATGAGTAAGTTGGGCGTGGCAGAGAAGTATGTAAGAGTTGTACAGGATATGTATGAGGGAAGTGTGACAGTGGTGAGGTCTGCAGTAGGAGTAACAGATGCTTTCAAGGTGGTACTGGGATTACATCAGGGATCACCCCAAGCCTTTTCTTATTTGCAGTGGTGATGAACAGGTTGACAGAATAGATTAGACAGAACTCCCCATGGACTATGATATTTATGGATGACATTGTGATCTGTAACAAGAGTAGGGAGCAGGTTGAGGAGACCCAGGAGAGGAGGAGATATGCTCAAGAGTGGAGAGGAATGAAGGTCAGTAGGAACAAGACAGAATACATGTTTGCAAATGAGTGGGAGGTCAGAGGAATGGTGAGGATGTAGGGAGTAGATCTGGTAAAGATGAATGAGTTTAAATACTTAAGATCAACAGTACAAAGTAACGGGGACTGTAGAAAACAGGTGAAAAAGAGAGTGCAGGCAGGGTGGAGTGGGTGGAGAAGAGTGTCAGGAGTAATTTGTGATAGATGGGTATCAGCAAGAGTGAAAGGGAAGGTCTACAGGACGGTAGTGAGACCAGCTTTGTTATATGGGTTGGAGACAGTGGCACTGACCAAAAAACAGGAGACAGAGCTGGAGGTGCCATAATTAAAGATATTAAGATTTGCATTGTGTGTGACAAGGATGGATAAGATTAGAAATGAGCACATTAGAGGGTAAGTTCATATATTACTGTGAACCGGTCTTTAAGTTTCCATTTACCCATTCAGAAACAGCCAGTCTGGGTGACTTTGCATGTTTGGCCCTGTCATAATTATGTTTCTTTTGGTACTGTCACTGTTTTACCTTTTGAGCTGCTTTTGTGGGTGTCTGTGACCCACACCCAGGTTTTAATTTTGGTATAAGTTGCATTAAAGGCAATTTAGTTCCCAGCCTATCATTAAAGAAGCAGGGGAGATGCTGGTAGTAGCATGCAGGGAAGCTTGTATATGCATCAGGGTTAGGTGGAGAGCATCAGAGTCTTTCTTTCCATTTAGTATGCTCTGATGCCCTCTTTCAGACTTTGGTTCAGGCGTTCCACCCCACCATTAGCTTCTAGATGGTACACTGCTGTTCATATGTGTTTAATACCACTCTCTTTGAAAAAAGAAGTAAACTCTGCTGATGAAAACTGGGCTTCGTTGTCTGTTGTAATAACACTTGGCAAACCCCACTGGCTGAACAGGTGGCTTAGAGAATGTATAATAGATTGTGTCGTGGTGGAGCTTAGCAGGATGGCCTCAGGTCATTTTGAATACAAGTCATGCACAACCAAAAGGTAACCTGCATGATCAGGTGCCCCGTGAAGTTCCCCATAAATATCTATTTCTAAGTGTTCTCAAGGTGATTCTGGCCATGCCACAGGTCTCAAAAGAGCTGCTGTTGGTCTCAGAGTCTTGCCACTCACTAAACACGCTGAACAGTCTTTCACTAGCAGTTCCACATCAAGGTCAATATTTGGCCACCAGACCAACATTGTTTGTTGCAACATTGTTTTATCTTCACAATCCCCAGATGGCCCTCACGGGCCATGTAGAGTATTCTTGCCCGGAGAGATTCAAGAATTAGGGTTCGGTGGCCCCTTGCCATACATACCTCTTCCAAAAAAGAGAGTGCATCTTGCACCTTGTAAAAGGGAAGACATGCTGGCCCCACAGTTTTTGGCCATCCCTCTACAATATATCTTCATATCAGATAGCGTAGTTCATCATCATGGGAGGCTTGACATAATTCCTCCATTGTAACTGTGCACTTAAGTGGTTCTTGTAGCACATGAATCTAGCTACCCTCCTCCTCTGAGACTGAACCCAAAGGCAGGGATAAGGAAACAGCCCTAGAGAATAAATCATCAACTGTATTTTTAGAGCCAGGTGTGAACTGCAGTTTGCAGTTGTACTGATTTAACCGATCTGTCTTTGTGGCTTGTGACCTTTATCTCCTTGACCAGAAATAGTGGTTAATGCCTGGTGGTCAGTGCGCAAGGTAAAATACCAGCCATAAAGATAAATATGCCAACGTTCACAGGCCCACAGGCAAGCTAGCACTTTTCTCTCTCCCACAGAGTATTTCTCTTCAGCTTCTGTGAGGGCACAGGAGGGAAAAGCAACTGGATGCTCCATGCCATCAACCATCTGGGATAGAACAGTGAACAGACTGGGGACAGCAAGGCTGAAATGAGCTAGTGCCGGTGGCCTTCTGAGCTGTTGTTTGATATCATGGATTGCCTGTGAACAAGCTGCAGTCCAAACCCATGTAGCATCCCTTTTCGAAAGGGCCTTCAGTGGTGCTGTTGTGTCAGCATAAGATGGTAGAAAATGAAGGTAATAATTTGCCATACCCAAAAATGAAGCCAACTCGGTAGTTGATTTAGGCTCTGGCAAGGCTAGTATAACATCCACATTGGACAGCAAGGGCTGGATAACATTGCATGTACGCTTGTGATCAACAAAATCAACACTGTTAGCATTTAAGGTGGCCTGGCTCTGCTCCAGTCGGTTCAGTATCTGCTGCAAGTGAATAGCATATAATTTGTGAGTGGGGACATGTACCACAATTTCATCTAGATATATCGACAAGCCAGGAATGTGTGCCAGTAATAGTGACATGATCTTTTGAAAACAGCTTGTAGCTAAGCTTAATCCAAAAGTCATCTGTGTGAACCTGAAAACCCCCAAGTGCTTACAGTCGTTTCGATTGTTTAATTTTACTTTGACACGTCTGTGTCTCATATGCCATACCAGTTTGAGAATTAATACATTGGCCTCATTTTCTTATTGCCTTTTTTTCAGCTTTCCTTTTAAGAAGACATTCACATTCAGGTTGAACATCCTCAAATAGTATTTTGTTAAATTGTCAGGTTTCATGTCATTGTTTAAGTTTAAACTATGCCATTAAATTTTTAAAAAATTCTTTGTGTTGATTCTACAGTGCATTAATTTTGTGATTCAGTGTATATTTACTTCATGATTTATATGTTTATTTTAGGAATGCATTTTTTTAATGTCAGATGTGAGTAAATGCAAATAATTCCATACAATTATGCAATTAATTAGTTAATTTTTCTTAATCAGTTCCCAGCCCCTATATATCTATATACCTGTATATATAACAACAACATTTATTTGTATAGCATGTTTTCATACAAATGATGTAGGTCAAAGTGCTTTACAAGATGAAAAAAGAAAAATATAAAAATAAGATTAGGCAAAACTAAGTAACAAAGAATAAAGTAAGGTCCGGTGGCCAGGAGGACAGAAAAAACAAAAAAATCTGCAGGGGTTCTGAGGCCACAAGACCTCCCAGCCCACATTGGGCATTCTACCTAACATAAATGATCTAAATCAGTCCAGAGTCAATAATTACCCCTAAATTCTTTACCTCTGTCTTGGCATTTAAGCCTAATGGGTCAAATTTATTTCTAATATCCTCATTATATCCATTTTTATCAGTCACTAAGAGTTCTGTTTTCTCCTTATTTAGTTTGAGAAAATTACATATAAATAGTAACTGTTATGCTTGTCCCGAAGTGAGGCCTATTCAGACGTACAGATGTGCTTCCTGGAGTTATCGTCTCCCCAGTACACACTATGGTAGTTTTCTACTGGTGGAACTCCCATATGGATACCCGTTCTTGAGTGCCACCAGGTGGAGTGGCAAGGAAGCGCTATCCTTTCTTTGAAGTGCTTCAATCTGACAACATAGCTTGGCATAAAAGAAACCAGTTTTCCTGCATCAGACTTCAGAGTTGGGAAGAAGTTGATGAGACTATGAGGAAGGTATGTAAGGAGGAAAAAGAGTTTATGATTTTGTTATATTGTCTAAAAGGGAGGAAACTGGACCCTGCTGGTTAATATATATATATAGTATATATATTTTATATACATAGAGTACAGGCCAAATGTTTGGACACACCTCCTCATTCAATGTGTTTTCTTTATTTTCATGACTGAAGGCATCAAAACTATGAATGAACACATGTGGAGTTATGTACTTAACAAAAAAAGGTGAAATAACTGAAAACATGTTTTATATTCTAGTTTCTTCAAAATAGCCACCCTTTGCTCTGATTACTGCATTGCACACTCTTGGCATTCTCTCGATTAGCTTCAACAAGTAGTCGCCTGAAATGGTTTTCACTTCACAGGTGTGCCTTATCAGGGTTATTTAGTGGAATTTCTTGCTTTATCAATGGGGTTGGGACCAGCAGTTGTGTTGTGCAGAAGTCAGGTTAGTTGGACGATCATTTATTTTTCAACAGGACAATGACCCCAAACACACCTCCAGGCTGTGTAAGAGCTATTTGACCAAGAAGGAGAGTGATGGAGTGCTGTAAATGGTCATGAAAATAAAGAAAACACATTGAATGAGGAGGTGTGTCCAAACTTTTGGCCTGTACTGTACATACACTGCCAGTCAAACGTTTTAGAACATGTTACTTTTTTTTAGTTTTAATAAAAATTCACACAGTTTAATGTCTTAATGTTTCATGAAATCAAGGCATAGAACAAATAAAACAATGGCAAATAAAAAAATAAGTTAAAAGAATCATTAAATGTACAGAATTTTATTCAAGCTTTTGATTCATCAAAGTAGCTGCCTTTTGCTGTGGCAGCCCTTTTGATTCAGAATGCCAGTCACTCTGTGCAACTCATCAACTCTGTCACCACCAAAAGAACCCCACACCATCCCACCCTCTCCTCCATGTTTGGTAGTTGGTGTCACACACTGAAGAACCATCCTTTCTCTGTTTCGACAGTGTACCAACAACCTGCATGATGAACTGAAGATTTAAAATTTTAATTTATTGGTCCTTAACACCTTTTTCCAGTTTGCAGTAGTCTACAGCCCCATTTTGGAATGGCTTTCTTACTGTCACTCACCTTGTGAAACCCCCAGTCACCACTTCACATTAGAAACTGAGACTTGCTTTTTTCGACCAATGTGAAGCTGTGCTTGAAGCTGTTGAGCTGCGAGATGACAATCATGCAAGCTGGTGAACCTCAGACTCTTATCTTCTAATTGGGTTGTGACTTTGGCTCTGCCAGATCTCTTCTCATCAGAGTTTCTTCCAGTTTCAAATTTGCCTTTGGAATGTGTAGGACACCATTTGAACCAGTTGTTCTTCAACCACCACACGTTTTATTTACAATATTTACAATAATATATTGGTCACTCAGACCCAATTCAATGTGCACAAACCCCAACACACAGTCCTGGCCACACAAATGCCTTCTTCTCGGGCCACCTCCACACCTCTCTCGTGCCTTGTCCTGCTTCCACCCGACTCCAGCCTCGAATGAAGGGAGACGGCCCCTTTTATTCTCTCCTGGATGAGCTCCAGGTGGCTCCCGGCATTCCCTTGTTGGCCACGCCCCAGCATGGCGGAAGTGCCGGCTGTTCTCCCGACAACTCTCCGGGTGTCCTTCCAAATCTTCCCCCCAGCACTTCCTGGTGTGGTGGAAGTGCTGAGGTCACAAGTCCCTAAGGCATTGGGGCGGTTCCTGGCGGTGACCACAGGCCCCTACAGGGTGGGGCTTCCATGCCCTGAACCCGTGGCCCCCAAAGCAACCAGGAAGGCGGCCCCCACGTGATCCCAGATGGGTACACGCCCACTTCCGGTCCTTCAAGGCGTCCCGGCCGGGTCGTGGCCCCTGGCATCCTCGACAGAAGGTACAGTACGTGTGTGCCTTTCAATGGACTGATGTTTCTTCTAGGATTGGATCCCGTTTTATTCTCCATTGGTAGCTAGACATGTTCTGGATCCTGGTGACTCTGAGCATTAAAAGGCAGTTATAGAAAAATAGAATGGATAGATATAATATAATTTACTATTTTATATAGTATAACATATTTAGAAATTGTATTCAGTTTATAACAGTGTCATAAAATATTCTATATGCGTTATTAAGAAAAAAGGAAACAATGGGAATTTTATATAGGAAAACTTTCAAATATCAACTAGCTAAAAGCACAGTGGTGAGTTACACATAAAGCCAAATAAAGCAGAAACAGAAAATTAAATGCTGCAGGCTGTGGACAGGAGTGATCATTCTGAAATTTCAAACCTAGAGAGAAAGTGAGCATTACAGGCACATGAGGCATCTGAATAAGTCAGAAGGGCAGTTTCAGAGGCTTTTAGCTGTCACAGAGACTTAAACTGAGTAAACAGAAGATGTAAGGGCTTAACTCCTGAGCCATACATTAAATGAGGAGGAGGAGGATGAGCAGGATTCGAAGAACAGTTGAATTTAATAAGAGGGAGTTGAGATAATAGTGTACAATATGTTAATAACTTCATGGTCTGACTGTATAATATAATTAACCACTTCCACTGAATGGCAAATGTTTTCTGTTATATATTGTGACAGATAGGGGGCGCTATCACTCCCTTGAACCCCTGTCCACGACTCCAGACACCAGGTAAAAGTCCAAGATTTGACTTTATTTAAATGCCACAGTGCACAAAGCACCCTCTCCTCCACTATACTCATTAACTAACCACAATAACCAATAACAAATAATCCTCCACTCCCAGACGCATTGCCACCCTTCCACCCAGCTCAGCTCGTCGTCTGGGAGCTCCCATAGTCCTTTTATACTCCCTGACCCGGAAGTGTTCCCAATCCCAGTCCATGTGATCCTGTATCACTTCCGGGTCAGGTAAAAGTTCTTTTCTTCACACCGGAATCCCGTCGCTCTTCCTTTGACGAACTTCCGGGTCATAGGGCACAAATGATTCCATTGGCCTACCGACAGCGACTCCCAGTGGTCCCCAAGGTATCCAGCAGGGCTGTGCATAAAAACTACATAATCCATGAGGCCTTGCTGGCATTCGGGGCCCGTCCACTCTGTCGGGAGAGCTCCTCCTGGCGGCCTGGTGGTGAGGGCCGGAATATGAAGCCGGCCATCCACCACAATTCCCCCCTCTTATCGATGACCACTGGGACGGAGCGTCCAGCCCCGCGAGGGACGTCCTCCTCCAGGAGGACGCGTCGGTCGGGCTTCGGCCGTGTGGTCCAGGTCCCCCAGAGAACCTACGGGGAACGGTGTAACGGTTATCCCTCCATTCCCCTGTCCTCCGAGGACAAGCTCGCCAAACGTGTCCCGACTGATGACAGTTGTAACACCGCCGTCGTCCTCCCGGTTGTCTTTCTTGTCGAGACCAGAAACATCTCGGGAATTCTGTTAATTCGACCCTTTTGTCTGCCAATGGGGGTTTTACGGCCGCCTCGCTACTCACCACCCGTTTATCTTGTCAGGAGACCCGCGTTTTACTTTGGTGATCTCCTGCTTATTTTGGGGCTTGGGCACATCTGGGGACTCTCTACTGGAAAAAGAGAGCTCCTTTGCTGTCTGCACGCCCATTGACTTATGCTTTTTAAGAGGTGGTGTCATCAGCACCGCATCGCTCCGGGCAACAGCACTATTCAGCTGTACTAGTACGATCGGCACTTCCCCCGCCCCCCCGGTTACCAGTGACAACCTGCTGAAGATACCCGTTGGGGTCTTGAGGTCCGAATCGCTCCGGGCGGCCGCATCATACGTTTGCACCAGCTCGTTCTTTCCTCCCCCCGACCACTCAGTTATCGTGCCATAATCCCTTGTCAGGTTTGCAGTGACTTGGCACCCGCTACTTTTTAACGGCGGGCCCAGATCGTACTGCGTCCCCTTACAATATACGGTACAGCTTACCTGTACCACTGAATTAATCAAGACCGGGGCTTCTCGGCCTAATCGTCGCAGGTACTCCTGTAGTCCTTTAAGCGGCGCCTCGGCTGTAGCTCCCAGCTCCTCTTGCCGAGGTATGAGGCAGGCATCCGACACACTGCTTGCTTTCTGGAAGTGGGCTTCTGAAAAACAGGAATAAAAACACCCCGACACTTCTGGTGTTTTCCCTGCACCTACCTCCAGACTTGGCAGCGGTGTCCCCAGTCTAATTAGAGAGTCTGGCGCGCTCGATGGCTAACTGCGTTCCTGCTTTTGCGCCACTCGAGCTCGTTCAGCCTTTATCAGTGCCCGGTCCTCCTCGCTCCCAGTCAGGTAAGTCCAAGACATTTTGGCTTCGGTTAGGCTCTGTACCCAGCTGGTATTGTCCTTCTTTTTTCCTGTCTTCTTCCCCATTCGGGGCGGCCTGGGGGTGAGGGCCGGAATATGAAGCGGCCATCCACCACAATATATAGGAAGCATTAATTGTGCATTTACCACATCATATATTTTCTATTATATCAGTTAATTTTTTTGTACATCAGATAAAAAACAAAATCGACTTATCTACATAATCTAGAAAGGCTAAAGCACTTCTGTCAGCTCAGGCAGACCAACTAGCACAGCTTCCACGCAGCTCCTGTCGACTTGCATGGTAGAAACTAATAAAAACTCAGCTTTAGGAAAAGATTTGATAAAACAACAAAAGTACCCAAAATTTCCCATTGCTGAATCTCCAGCTTCTTTTGAAACATATAAGGGACACTCCCTTGACTAAAAAATTGCCTACTTGTTGTGCTGAGGAAGAGGACTCATCTTTGCAGACTTTCCTTTTCTTTCAGGAGTTAGAGGTTTATGCAAAAGCCTGAAAAACATTAATTTTGATTCTACCACTCAGGACAAGATAATAAATTCTACTGTGTTCCACCCGACTTAGGGAGCGCCATTTTATGTGAAGAGCCTGCTCAAAGTGCAGCAGTGCTATTTCTGTTGTCCTGAGCACTTGACATTTTGCCTGCATTTCCTGTTCCTCTGTTAAGTTTGAAATAAAGTATGAGAGAGGGCAAACAATCAAAAGAAGTTCCTTTTGAAGTCTTGAAATCGCCACAGAATTTATAACAATCACAAAGGGCACATACTGTATATACAGTAAGCAGCAAATAAAATCTAATGTAACAAATCATATAAACGTTTTCCTTTTTCAAGCAGAGCAGACCATGATTCCATATTCCCTGCAACAATTTTCAGCTTCTTCTGGAGAATTCCCAGGTTCTCCCATGCCAGCTGTCAGATATCCACTATAGTGCCACCCAGGTCTTCTTTGGGTCTCTCTTTTGACATGGCTTGCAGCAGCTGTTGTGAGGCCTTAAAAAACTGCTGAGCTCCTCACCCTGTCAAGTAGAGTGAATCTAACAGTTCTAAGAGTTAACTTCATTTCAGCTGTTTGACAGTCATATCTGTTTAATTAATACCCAATGAACAGGGTCACAGAGTAAATTGAGAGTTCCATGCAAAGGCTTAGCTCTTGTTACATTAACACCATCCTATTCCTTAATCTGTTGGATAGATACATGAGGCCTTGCAACATTACATGTGGACAAGGTACTTAAATTCCTGTATTTGTGTTGCTAGTTCTACCTCACCTACAAAGATGTTGGCCTCATATTTTGAGGTGTTAATACAGAGTGAGCCAAAATGAAGTACCACATTTCTCAAGGTCATTGCATGAAGTAGAGGCAGACGAGTGGCTTGGGGTGTGGGGTCCTTTGATAGGTATCTAAAAATAAATACTTTACCTTCACTGAAGCCTCATATTTTAATTGTTTCACAAAAGATACCTAAACATGTTTTTATAAAGCATGTCCTCCTGCAGCTTTACAAATAACACTATATAGTCAAGATTGGAAAACTCCCAGAACCCCTCAAATATCAATGCAAGAAAAGAAATGTGACTATTACATAGTTAGAGCAGGACAAAAACATTAAGAAGGTCTGCTTCATCTTAATTGCTCTGCATATGCCTACTGAGTGCTGAGGCCACATGCCTGAGTGTGACCATTTACTATGTGTCACACAGCCACCAGGTCTGTAAGTTTCCATTCCAGAAACTCCATGAAGAACAATATAGCATAATGAAAATCAGGAGATAGTGGTTAACTATAAAGGTATTTTAAGAAAGATCAAACTTGCACTAAGCACCTAAAATGGATGTTTGGATCAAAATCTGGCCTTCACCTTAATTGCTTCTCTCATCTTAGCCAGCTTAGATAAAGAAGATGTTCTGAGGCATGAGCAGTTAGCCTAACCTTTAGTGTCTTGTTGGGTGATGGCTCTACTTTGCACTCTTCCCATCACTTCCTGCCTCTCATTGTCTCCTCTTGTGCGTCTCCTCCTTACAGCCGGATTCTCCAAAAAGCTAACATACCAACTCTAAATGTAATAACCTGTGTGTCTGGAAGAGTCCAGTTGGCCTCCCACCATTCCTCTTTGTCCTCACTCTATAAAAGTGACAGACAACTGTAGCACATTCTAGGCGGTCTGTGCTCTGATGTCTTGTAAGACCATTACGGTTTTCCTCCTAAGATATCACAACCTCTTTCTCTCTCTGTCTCTGTCTGTCTAACTGCTTTCTCAGGGTTTTCCATGTGGATCATTTTTTGAAAAACACACCCAACAAGGGCTGTTACCTTCTGGGGTCACCCATGTCCTTACACTAGTGTATAACCAATGTGTTAACTAAAGAATATTAATAACTTGCTTAATGGAAGGTCCAGCACTTAATTTGGTGCAAATAACAATGAATTTATAGAGTAAAATACAGTAAATATATATAATGGTTTTGTAGTTTCTTGAGCACATTTTCTCTCTGACTTACTGTCCTTTTTTCAGATTCCACACATTTCCATTAACACTTGGCAATCTGTATCAACAAGAAGGGGCATGAAAGACAATGAATTGGCTGCTCCTCTGCCAAACACGGTGCATGCTTATCACCATTCTCACAAAAGAGAGTTAATCAAAAGTAGTTCAAGGTGACCCAAAACAACTTTTAAACTCACAATTATTCAATGCAATTAAGACTTTGCCAAAATTGTTAGGATAAAAAAACAAGCCTTAACAGTGTGATTCGTGGGTTACATCATTCTAGTAATAAACCAGCAAAAGGTAAGAAAAAAGCATCAGTCTCAATAAGTATGGAAGTTGGCTAGGCAAGCATTCAAATTAGTGGCAATAACTTATTTCAGTATAAATTGTGTAAACCTGGATGTGATAAAAAGCTATAAGTCACTGTTTTAACACAATTTTTACGGGTTCCAGAGTTCTCAAATCCATTCATTTTTACCTTGGGTCTAATTATAATGTACAACATAACAAAATGTTTTCAATCCCATTTAATCCAATATTGGGCTGGGCAGCAAAACCTATGCTGGCAGTACTGGGTGTACCTGGACAGGCTCCAAGTCCACTGCAGGGCTCACTCACAAACACTACTGCATTCACACTAGGGTAATTTGGAAATGCCAGCTAACCAACATGTTAGAAGGTGTGGGAAGAAAACTGAAATACCTGGGGGAAAACATATGCTTCACAGAGATAGGGAAAATGTGAAGACTGTGTACAGGATATGGACCAAGCAGTAGTGCTGCGTCATTATAATATGCAACTTACACCATACACATTATTCAATGTTTAAGTGTACTGCACAGTACTTACTCTTCTATATAGTATACTAACTGAAGTACCCTGTGTTGCCTGGGAATATTTGTAAAATAGGTTAACTTTAAGAAGGCAGATATTTATGTACTTTTAAAATTTTGACCCTTTTGTCATTGCTGGCTGAAATGCAAGTGTCCCATTCATGATCTATGCTACCTCTCTGATAACTGTCAGCTACAACTGTTCTCATGAGTCAAGAATTTTTTTTTTCCATATGACTGGACTCCACAATTGAGGTAACCTGAAGTAGTACAAGTGCTACTTCTTTGTACATGTACAGTATGTCCTGGTATCACAAATATATGTTTAATCTCACACTAATAAAGTGGATGGCTTGTTGAATAACTGAATCATTGAAATGGCATATAAGCTGGGCAAACCTACCAATTTGTGTTTTGTTCCCCCTATTGGACTCTTACTCATGATGAAACTTTAGAAACTCCATATATTCTGTATGTTAAGTTGAGTTAACTGTAATAAACATGCAAACGAACATAAAATTCCACTGAGGTGTTTTGGAATAATGCATGGATTTTGTGTTTTTTGACCTCCCAATACAGCTCACCTGTGAAATTTTTGAAATTCCGTAAAGCCTTGAAACTTCATGAAAAATAACTTAAATACAAAATTTCATGAAAGTTGACATAGCCATTTTGGAGTGATGCATGACTATTATGTTGGTCCCCTGTCACATCATAACCCCGCTGTTGTTTCCATTGAATCACTAATGAGGAATGCCTTTACTACAAGGACAGCCTAAGCTAAACAATATATCAAACTCATTACAATAGGCTGAACTCTTTTAGCATGATAAGACAGTTTCAGTTGTGTGCACCCCCCCATTTACAACCCTGTTTCTCGATGGGACTTTTCAAGGGCCTTAAAGTCTAAATTTTGTGCATTGTTGTTTAAACAACAATATTCATGCATAATTTCATGAACTTTGATTCAGCCATTCTGGATTGATGTATTTTTGACACTACCCCCACCCCAATCTCCCATTATACCCACTCACCATCCCAATGATGTTTTTGAAACAACCTGTAGTCTGGATTTTAAGTTGGTTTAGATTTATTACACATACAAAATTTCATTAAAATTTGATACAGGCATTTTGGAATCAGACACAGTTATTGGGATTTTCCTCCATTACGACCCCTTGATGAAATTTCATATAGCCTATATTTTAAGTTGGACCAATGGCAATCTATGAACAAAATCCAGTGAAAACCAGTTCAGCTATTTTGCATGATTGTCAAACAAACAGACAAGATGAGATCTGAGGAATGAAATGAAGTTTGTGAGGTGAAATGTAAATAGACAACATTAAATGAAGTCAAAATATTCAAAAGACAACCAAAGGGTATTATGTTTTTTTTTTTTTTTATAGAAGATTAACCTTGAATTAACAGGAAGGCACCTGTCCATCAAAGCAGCAGGGTTTTCTACAGTGTCCTTTTGGTACAAAATACAAACTGAGAAAATATTTAGACCAATGTAAATAGTGGCTTACAAAAAAAATGCATTCATTTTAAGGTGCAGACCATGTCTTGCTAGATGTTCCTTATGGACAGTTAAATTCTATACAATTACATTAATTAAAGTATCTATCTATCTATCTGAAATACCATACAATGAAGTAATTAGACAAAAAATGTACATGTTATAAAAGATCTCTAAATAACACAATTCACAAAACTTAATTAAAATATACTGTCTTAATAGAATGAAAAACCTAACTGTTTTTAATAATTGAGTATCCTACATGTACATAACATGATACATTTTTGTCTTTTGCTTTGCATAATAAGGATAATTTATATTTGATTGCATGACAATTGTGATGCTCCCAGCCTTGGGCTCCCGTTTTCCAGATGCAAACAGTGTCCAAAAAGTGTGGAGCAAAGCTCTTTATGATATAATCCCTAAAAACAGTGTGTTGTGTGGATGTTAAAAAACAATAAATAGATTAAAATGAAATATGATAAAATCAAGAGTCAGAACTGCCTTAATTTTCTCTCTTCTAGAGCCCCTGTACATCTCTATCTCCCCAGCTCACCATCCAGGTCTTGCAACAAGGCTTAGATGCCAGCGAATGCAGTCCACCCTCTTCGGCTATCGTTTCAGCCACCTATGTTGGTGTCTGCCAGGATGCTCAGAGCCTGGCTCCATCATCTCACCACAATCCTTGAGCGTTCATAGGTTGTTTCTGGGCTACTCCTGCTCCCTATACTCAACAGGAGTGACTGTTCCCTGGAGTGCTGTTTCTCTCAATCCCCACAGGGCATCCCTACTGCCTTGCCTAATCTTCACCACACTGGCTCGATCACCTGATTTTGACATTCATATTCTCCCACTCTGTCTCTCTTCTTTTGTACCCTTGAGTTTTTCTTCTTTCATCCTTTCATTCTCCACTGTCCATCTCTTTTTAATTTTGTGAGTGTACTGCTTTACATAACAACCCACAGAGCGTCAGTGAGGGATGGCTGTGCTGACTGTGCTTACATGTGAATGAGCAATCAGTCAATTCTCCCATTAAACATATTGGGCTGCACTGTTTCCCACAAGCACGCACCTTGTGCTGCCATCGACTGCTGCCTCGCTGCAACACAAACAAGTTAAATGAAAATCCTTTTTGTTCATTATTTTTATGTCATTATTTTGCTTTATGTGTATGTGTTTTGAAACAGGTACTTACCTGGTGTTGGGTCTTACGGAACTGGTGATAGTGTTCTTTTTAAGTCTCCGGAATAGTATAGTTTTGAATATTGGAAATTAATTGCATTTTAAAAATGATAATGGAGGTGATCATGGTTATATTAAATAATTAATATTAGAGACCATGGTTAAAAACATCTTTAAAATTTATGGTGGCAGTATTTTCCAAATAGAAAAATATAGTAATTTAGGAGAGTTAGGGAACATGAGATTAAATGTCTGGATAGACCAATTATTTAAAAATCTGATGGAATGATGAACTCCCATGAAATAAGTATTTTTATAAGTGAAACTAGTGTACCCATGCATTTGATTTTGGCCGCAAGGCTATAATCCCCTACCCTAAACCTAACCATTGAAGTACAGGGTTTAAGGGATGTAGGAATGTAGCTTCTTATGACAGCTCCCTTTTGAAGCTGATGGTTTTGTACCTGTGTCCACATTTCTTTGAATTTAGGAGAGCAATAATATTATTTAACCTTGACCATTTCTTTCATTGTTTAAAGCTGTCACTGCTAAAAAAGGCAATATTATGTTTTACTGAAGAGGAACAGCAAAGAATATAACACCCTGATATTCAAGATCACCTTGTCCACACTAGGTTAACTTTGTATACTTTTATTTCTGCACACACAACAAAGACCAGCTAACAGATACATTTAGCACTACAAGGACCTTTGCCCAAAGATGAGCTGTTGTCTTGTCAGATAGATTTATGCGTTGTACCCAGTCGTAATGGGATGTCATCCAGTTCCCCACCTCCCTGTAACATCAAAATTAAACTTGGAAATTAATTAACTTGGAGTTAATTAATGGAACCATTATATGAATAACAATTCAAAAGTATTGTCATAGGATTAAAGAAGAAGAAGGCGAATTCTGCATGTAATGGTATTATAATGATACAGTACTTTGATGCAACCCACTCCCTTCCTCAGTGTGCCACCTCACACAATAATAAAGCTATAGATTTACTGAAATTATAACGTGTTGGTTTATAAGTGGAAGTGCGCTGTATGATTAAGTTTAAATTAATCGAGAAAAGCATACTTGTAGAAATAATACATCTAAATATTTATCTTATTTAAGTTTTTAAACATGTTTTTAACCACTATATATAATTTCACAGTAAGGACAGATTTTTTAAACGGCATCAAAACCGTATTATGTCAGCATTCTTTGAAATTCCGTGCCGAATGCTAGAATCATTTCACAAAATTTCTAAAACCCCTTCGTTGTTTTAGTACTACGCAGAAAATCCCCTCTACTGCCCTTATCAACATGGCATGCTTTTAAAATCCAGTAATTGCGGTCCTCAGCTCCCACACACAATCTTGTCTCTGCTTCTTTAGTGAAGGAGCGCGCAAATGTGGGCGAACGTATTTGCGTGCGCGTGTCCGTCTCCTGCCTCGCCGCGCCTTGTCTTGTCTCGCCGCCGTGACGTAGATCTTGCAAGGCCGTGGAGCTGCACGAAGAGGAAGCGTAGCGGGGCTGACTTCTTTCGAAGGTTTCTGTTGTAAACACTTGGACCGTCTTGGGTCTTTGCACTTAATCCGCATCTTCGGTGGCCTGCAAACGGTTTTAACCAACTACACACCATTATTGGATACGCTTGTTCAGTGACCTTTTTGGCATTGTTATCAGTTGGAATTGCGTAATAAATCTGAAGTATCGACGACTTGTCTGATGCTTTTCTTTTTCTTCATCTCAGGCTTTTCTGTTTGCCGAATTATGTTGAAGTCTTCCCCACTGGATTACTTGTTTTGAATAAGGAGTTTGCGTTTTGGCTGGACTCACTTTTTCTGTTTTTTTTAAACAACAAAGGCTGTTTAAATTTTCATTTCTTTTGGAATGCACCAGTCGTGAAACAGTGAGGCTGTCTTTACTTCTTCGCTTTTAATGTATTACATTTTTTAAAGAAGCGTCTATTTGTTTCGAGAACGGACCACGATGAGTACTGGCAATCCAAACAGCACTTATGCAAGCCGTAAGAGGCGAAAGCCAGTTCAGAAAAGGTAATACTATGATTTTATTTCCATACTCGAACCGTACGCAACGTCTTCTATCAGTTAATTATTTAAAATAGATTTTAAGATACTGTATGTTAGCTATTAAATGCTTTGACGCGGGTATTGGGTGATGCAACATGTGTTTCTTTTTCTTTGACAAAATTTGTAAACTTTTAGGAAGGACGTATTTTCTTGTAACTCCGACCTTGAACTTGAGATTAAGAGTGTGAGATTAAGAGTGGTGAGAGCTGTTCGTTCGGCGCCGGGGCAAAAGCAACAGCATCCCTCCCCCCGCCTGAAGCTCCTGTATAATTTAGTTCTGGCTAAGAGCACCGTGGCACCATTCTTCACGTGGGGGGTTTTGCTCAACAACTGTTTTAACTGATGTAAAAAGCAATCCAGTGCTAAACTGCGGAGAACAGAACACAAATATAATAGTTTACTGGGTCAGCGCCGTCTCCTCATGGATCTAGCTTGCTGGGTACAAACCAAGAACCCTGACATGATCTGAGGAGTTTGCACACTGTTTTGCGTGGATTTCAAAGACAAAGAGGTTAGGTTTATTGGCGATTTCAGATTGGCCCGAATAAATACGTCTCAGTTGGGACCCCCGATAATTTGGAGTCGTGGCCAATGTTACTGGGATAAAATACCGGCAACTTTGTTTTTTTTAACGTTTATTCTACAATATTTAATACCATTTAAAATCGGGTATGGCCGCCGTGTTTTTTTTTTTTTTTTTTTTTTTTTAACCAATCATTTAATTCTAGATGCAATGTAATCCAAACAATGTCGTCCCCTGTGGAATTGCACTTTTCCAGTTTTTTTCCCCTTCTTGGAGATGCTTTTTGCACTTAACAGTTTTTGTAAAACGTTGAGTGTCTGTGTGTATTTATATATTTGTATGCGATTGTTTGTGTCCTTCAAACGACACACTATTTTAATTCTCGAGGGACCTTTTTCTTCTAGTTCAGTTAACGTTTTAAAGGTGAGGGTGACCCTGCAAGCACTCGAGCGACCAGTATACAGCGTGCTTCCTTCCTTCCTTCCTTGATCTTGCTTTTTTCATAAGCATCTGCAACACGTCCCAGGCGTTAAAAGTCGCAAAAGCCTTTTGTGATTTGCTTTACTTGCGCTATTAATGTCTAGACAAAAATTGTGGTATGATGTCATGCCTCTCGTTTGTCAAAAAGTCACAGAAACGTTAGACTTCGAGTGATCCGAAGGAAGTGGCTTTAAAAAAACCATATGAGATTATATAGCTACTTGCTTGCCAATCTTTGGGTTCACCAAAAAATGCCGCTGACCATCTTCCTGTTTCTGGTTATTATTTGTTTTGCATTCTAGAACACATGTTGGCAGGGCATAATCTTTTATCAAAATTCTATTTTTTTAGAGTAGATTGCACAGAATTTAATGTTACTTAAAAGTTATAATGTTGCAACGAAAATGTCATGTCAATAAAAAAATTAACTTACTTATTCAAGGAATTAGCGTTTTATACTTTTCTGACAAAATATTATTATAAGAAAAGCAACCGAGAAAAATCAAGCTAACAAGTTTAAACTTTTTTTAACGCTAAATTGAAAAGATGTTTGCAAATGATGATACAACATTTTAAGACTGATTTAAACGACTTTCGGTATTGAATTATTTCTCATTATTTTTTCGATGTTAGTTGGTTACCTTAGGAGACACACTTAAAAGCGATAAGCTTATATTTTGACTTAATTTTAATCTATTTGTTTGACGTTAATTTTGCGTTTTCCATATTGATGACACACTAATGTTCAACTAGAAAATGTGGAGGGCCACATTTTTAAATGATCCCTGCTGTTAAAAGATTGTGAATTGTAATTATTTCTATCAGTGGTCAAACGCATTTTAAACAACAAATTTGTAGCAAATTTTTGTACCCTTAGGGTAGCAATGCAATGTTTTGAAATGTAATTCTTGTAAAATCTATGGAGTAGTGGTTAACGCTTTGGATCAAGGACTTCCAACCTGGAGGCTGTGGGTTCAAGTCCCGCTATTGACACTGTGTAACCAGGAGCAAGTCAATTGGCCTGTCTGTGCTCCAATTGGAAAGCTAAAAGAAGTGTAACCAGTTGTATCATAAATGTTATAAGTCGTCTTGATTAAAGGCATCAGCCAAATAAGTAAATGTAAATATTATGATGTAGTTAGTTTTCTTTGATGCTTAAAGCATTTTGGGTTTATCTGCTTGAATATGCTTAAATTTTACATTTATGTGAACATGTTCGCAGTGTTTGTGAAGCTCAAAATTAAAGTTTTGCTATTGCATCGATTAGTTTAACTCCTTTACAATCATGGACAACAAATAGGTATGTGTTTGTTTAGATAGGCATGCATACATAATATGTGTGTATATGTATGTACGTGTGTGTATATATATTTATATATAAATAAACTGTTGCTGTTTACTTAACATTCATTTTATTCTTTTGACAAGGTTCACCAAGATTAGTATTTCATGAAGCTGTCATAAATGTTATTCTAGCAAACAGGGCCACTGTGTAGTTAATTTTTTTTTTTTTTTGTATTTAGATATTGAAGGAAAGAGAGTGGCAGTACAGCGTGAATAAAAACTAAAGTCCCTTCTCTGGGGAAGTACATACATTTTTGTACCAAGAGTAATTAAGGTTACCATATTGCATGATTCTAAGCTTTTAGAATTAAGTCACATTCTTCAAAAGATGTTGAGCGACATTTAAAGTTCATATTTTAAAAGGATACTTTTTACATACTGAATATTAGGGGTTATACATTTTTTAGCATCAAACTTCTTACTATTATAGTAAGGTAGTGACATACTTTTTTCCAAATCGTAAATGGCATTTAAAAGGTATAATAGTTTATATATTTATGCCTTCATCCACAAATTGAAAAGCCTTTTAAGCTTTTAGTTCAATAGTATATACTGTTGTTTACATATGTTTCCAGGTTGCTGTGGCTAGTAATTAACACATCTGTCTTTTTAAATTATTTTTGCGATATATTTTTTTGAGGTTCTCATTTTTTGTTAAGTAATATTTACACATACTTTTATGTGAATGGAGTATATATAATATTGAGTGTAGCTGGGCAAAGGAGAAAACGGTTTCCTTGCAAAATTCAATTTTTTGGCTTTTTTAAACGATTTAATTTATCTTAAGTTATAGTAGTTTTAATAAAATTAAATAAGTCATTGTTGTTTTATTTATATTGGTATGTGAAAATGCAAATGCAATTATGTATTTTACTCTTCTCTTTACACATGCCAGTAATAACCCTGTAAACCTGTTTACTTTTTAATAGATCTAACTACTGGCAGTCAGTTGTGTAATTTATAAAAAATTAAAAAAGCCAGAAATTTTAGTTTTAGATCTGTCTTCTATATTTTATAATTTTTACTATACCTTCTGTAGTTAAATAATAATATTAAGCTATTTCTTGATCATATTATTAATTTATAATAAATTTGAAATTAATGTCATTTAATCTATTTTTTATGTTCAAAAGTAATAAAGTTACTATAGATGGAAAGGTGTATGCTGTGTATTGATATTAAAAAAACTACAGTATTTTCTAGAATCTGAAAACTATAGCTTGTGTACATTCATAGGAAGATGCAAATTTGGTTTAGCCCTCTGTAAAAGCAATACAACCTGTGTAGTGAGGCATTGAAACTTGCCAAATACTCAAAAGCTTGTTAGGTGTATTTTTTTCCCAGTGAGGCACAAGTGGAACAATGGCTGATCAGGTCACCTATAAAAAGATCTTATTTTCTTATTTGAAAGCTTAATTTGAAGAAAGACAAAGCCAATACACAGGCTGTTTTCCATGCATAATGCCTTCAATGTCACCAGAAGCCAGGGAGAGGGCCACGGCCATGCTGCAGGCAGACAGACAGTCGGATAGACATATTATGTACTCGCATTGCCGTACATTATAATTTTAAATCCTGGTCTGACAGTGCCTTTGGAGTTTGCACATCCTCTGAAAATCTGCATGCTTTTTCCTTGGAGTACTGTGTTCCTTTTCACACGTTTCAAAGTCTGGCAGTTGTTTTAATTGGCGACACTATGTTGACTAATTATTTACAAGTGGGGTCTTGTGCATGAATGTGCATTGGATTGATGTCCTGTCCAGGGTTGATTCTGGTCTTGCACCTTAAACGTCTAGCATAGCTTCATGCTCCCATGACACTGTTCAGGATAAGCAAGTTAGAAAATTGATTGGTGGAAATTTTATTTTAATCATTAAAGCATTTTAACAAAATATCCAAAGTTGAAATGCAAGTTGTTTTCTAATGGTCAGGCTCAATCAAAAAAAAAAAATTTTTTAGAAAACTTCAAAGATTATAAATCTAATATAGGACTTAGTGTTGGGGGAGGGAATTAATTGTGAATTCAAATAAATGTTTCAGAAATATGCTGTGAAGAACATACCTTTTGTTTAGTGAATATTTCATATATGTGTATTCTTTACTAATAAACTGGTGATAAGTAGTGAAATTTTGAGGTTTTTATATAAAATGAAAACAAGAAATCTATTGATTGCTCAAAAGCCATTTATTTTTCAGTTGTGTGTACTCAAAATTTCCCATTTAATTAATTTCTTCAAGTAGATTTTATCACAAGAATGTTAACAATAATTTGTCTCCAATGTAGTTAAAGTTCACTATGGTTTGTGACTTTTTATGTGATTTTTGTCGTGCTATGAATTAATGCATTTTATAAATTTTGTTTAGATGCATATCTGTAGATGGGTGTATGTGTATGTACTGTATATGTATGTGTGTGTATAAAAACATAAAAATAATTCAGCAGCATTTTAGTAATAGCTATAAAAAGACTTTCACATTATTTAGCAACGGAAATCATTTTCACCTAATCGCACAATTAATTTTTGGTTTTTAATTGGAGAAACAGGTGTCTACTCCTTTATCTTCTTAAGTTCCTATAACTTAACCATTGTTTCCCCTACCATTGAAAGTAGGGTACATTACACCCAGTAATCTCAATCATCCACCCATTATCTGTAGGCTCCCCCATTCTGCCCCTACAAAATAAAGGTGTTGTAGCATCTTATTGTGAAGCAAGTTGAATGTATTTTTTAAACCAATGTAGATTTTTAAAGGGGCGTGGGCACACTGTGTAACCGAGTTGTCTCTGGAGTTTAATTTTGTACTGCACTCTTGTTCTTATTCTGTTCTTCTTTACGCCAATTGGCTTCCAGAATGACCCACACCTTGTATTATATGTGTAATGTAATATGCAACATGACATTTTGTGCAAACTTGGGAAAAAAATATTTTAATTAGTCACACACTGCAGTTCAACTAAGTGATTGACTCTGGCAATGGAACAACTTCAGTCTGCAAATGAAACATGCCTTCTGTCTAAAGCAAATGAATTCCTGTGATTTATTTGGTTTAGGAAAGCAACATGACATGGACTGTTACTTGTATGTGTAATAAATAAAATACTATTATGTTGGGGCACATAGAATAAATTTTATTTGCACCTGATGTTTTAAATTTGGTGCTTTGAGTTCAACAATACTTGAAAATAAGACGACTAAACTATGAAAAATGACAAATTCAGAATTGTTAGGTCAGTAGGTCAATTCATCAATTCACTGTGTTAAAAACAAATATATTAAGGTAATTGAAATGCTAGTGTTTGGTGTTGCAGAAAGAAATCTATACTCACCATAATGGACCCATTACAAATTCTGCACTCTTACCTGGAAACAATCTGCCATGTAAACATTGGTTTATAAAATAAACAAGAGGAATGCCAAACTTAGTTTATGATTAAACCTTCCATCTTTAAACGGTGACCCTTTCTTTTTATCAGTCTAAGCTAAGGATTTTAATTGACTGTAAAACGTCTTCATTAAACTAAATGTGTCTTTTTGTCTACTTACAGTGGATTCAGAAATTATTAGACACCTTCACTTTCTGCACAATTAATCGTGTTGTGGATTTAATTTTAAATGGATAAATTTGCCATCACTCTGCACTCAATAACTCATAAATACAAAGTGAAACATATTCGGAAAGGTTTTCAGATTTGTTGAAAATCAAAAACTGAAATCTGTTGCAAGTAGTTAGACACTAATTCAGTACTTTGTAGAGGCCCCTTTGGCAGCAATTACAGGTATAACACTACTTGATTAGATCTTGTAAAACTCTGTAAGACTGGATGTGATGCATCTGTACACTGCCATCTTTGGGTCTCTCCACAGGTGTTCAATGGGATTTAAGTCTGGGCTTTGGCTGGGCCACTAGTCACTTGTGCTGAAGTTACTCTGCATTGTCTTGGCTGTATATGTTGGGTTATTGTTGTGGTAAAAGTTGAACTGTTGCCAAAGTCTGAGGTCATGTCAACTCTGGAGCAGGTTTTCTTCAAGGACCTCTCTGTATTTATCCTTCCCTCGGTTGTGATTAGTCTCCCAGTTGCTGAGAAACACACCCCATAGCATGATGCTGCCACCATAATACTTCACTGTAGAGATGGTATTGTACAGGTTATGAGCGGTACCAGGGGCCTCATGTACTAATGGTGCGTATGCCTGTTTCCATGCACAGTTCGAGATGTATAAAAACTAAACTTGGCGTAAAGCTATGCACATTTTCACGGGAACATGTCACCATTCATAAGTAAGTTTCTGCTCGGTTTTGCAAATGGGCAGCACCCAGCGTGTGGTATTCCTTTCTTTTTTAAATCTGATGATGTAGAATTTATGGAGTATGTCAAAACTAATTGTATATTGTTTACAAATTTAATTCACTTGATTGTAATAATTTTGTAACAATATGATGGTGCACAAAATGACTAAACTATTATAGCAACCATAGCTGGTTTAGCATTTTTAGGAGACATTGCAAATGGAGGAATTTGAAAGAGTATATATTTATAGATGACTGGCTTCTAAGTCAGTTTCGATTTCCAAGAGCTATGATCTTGGAGGCAGACTTTGAGGAATTGTGCTTTACCTGCTACTTTGCAAATTCTGTCCTCTCTCTTGTTTTTAGCCGTAGGTGCTTTTCAGTGTGAACTTGCTGGCTGATCGGTTATTTCACAGTGATGTGATTGTGCCACCACCATGCCACAGCTGTATGGGATGGTATTATCCACTTGTCATCCATGTATATGAGATTTCCTTACACTGTAGTTGAAGTGGCAAACATCAAACAGCAATTTGTAGCAACGTTTGGTTTTCTAAATGTAATCAGAGCGGACAACTGCATGCACATTGCTATTGCAACAGCGCTGGACAGATTACATCATCCAGGGATGAATCACCAAAAGAATGAGCTGACATTGCCTCATCTATAGCAGGAGAGCCTATAAAAAAGGCAACTCCGTACAGTTGCATGTGCTTTTTCCAACTAATGCAGCAAAAGGCAAGCAGTCTTTTTAAGGCTAACAAGTCACCTCAAAGAACAATGTAAAGTGCAGAGAATCTGTACGCTGTGGTGCTTGGCACCAACGCAACACTATATAGGCACCTTCAGGGAATGAATATGCTTATGTAAGCATTTCTGCTCTATTAATGTGTTGCTTTATTGTCCACAGAAAGTGTGTTGCATTATGCAAGCACGTTGCTTGCTGCATAATGTGGCACACAGTCGTGGCTTGCCCATACTTAAAGAAATGTAGTATGATGAACCTGACCCACCAAATCAGACAGCATTACATCTTTGTTTGAATGTAATTAGCAAAATGTAAAAACAGGTAATCAGATGCAGCATTTATTTTTTAACTAGTACATTTAATTTGTGATCAATATCACATAGTACAGCATATAGTATATTCCTTAGTTCACTGGCCACATCCACATTTCTTACAGCATTCGCTTTTGAATTTTGTGACTCCAGAACAACGTCTTTCAGTACACAGCCAGACAGTTGCCCAGTGTTTTCTGAGGCGAAAATGTGTGAGCAGCCAGCACTTGAAGATATGCTGGGCACAACAGCACCATTAGCGCCTGGAGTCATGTCCTTGGCTTGGGGTCAGCTTTTGTTTCTTTTTTTATTTCGGGAACCATGTGAATTTCTGAACTTAAACTTTCAAACTCCTCCACCATGCTGTATTACTAAATCAATTTCCTTTTGTTGGTTTTAGCACTGCTTAAGCCAACAAATAGTGCATTTTTCCTTACCTCCACTTTGCATTAGCTGAAGTTTTTTTCCATGTGCTTTTGCTATTGTTTTTTAACAAAAGACTGAACAGAAGTGGCTATTTAAATTGATTTGAATATTCAAATATGCAAAATTGGGGCATGGTTGGGGTGGGGCTGTAGGCATGTGCATGTGTGTTAAAATTCACGTTGATTGGGATTTATAAAGGGAAGCTGAGTGGAAATTTGCATTTCCATTTTTATCCATACACCATGTTTTAGTGTGAAATCTATACACTGCATTATCATGAGGCTCCAGGTCTTAAGCAGACATAGTGTTTAGAGTTCAGCCAAAAGAGTTACATTTTTGTCTCATCAGACCAGAGAATCTTTTTACTCATGCTCATACTTATGCTGTTGTAGGTGCGGCAAAGCACTGCATCAGTGCATGCTCCCAACCTCCTCATATGCCGTTTACACAAGAGTGACTTCCGTTTAGCCAGTGTACTGCAAACACCTAATTGATGGAGTGCTGCTGATATGATCTTCCTTCTGACAGGTTCTCCTTTCTCAGCAGCAGAGTGATCACTACTGGGTTCTTGGTCAACTACCTTACAGGCCCTTCATGCCTTGTTACTCAGCTTGGCAGGGTGGCCAACTCTAGAAAGGATTGTGGTGGTTTTAAACTCTTCTATTTCACAATTATTGATGCCACTGTGCTCCTGGGAACACTCAATTTTAGAAATGGTTTTATACTGTAACTTTTCCTTATCTATGTCTCACTACAATTTGATTTCAGAGACCTACGGTGAGTTCTTTAGACTGCATGGCTTGGATTTTGTCCTGACATGCAGTTTATGCGTTTTTGCACCTTATAGGCACAGGTGCATGTCTTTCTAAATGATGCCCAATCATTTCAGTTTGCCATAGGTGGACTCAATAGTTTAATTCTAGATTCATCTCAAGGATAATTAAAGGAAACAGGATGCCACGTTCTATAAGTTGGAGGGCCATAGCAGTGGGTCTGCATACTTATAGGAATGAGAGATTTCAGGTTTCGATTTTTTTTTTAATAAATCTGGACATCTTTCAGAAAAAAAAATTTCACTTTGCTATTATAGATTATTGAGTGCATGTTAATGAGAAAAAATGGCAAATTGTCCATTTAAAATTAAATCTCCAACACATGGTGTGCAGAAACAGAAGGGGTCCGAATACTTTTTGAATCCACTGTATATGTTTGATTTCAGCCCAGCCTAAATTTTATACATATGTTCTTGCTTTCTTTATTTTTGCGTTGGTCATCTGCAGAAGTGTGTCTGACTGGACTAAGTTCGTAAGATTAATACCTAATAGCTGTAATATGTGAGGCACCAAATAAATGTAAAGGTAATATTAGCCAATTCTGCATGTCATTAAACACAGTGTGGTTAATGTTATATTTATAATATTGCAACATTTTAGTGAAGGGTCTTTGATCTGTGTAACAAGTTGCAGCTGTCTGTGTTATACTGCTATGTTTTACTGATTTCTGAAATAGTCTGGTTACACTGCCGTACCATGAACATTAATTTAGAACTACAGATAAATGGATGACAAATGTTTTGAAGTCTTGTGTATTTTTTCACCAGGTAAACCTAAAAGAAGAATATAGTATTGTCCAAAGTTTCAAAAGATGTGCTGAAACCAGTTGTTTGCTTTTGAAAACCTACCCTAACTTGATCAAGTTTGATATAATTTCTTTGTGAAAAATTTTAGTTCTATTGACAGAAGTTTGAAATTAAGTTTTTGCATGTCATAGGTTCAGTGTTACAAATCTGACACCTCTGATTGCCTGTTTTATCTGAAATAGGTTTAACTTGAATTTTCTCCATTTTTGTCTGTAACTGGTACCGTGTGCACATCATTAAATTAGTTTACTTAGAATTTTTTTTTCATGAAATTCAAATTAATGTTTAGAAAAGAGTAACATGAACAAAGTTTTGTGTTTAATTTCTGACTATACCAAAGGTGTGCCAGCAGAATACTTCTCAGGTCAGTGTTGTCAACTGGTAGTGAAGAGCGCTGAACAAGTACAGTAATCCCTCCTCGATCGCGGGGGTTGCGTTCCAGACCCCCCCGCGATAGGTGAAAATCCGCAAAGTACAAACCATATGTTTGTATGGTTATTTTTATATATTTTAAGCCCTTATAAACTCTTCCGCACTGTTTATAAATATTCCCCGCAGAGTTATACAGCATAATCCCTTTGTATTCTCTTAGATTTTAGGT